>JAWNNQ010001280.1:522500-592455 GCA_035044765.1 Leucophenga montana | reverse complement strand
ATGTATTGCTCCATAGATAACAAAAAAATTTTATCTCATCGAACTAAACTTGTCACTTTTGATTAAAAATTACATGTTAACCATTCATTGATTCACCAGATTTGTTCCGAGCGACTTTTACATGCAGCTTCTTTGTTTCAACAATGAGGTAAAAGTTAGAGCCTTCAACCTTGGACTTTTAGATTCTCCTGATATGTACGCAGATCAAATGTTTTGGATGCCAACCCCACAAAGCCCACAATACGGCTCTATATTCTTAAAAACAACTTTTTTTATTTTCAAAGTAAACCAGACGTTTCCCGTTTTGTTTTTGTAGATATGTTTTTGATTTTTTTATATTTTTTTTTTATATTTAAAAAAAAACTAAAATTAATTATTTTCATTAGGGTATTAAATGCAGCAGGGTATGTCGATGTCGTGAACATAAGACTGCAGCATTCCTTCTGGTTTCTATAGCTTTGCTATTGTTAGGATGAGCCTTGAGGAGTAAATATAAAAAATAGTAATCAAACGGTAGGGGAGCGTGGGAAGCAGACGTAGTATCAAACGATGCGAGTAAAAAAAACGATCAGAGTAAGCAGAGTAGCAAACGACTACACACAACCGACAGCATGTGAACGTATGAAAATACATACACATATAATACTGTCTTACTTCGTGACTATACGCTGGATATAAGTAAGAGGCACTTATAATTCGCAATTAGTTTGTATCTACTCTTCGTTAAGTGAGCGGCACAAAGTCTACTAATTTCAATATTTGTCTCCTTTTTTGTTTTATTGTTTTTTTATTCATGTATTGATTTATTTTGAAAATGCTGGACAGTTTTTGCCACTTTTTTTCATCATATGGGCATCTACCTATTTTGCTATCGCGTTTTGTACGATAGCAACGATTTAAATGTTTCGCCATGAGCATAGTTTTGTTTTGGAAGGAAGTTGGAAGGAAGTTGGAAGATATGTATATGATAGTTGTTTTAATATATGTTTTTATAACGCATTAAAGGAAGCATCGGAGATCCACTGCAGAGAAAAATGAGTGAAATGAAAATTAAAAAAAAATAATTTTTAACAAAAAAAAAAAAACCGACTTCAAACAGGAAACTAAAAAGTAAAAAAAAAAAAATAAATTTAGTTAGCAAAACAGGAAACTAAAAAGTAAAAATTTACTTAGCAAAAGTAATTCGTATTTTGATTTAGTTAATCACAGAAATTATTAAATAAATATTTTATAATTTTGAAGTCGGTGACAAGTAAATACTACAACAGCCTTACTACCACCGACCTCAAAATTATAAAATACTTATTTAAACATTTCTGAGTAACTTAGTCAAAATACGAATTACTTTTGCTGAGTAAATTTATTTTTTACTTTTAGTTTCCTGCTTTGCTAAGTAAATTTTTTTTTTTACTTTTTATTTTCCTGTTTGGAGTTGGCTTTTTTTTTTTTGTTAAAAATTATTTTATTTTAAGATTTTTGGTGATGGGTAGACCTAATAGGGATGCTTCTCGAATGAGGAAACGACGGCTACTTGAGACAGAAAATGAAAAAATTAACAAGCGCACTAGTCGCCACTACGATTTTCGAAGGTTCCCCTCAATTTCTCTCTGATGCCATCATCAGATCCTGGATCCTTATCATGGTATCACCCTTGGGATAAACATTTAGTACATTTTATTATTTAATTTAAATTTATAAAAATGTGTATTTATTTGCTGAAAACCGACAAGGTCGGTTTACGCAACAACAACGAATTCCAGCTGATAATTTTGTGTAGTGCTGCCTACTTATTTGTAATTATATAATTATAAAACTCGTCTGTCCACTAAAAACTGTTTTCTATGAAATCTCGGAGATTTTCAAATCACCAGACGGATTTTTGTCTAGAGATTTCTGTGACACCTCCGTATGTGTGAATGGTATACAAAATATCATTTCTACAATTGACTCAAAACGGCATAAGCAGGAATATGAATTTAATGAATTCGGCCGCACATTCGAATGAACTCGAATAAAACCACAGTTATTTTGGCTGTGCACTGCATAAGAAGCAGCTGTGCGGCAGTTTGAGTAAACTTATGCAGACCTCATATTCACTCTCACTCAAATTCGGTTTATATTGTTTGCATGTTGAGCGATTCCACGTCAAGTGATCGTAACAATTTGGGATCTTGTGAGCAAAATTCATGAAATTAAAGGTTTGCGTTCCTTTAAGGGTTAAGAAAAGAAGTCCTAAATATTTCTGAAAAATTCGAAAGAGTTTCGATAATATTCAAATTGGAAATTTTAAGCATTTTTTTCGTCTGGATGTTGTTCGTCTGGATGTTGTTCCGCTCTTTTTGGACGCCATTTTTATAGATATCGGGTTGTACGATGTACTTCGGCACATATACTTCTTTTTATTGCAGTTTCCTAGAGTATCAAAATTGACATGCCACCCCCCCCCCCCCACTTTTTAGGGTATCCTCCATACAAACCACCCCCACTTTCGACCTTTTGTATGAACATTTTTTTATTGGTGTTAATATCATTTTAAAAATTGAGATGGTGGCTTCTTATGAAGGCACTCTTCACCTATTGATATATCTCACCACTTTTTAAGGTAGCCCCCATACAAACCACCTTCACTTTTCCCATTTTGTACGAAAAATGTTTTTATTGCATTCAATATCTACGTCAAATTTGAAATGTCGGCTTCTTAAATATTAAAGGGCGTGTCATTGTAGTCCCCTTAGAAACTAACCACGATTTTTTAATTTTTTATATCAACTTTATGACAACTTTCTTATTTAATAAATTGTATTATTGTATATATTTATGTTTTAAAATACGATTTAATATTTCGTGTGAATGGTATTAGATCTTCGGTTCAATCGAACTTAACGTTTTATCTTGTTTTAATTTAATTGGATATTGAACGATTTATGACTTTAAAGTTGTACAAAATTATAACAAATAAAAAAATTATATAGTATTGTAAAATATTCAGAACTAAGCCATCTATGCAGCATGACATTGAATGTAGTTGACTTTTGGCAACTATTGAGAACGACGCATTAGTTGTAACAATGCAGAAACCGCATAAATACAATCAACAAGCTGCAGCCTTTCTCCATGCCACAAATAAATACAGAGGAAAAGTAAAAAAAAATAGCAAAATGAAATTGAAATTGAGCCATGACAACAGGCAAAAAAGAGGCACGCCATGCTCAGACGGCTGGCGATCATAGCAATTGGACAGCCAACTACAATGATACTGGAAACTTTTGAAAAAAATATTGGCGCAGACAGATTTTATTTATCACCCTATCGGCGAGCCATCAACAACAGAAACGACAGCCAAGGCAGAAGGGGTACTAAATACGACTGCGACTGGCCTGTAATGAACGATGACCGATAAGGTTACACTGCAAATGATACCCCTATTCAAATATGTTTGTATGTACATATGTAAGTATATACAAAAAATCAACATAAAAAATGAACGGCGTAACAAATCCGATTTAAGTTGGCTGTAGAAATGGCATTAACACCCACATTGCGAAACGAACGATACGTACATAGATTCACAGGTATTCATGTGTGTAGACAGAGAAACAGCCTATTATGAACGACATATGAGGTCGATGAGGTACATCGAGTATGACGAGAATGTCTCCAATAGCCGACATGTTTATTTATCATGATGGGTTCATTGTCCATCTCGATTCGGGATTTTACATCGTTATGCCGTTTTGTGGTTGCACAGCGTGCGAATTGTTAAAAACCCTTAACCAAACAAATGAGTATCCATTTGACTAATATTAATTTAAATATGTAGTAACAAAATTATAATTGAATTTAAATATGTAGTAACAAAATTATAATTCTATCTGACCTCATTCATTGAACAATTGCACATTAAATTCAAATATAACATTTTGGGGCGAGTGAAGCATGGATTATAACAATCATAAGGTGACAACACTGCTTGGAATGGGAGAGCCAATTTCTGTTTGATTTTCATAGTATTCGTACAAAAACACAAGCTGTCTTCATTACATCTCAACAATTAGAACGTTTTTCCACTGAGTTTCAGTGAACTTTACAGAAAGCTATTGCGCGTATTTTTAGCATGAGGTTTTTAAGATATCGATCTGAAATTAAATATGGAGATTTTTTATGTTGCTATGTTGCACATATATATACAACTATCCCACACATACTGGAGGACATAGACCCCAATCAAAATACATTTTTTAAAGCGCTTTTCAACTTCAAATTCTAATATACGTAAGTTTTTCATATATATTAGTAGGTGAGCCTCGTAAAACTTTCTTATTTTTTTTAGGTAAACACCTTAAAAGTAGAATGAATGTTTCATTAAACGACTTAACAGTATTGTTTTAGATGCGTGTGAAGTGTATTAAAGTTTCGGGTCTACTGAAGTTAGTGTTTTCTCTCGGTCGTTGTCCATCTAAGAGTTGGAATGTTCAAGTTGACGATCAAAACAAAGAACAATTTCGTGAAACACCTAAAGCTTCTCTTCGACGTTTCCATACGATACATATGATAAATTAATTATCAATATGATTAATTATTCATTTGGATTAATTGATTACATTATTTCCGAAAAATGTAAACAAACAAAAGATATTTCTCTTCACTATTTCCGAGAAGTCGATACAATAAATCATAAAAAAAACCGATTTTTACGTTTTAATCATCTGAATGAGACCCGTCTTTAATCTCCTGCAAAATTCACTTTAAAATTCTTAGATATTCCCATATGATACATGTGATAAAGTAAGTACACATACGATTAATTATTCGTTATGAAGTGTGAAAAAATGTTGGATGCCACGCCCACAACGCCCAAAATTATGATGTATGTCTTTAAAATTCACGTTTTTTAATCTAAACAAGAAAAAACGTTTACTTCGGAAGCACCAACGTTTTAATACCATTGACGTAAAGTTTAAAGCTCTGAACTTAGTAAATGTAAAGAAAAATATAATTGTAAAATCTAACATCCTAAACGTAGGGTGTAGGTTTGTTGGGGCCTATCCATAAGAGTGTGCGAGATACGCCCCTTGATAATTATGCGGAGCGTCCGTTCATATGAAGCCACCATGTCAAAGTTCAAATTGATTTTAGCTGAAATCCCAAAATTTGGGTGGTGGGTTTGTATGGGGGCTGCCCCTAAAATAGAGAAATCACATTTATTTCACTATATGTCAGGCGATTCAATCCTCAGCAGCATTAGAGGCTCTGAGACTTCAGACTGTAGACAGTCGGACTCTAGGTGAACTGGGTCACTCTAGTATCCTTAAACCAATCCCTGGCATCGTAATCTGTAACGTTTCAGATTGTTTGTCCACGAAACTGCTAGGTCTCTCCTTAGAAACAGAGTGCAGACTTTGTCTTGAGGATGACGAAACTAGTTTACATCTGTTATGCGACTGCCCGGCCTTGGCCAGGTTCAGAATTGTACAAATGAACAAACCTTTTATTACATCTGAATAGATCAGAAACATAGTACCTATTTAATAAGATATTGGCAAAATTACCATTCATTCATCTGCAGTGTTTATAATATGTCTTGAATAGAAATACATAAGACTTTAATTATTATTGCAAAAAACACAAGCGCTCACTTTCCACTGAGTGAAAAAAGGAGATAAAGTATAAATTACACAACAAATACACTAGCCAGTGGCATGCATTAGGTAGATCTCTTCGAATTCAAATCAATATCGCTTTAGAATCCATGAAGTAGTTGTATAAGCTTTAGATCTGCCACATAAAATCACGGAACATGTAAACAATGACGTAGAGATTGAATGAACAACCCAATGATTGACTGAATAAAGCACAAGAATTTCTAGGCAATTTTTGCTTGTTGCACTAAGGAGTCCCGTTGTGCATTATGTGATATGATCTACACTGCCATGACCATATTTGAAATAACACGCAGAACAGTCGGAAATAACGACAGGGTGGACGAAGAGTCTGCTGGTGTATTGCTTCATAATAAAGGTCATTTTACCAATTTTAATAAAATATGAGACTTTTTTGATTTTGTGTAGAGAAGTAAACAAATACATATAGACAAAAGAGCACAAAATAGGAATGAGAATAGGTAGGCAGTGGAGGAGGACAGCATGCATTCGAAAATTTGAAAAAAAAAAAAAATAATAATCTAATGGTCGCCAACGGATTTATAAAATATTATAAAATACCAACAATAACAGTGGAAGGAAAAATAAGAGCATTAAAAAAATATTAACTTCGTTAATATCGAAACTTTAATACTCTTCAAGCGCATAAAAAAATATACAGTTTGTATAGACCCATAATGATTTATTGGTTTCATCTAAACTACCATTGATTATTTATTTTGAATACCAAATGCAGAAATTTTTGTTTTTACTCTTATATACTCGTGCACACATTGTTTACTCACTTAAATTTTTCATATATCATATTTACTAAAAACGAAAATTGGTTTTGAATGAATAAGCTTTTCAAAGTTATAGAAATATAGTACTATTCATAAGAAGTTTACAAAAGTATTTTGACGTAGTAATTTAGAGTTGAAAACGAAATGATCCAAAATATTTAATAAGTTAAAGTGGAAGTTAGTATTCCTTCAATGCGTTTTTTGCAATCAACGTGGTATCGATTTTATTAAATTCTTGTGAAATTAGGGGAAATGTGAATTTTCGGACGTTCTTTTTCACAAAATAAACTTCAACATTTCTTTATACATATATCGTACAGATTCAAACTTTCTCAATTATATTCATGATGATGATACGAGTACATCCTTAATAATGTTGGTAATTGACCTGTCTGTACGACATGAAACCAAATGATTGACATTTAAATCTGAGATGAGTAAACACTTTCATGTGCGGTCGATGAAGAAAATCACAATACATAAATCTTAATGTTTAAAATCGTTGGTGCATATATTTGTTACACCAAACTCCAAAACATCTAAATCGACTGACACCACATTTCCAACACATGTTAGCTTTTATGTGGGTATGTTTTTAGTAAGTTACTTAGTTTCAGTGGAAAAAGGCGGGGTCACACCAACTAAAAAATTAAATAAATATGCAAACTCTCATCAATTCCATGGTTTCTTCTTATTTAGGCACTAGTATGTGGTACAAAACTTGTTAAAAAATGTTTACCAATTATATTCATCTATACTAAAATATTTAGGTGCCTAAAACAAACGAAAAAGAATAACATTTTCTTCCTAAAAAAACAAACATTTTTTATTTAAATTTACTAAAACAAATACACACCTTGACACATTTATACATGTATGTACTACATACATCCATACCTTTCAATGCAAAAAAAAAAAAAAAAAAAATATGTAGCATACTTGTAGGTGCACGCTTTTAACCAGATGAGATTGGAATTTCTTATCCATTCAAACGCTTTTTGATACAATCATCCCAAAAACACCTTTTTCAGAATCGATTTTGCATCTATATCATCGTATCCAAAATTATAAAAATCGATTTATCAATATTATATTTTCGTTTATATGGAAAAATGCAAACATTTTACTTCTTCCAAAACCATAAAACGGTGATAACGATATTTATACTATTTTGAAACCATGCACACGAAATGGTATTATCAGTTTATCGCAAAGTTTGTAATGCAGTAAAAGAAATATCGTAGACCGTATAAAGTATATATATACTTGACAGCTCGACGTGACGAGTCGATATAGACATGTCCGCCTGTCTTTGTCTGTCTGAGTGTTGCGCATTCCTTTAACACTATTTGTATCCTAAGCATGCGTCCGTATTAATAAACCCACTTGTAGGCGAATCAATTTCCCACTTTTTGAGTTTTGTACGATAAACTTTTTTATTGATGTAAATTTCAACTGTACTTCACATATACAGGGGTCGGCTATCGAAGTTTTATCAACTTCACGCTGCTGTACCAATAAAACGGCTAACGACAGCGCGCTCCTGTTTTGTCAAGCGTCACTCTGTTTTGTTGTTTACAAGCCTACAGAATCATATCGTTTTACTTCGTAGTTTAAAAAAGTTATCGAAATGGAATTCAAACACAACACTTATTATTGTTTTGAATTTTCTGAAAAATCGTAACCAGCCACTGTTAATAAGCTACGTAATATACGTGGGAACAAAATATGAGTCAAAGGAGAAGGTCTGAATTCAACGTAATCCACGACAAAGCGCAGTTCAATTGATGAAAAAACTCAAGGTGTCTGCTCGTTTGGTTGTTTGCTGGTTTGAAAATGAAGTCTTTTCTGATAAAAAAAAGTTTTAACAGCAATGTGTAAAAAAAAAAAAAAAGTGCAAAGCAAAAGAAAATTTAAATTTAGACCAGCGAATTGCTCTGCGAAAGCAAGCGGCTGCATCAGTGATTGTTTGGGACGCGGTAACTGCCACAAGACGCTCACCACTCGGTTTCCTTGAACATAGGGTAAAGGCCACCATATTCCCCAGACTTAAACCCAATAGATTTTTCCATGTTGACCATTCTGGAGGCCAAATAATGAACTAATAAATATACGACGGTCAACGCCTTAAAGATTGCTCTTCGCCGATAATGGCACAAAATACCATCGTACCACATTCATGTAACGTGTAAAGCTTTTCCGGACAAACTTAATGCTATTATCCGCGCTAAAGCTGGCTACATCACACAATAACATATTTATATAACGTTTTACATGGTTGGAGGAATATATGAATTTTCAAAATTGAAATTTTGTTGTAAAGGATATTAAACCTTCGGTTCTACCGGAGTTAACGTTGACATAACCACACCCCACCCCAATTCTCCCACACCCAAATGCAATATGCACAACAATTAAATAACACTTTTTTTTAAGCGAAAAACTAATAAATACAACAACAAATCCAAACATAATGCATATGCTAATAAATAAATATGCGCACAAATGATTTGATTTTGAATGGAACCTGACAATTATTCAACGCACACTCTTCATTCTTTAGCAGCTGTGATTGTCCGTCTCGTCTGTTTGTTGAAGTTGATGAACATTTTGCGATAAATGGTCGCCGCCTGTTCTGATCCATTTGTTGGCAGCATTTGTTGCTAATTACATTCTGTGGTTGGCATAACAAATCCCGGTAGGAAAAACTTCCCTGAACTTCCTCTGGTCACCCCAATGTTGTTGAATGATGTTCAGATCTATTACATACGTACATACGTACAGCTTTCTGCCATTCTGTCTGGTGTGTTTTTAGTATTTTTTCCAGTGTTCTCATATTAAATGTCGTGGAAAAAAATCAAAGCATAACAACCACCAACCAAGTCCTTTGGACGCGTCACTCGCATGCATATGTGCGCCATTATGATTGATGCCGGCAGACGAATGAGTGGAACAGTATTGGTTCAGCTAGAGTCTCGTATAATATTAAATAAAGCATGAAAAAATGAAAGCCATGAAAAGGGTCGCCATTATTAAGAGATGGGCATAAGTAATTAAGGCACTAGAAAGGCAATTGCTCTACACATGCCAGTCTACGTCCAATGTGCGAAGCCCCAAAGTCATTGAATTGGAATAAACAGAAATCGAAGGGAGATAAGGCAATAGTAGAAAAAACCTACAAAAATTTAGTCGTTTAGCATCCTTTCCATAGCTGAGTTATACTCTTAGTAGTACGTAATAATAGTATTATAATTTTGGCACTGTGTTTGCAAAGTCTTAAAGGAAGCATCGGAGATCATATATGGTATACGATATACATACATATGTACAAATGTATATTCATAAGCCTCTCGACGAGGTTCAAACAATGTTTGTCTGTTTATCGAACATTGCAAATTAGTTACTACATTTTTTATGTATCAGTTTGAAAGTTGGTCTGCCCTATTTGTGCATCTAAAGAGTATTAAACGTTCGTTTTTACCGAATATAACGTTTTTTTTTTCTCATACTTTTTGTTTGTTTTTCCTTTATACTATATCTTCCTTGCTGCGCTACAACATTTGAGTAAGCAAATTGATTGATTTTTAATTACAGCAATACTTGATGCCATTGCACACCTACTCCAGGTCACCATCGAACGAACGCACAGTTGTGCTGAACAAAAAAGAGGAAAATGCTTTTAGTCGGCTTATTTTTCTGCAACGCTCTGAACTAGTCCGTTGCTGCATTGGTAGTTTGTTGCAACAGTCTTACTTTCTCTCTCGCTCAATCATTACATTTCTTGTTATACACTTCACATGTACTTGTAGTTTGAAAAATATAATATCAGTTTATCGTGTAGTTTGTTACTTGTCGGGAAACATATTTCTACAAAATTCAAACGTATCTATACATTAGCACTACGCGTTTTGTCGCATTCTCTATCTATTGTATGTATTGTATATGGTAGGGGAAAAACAGATATATCATTTGAGAATTATTGTTGTGAAATGTTTAAAAAAAAAAAGTTATACTTTGTTACCTTTATACCATGAAAAATCGCATAAAGGAAGTACCTGTTTTCCACAAATAAAACGTACATACGAATTAAAGGAAAATAAGCATACACGGTGATACCGAACTGTGTGCGCTCGATGTGATTCGTGTATATATTTTTTTGTTACACAATAACGATAACAATAAAATTTGAAGATTAATTTGTGAAAACCAAATGTTTGTCAATGTGAAAATGTTGTGCAAATTCTGTGCTTATATTGAGTTCTAATTAAAAATGTCGTGCTCGTGTCAAGATGAGACAAATAGTTTTATAGTTCTTTGGTTTTTTGTGGATTAAACATTTTTATGTGTTAAGCTGACGACTCACAACGCGAAGTAAAGTATTTATGTCCATGTGAACAGTATTAAAGTTCCGATTCTATCGTAGTTAACCGAACGTATTACTTACATGACATTATTTCTATTTCTGACAAAAAAATTTATTAATAAGAGAAAATACAGTCATGTTAAATGCTTCTTATTTTAATTCTATGTTCAATACAAATACACACCTACAAAGTGTATAAAAACTTCGATTTTACCCAAGTTAACGTTTGTTCTCTTTCTCGATTCAGTTTTAAAAAATTATGTACCTTCATGCAGTTCTACGCAACTCACTTAAGCGATAAAAAACCATTTAACTACAGCTGCATTCAAGCAAAACATAAAACTTTCGTGTGTGGAGAGTCAAATCGGGATAATAGCTAGTGTTGGGTAACACAGTTGCCCAACGTTGCTATGAAGTCGTTCAGGGTATTTAATTGAAAATAAAACACGGAATGAATTAAGTGTACAGCAACGTTTTCCTCATTGATTTTTACACTTAGCATTGTCCACCAATGGGCGTTTCCATATCCCCACGCAGTCTGCTTGTCTGTCTGTTTATCTATAGCACTACCGTTCGTCCGGAGCTTAGCATGCAAATGAGCGTTCCTCAGTTGCTTGATTGTTCTTGAGCTTTGGTATTTATTCCACACTGGTTGAGACTCATTTGCAATTAGTGGCGCCATTGTTTAAGGAATTTACTGCGATTTATTTTTCATTCGCTGTGAACGAAGATATGGGAATGTCCAGCGTTACTTTAATTGCATGTTGCCAACATGAACAATGCTAAATTGTTTCGGAATTTTTTTCAGTATGGCCTGACTTCAATTCAATTGAATTTGCCCAATGAACCTTTTCTTTGTTCGATTACTAATTGTAATTGTCTACGCAGGAGTTTCAATAAAAAACGCACAATATGCAAGTCTGGTCATTTAGAGGTCTAGAAACACAGATGGTCGATGAGTTTTAACCGGTTAGTGTTTTACTAGATGAACTGTTTGCTTAGAAACAAGCATTCAATGTCCAAGCTTTATTATTCATTAGTTGTTGTTGTTGTAACAGCTTCGTTTGAGCTGCATCAGGAAATATATATACACAATTTATTATATATGAATGAATGTAATAGTGCAAAGCGATATTTGAATGTAAGAGAAAGATAGACCGAAATGCAACCTCAGGTGTCAAGGTCTAGGAATAAAGCAACATCAACTGGTCGCAACTAGAGATCTAAAGGGATCAATTGAGTCGGATGGGACGGGCAATTAAACAAATGAATTGTATCGTGCGGTGATTGACCACATTCAGGGTAGCAATTAGTATTGCTTATCCCAATTCTTTCCCTGTAGCACTCGAGCATAATGCTCCATCCGGATCTTAACTGTGTAACTGTCCTGGTGCTACGAGGGAGATGTTTTTCGCTGTCATTAATAGGTGGGGGTCTTCCACCTAATACTATATTGTCCCTATAAAAGCGTATCTATTCTTCGATTGCATCTTTATGCAATTGAGTCCTTCCAGAAGTGTAATCATACTCCTCTATGCTACTATCAGTAATAAAACGATTGATACTCGTCTTATAGGTCCTGATATCGGTTCTTATTCGGGTAGGCGCTGGTGTCGTGAGGGTGTATCAACTGTATCAAATGCCTTGTTCAAGTCTAGAGCCACCATCACTGAGGTCGTACCTTGACCTTTCCAAAAACCATGCTGGTGATCTGCTAAAGGGCAGTGTTCTGTCGTTTACGGAAGTATTAATGACTTAAGAACTTTCACCACAGGTGAAAGAAGCAAGATGGGCCTATAAGAGGAACCAAGTTCAGCTTTACTGCCGGGTTTCAAGAGAGGTACAATCCTTGCTACCTTCCATACGTCAGGGACAATTAGTTGGGAAATAGAGAGGTTTAACACATGCGTGAGATATACTACCGCTATAGGACCAAGGTTCTTCAGCATCAGCATTGAAATGCCGTCTGGGCCGAGTGCCTTCGATGATTTTGCTTTCCCTATTGCAGCCGAAACCTCCTCATATGTAAAATCTACCAAATCTTCATGCCCTTTTTTCCTTCTAATGTGACGTATGGATTTACGCTTTAACCTATTCTGCTGAGAAGGATGTTGCACGAACTGTATGCAGAAATAGGTGGCACACTTCTTTGACGATCCTATTGCGATGTATCTGAGTGCCACAAACGGAGCATACCCAGCTTGCAACGGCAGCTGCTTGTGAGGAGGTAATTGTTGCAGTTGTGTTAGATGTGGGTATAAAAACTATGCTTTCACTGGTATCAGAATTACGGTTACCTAAGCAGCAGTTAGCAACAAATTGCTCTGTCCAGTCTCTATGAGATTGGAGGGCCGAACAAGGTGGCACCATCTGCCACATCTAGAACACTGGACCGAGGTTACATTCCTGAAAATCTTTCTACCACAAACAGAGCAGAACCAGGGACCAGGTCCCGGGTTCCTCTCAATGCCGACGCGGCACAGGAGTATTTTCAACAGTTGCGCCGACAAAACTGCTGAATCCATATACAAAATTGTATACATATATACCTGATACAGCCACTTGGACTGAGTTGGACAACCTTTGACTGCTCGAATCTTCTTCTGCAGATCGGTCCGGGGCGAAAACCCAGTCGTCCTTGGGAACGATTATTCATTAGTTGTGACAGCTGCTGTTCATCTGATTGAAAACACTGTTACTGGTCAAGTGTTACAAAAGTAAGAGACAGACGACTCATCTCTTAAATCTCCCATTACCTTCTAAATAATCTACAACACAATAAAACTTTAATTCAATCCAGTAAATCGTATAAAAACTGTACTTGAATTCTTTTAGTTGTTGTTGTGGGCATCAAGGTTATACTCTCAAGTTTTGGTTTGTGTGCCAGTATGTATTTAGATAAAAATAGTCTTTAGCATATATTTTTGCTAACTGTTTTTTGACATTTCTTTTGAAACTCTGCACAAAAGTATCATTTCAGTTTTGTAATACTATTTGTATCATGTGACTTCTGTCTCTAACATTGTATAACTACGCAGGTTGTTTACATGTTGCTCTGGCAATATGTGTGGCCTGAAAAGTTTCTATTTGCTAACTTAGCAACAAAATGTTACCTTTATACACAATTTCATTCACTATATGTTTCCTATCACTTCCTTGTCTACATCCACCAGCCATCGTTACCCTTGTTGCGGCAGCACGTTAGCAGCTATTCCCTGTCCAAATGCCTTTCTTTATCCTTGCTCATTTACAATTAAAAGGGATACCAATTTGGAATCGTAGCGGCTACGACGGAATACCATTGTTGTTGTCGTTCTAGTCACTTCTGCGCTGTAGTAATATTATTGAATCTGATGTTTGCTTTGACCATACAAAAATGCAATGAATGATTCGTCTGCCCCAAAACACTGAGCAATGTTGAACATTGTAAAAAAAAAAAAAAAAATCAAGATTAATCCTTTACTGCGGTGCAGCAAAAGCTTACACTTCACACAAATTTTCATAGTGTCTATGCATATTTTAGCAAAATTAGGAAAATGGTTTAGTATCGTCAATGAAAATAAGAAACATTTGGTCAAAATTTGAAACCTTAGCAACAAGTTACGCCAGAAAAAATAATTTACGATATATATAGCTGTGGAAATTAAGTAATGACAGGTTGAGTACCGCTCAATTTGACTGTAGATACAGGACTTTGAGTGGCACCTAGTGAACGTATGAAGCGCAAGTTTCAGTACAAGTTTGAACTGGCTGGAATAATTTGGTTGTTGGTAGCGTTTTTTTCTACGTTTTTCTGGTTCGTTCTTAAAACGACAATGCGCCTTGTCGCACAGCTATTTCAATAAATGACTTTATTGCCAGTAAAATATTCCTGTGGCTCCTAAATTTCAAATAAATATGGAAAAACATACAGTTATGTTTCAAGCTACGCGCACATACACGTTTGTCCAAAAAGTAATGGAATTGAGTCGATAAAAAAAAAATTATTGATCTGATCGATACTACACATTAAAGGTTTCAAAATAGCCACCGCTTGGGTTGATAAGTCGCTTTCAGAGAGATTTCCATGCTATGAAGGCGTCACGGTGTGCATCCTTCGAAATGTTTTTTAGAGCCTTGATTCATGCCTCTTTCATGACTTTGTCAACAGTGTCGAAATTAAGTCTTTTCATGGGAAATTTCAAGCGCGTTAAAAAAGAAAGAGAAAACGGTTCTTCCGTTGAACCGAAGCTTCGATACTCTTCATAAGCACTTAACAAATTACTTTCAAGACATTTAATGCTCATTCCATTCAAAAGGTAGTTAGATCGAAAAATAAGAAAACTTAACCAATAAAAACCACAAAGAGGGCATTTGGTTTTTATAGGGATTATGTCTAACAATGGGCAGGGTACGCCCATTAATAACTACGTGACGTTTCCATCCATAAGAAGTAAACATACCGAGTTTGAAGTTGATATTGATTATAATAAAACAGTTTTTATGCAAAATCCGATATGGGACACGCTCATTATTAGTTATGTGAAGCATCCGTCCATAAGAAGACATATTTCAAGTTGATCTTGACTGTAATAATAATATGTTTCTTACAAAACCCGCTAAAAGACGAAGAAAGATACGTAAGATGCTAGATGAACTCGCAGATGATGCAGCTTTCGAGTATCAAGAAACAAAGCGGTTTTTTGGTAGAAATTTTAGATAACACCACAGTTGAAGTTTCGTTTTGATTAGTTTAAGAGAACATAAAAGCTCTTTTGAAGATTGTCTTATCGTTAATAAGGAAAATTTTAATTTTTTGACCGAAATTAATTTAAATGATCTAAATGGGGAAAGGAATTTCATAATAATATTAATCAAACAAGAAAAATTTTAACTCAGCCTTAAAGAAATATTGATGGATATGTTTTCATTAGGATTAGAAGCATATAAAACTCTTATAGAAAGTCTCCATAAAGTCTCCAGTTTCACATCGATATCTTAATCTAAGGGACTAGAAAAAAACAGAGGACAATCAGACAGACATGGCTAGTTCGATTCACTACGTGTGAAGAATACAAATAAGCCACGACAGGACTAAAAAGTGACATTAAAATTTTAAAAAGCTTTATGCAATTGTGCAAATTTTTGTAAGAGACAGAAGGAGGCATGATAGACCCCATATTCTTGATCAGCATTGGCAGCTAAATCGATATGGCAAACTCTTAGGGATTATAAGAGATAGAGAATCTCCTATGCCCTCTTCAAAAAAGTTTAACCCCAGTGCTAACGCCACTATAAGGGGTAGCCCCCATACAAGCCTACCCCGACTTAAGACTTTTTGTAAGACATTTTTTTTTTGTTTATGATGTTAATTAAGCTACAAATGCCAAATTTAATGTTTCTTGCGTCAACCCGTTTTTGCAAATTGTTTGTTATGATCTCGTAAACGGTACTTTGTGGAATGTTTAATGTCTGTGGCACTAAACGAACACGTTAGCGAAGGTCTGAGTTTAAAAATTCTCTCTCGGGTAGTTTTGATGCTCGGACAAACAATCTTTGCCAAAAGCGGTCTCCATAACATGAAGACGGAAACGAGTTTCATGGAAAAGCCTGGCTTTACTCTCCGCAATGTCGGAGATGACTTACCGAGCGTTTGTAAGGGGCCGTTTAAGTATTTAAGTATTACGTACGCAATTTTTTTGTTTGTTTACATTTTCGATTCCCATTACTCCATGACATTTTCAAAGAAAACAAACACATAGTAGGCCAAAGTTAGGAAAAAAAAGTTTATACAAACGTCTTTCAATACATATTCAACAGCAAAACTGCAAATTTTGGAACACTTCTAAGCTGGGGGCGAACCGCCCTGTGGCTTCACTACTGTATCTAGCCACGTCTATATGTATGTCTTACTATTTATTTAAGGTTTCGGCAATAAAATACTATTGTCAAAGTAAAATACCTACATTTAGAACATTATTAATAGCAACACTATCAAAAAATGATCCGTTACCAATTAAATATGCAGTTACCATTAACAACGACTGCAGCTGTTTCATTGATAATACTACTTACTAATTCGAAAATATCAACTGTTTCAACAGCCATATTTTACAGAATTGATCCCTTTCCAGTGTTTCCTATTTTCACATTTTAATATTCGTATTAAAACCCGTGGAAATAATTAGACCATTTTATTCTATTTTTAAAAATTCAATTGGTATCTCTATAACATTATTGATTAAATTCAATATGATGAGTTTAAAATATAGAATTTATTGATTTTTTTTTGTCGGTGATTTATGTATTGAATTTTTTGAGTTTCTAGGCTTTTTTTTAAATTAACTTACCCCCTCTTCCTTGCCCTGTAGAAAATGCACTGCACCGGAGCGCTGTATGCCAGGTAGAAACCATACGGGATGTGTTAGCAGCAAACGTTCAACCAGCCCAAGATCACATGGTGGAGATTCATCATCGCTGGCGTCGCGTGAAGTTTCGCTCGATGTCTCGCCTTCGGCTAAAATGCCGCCTTCCGAACTAGATACGAGGGATGTACGTGACTGAAAAACGAATGGAAACATGTGAATTAGAAAGAGTGAAGGGCCCCGTAATTTTTGTTTGTAAACAGCTTCGAAAGAAAAGTGGGTGTTTAAATAAGAAGCTATTCGTACAAGCTCATCTTCATTATGATCAGAGCCGATTTCAAAGAGACGGAAACAAACAGTCATATAAGAATACAACAGCTTAATAAATTCTCTTTGACACAAAGCTAATAGAATCATTTTCCGCAGTGAGAACAAAAAACTTGCATGAGAACGCCAGTTGTAAGTCCAACCTGTTACTAAGTAGTCTAGGGGGCAACTCGTCAATTCATAGTTCGCTTAATGTCGAGTATTTTATTTTATTGTACGAGTATATATCTTGACGTAGTACCTTAGGGCTGCATTACTTAAAAACAGAAAAGAAAAACGTATAAACAAGCTTCCTCCACTCACTAAACATTTTGAGTGCATTTTCATGTTTTGAGCCTTCTTCTTTTCCAACGAAACGTTAAACTAGAGCAACGGGCCAACAAACTCAGCATCCTTTGTATTATATGTTGCTTCATAACCGGAGGGATAATAGGCTAACGCTCTGTACACACTTCGTATGTGTAATATTAATTGCGAAAAATGCCGCACAGAAAATCCCGCTACATATTATCCCCACTTAACTTTAAAAGAAACTTCTCAATTTAAATACTCGTATTTCGGCGCTATTGCCAGACAGCCAACTATCCGTTTCGCCTTTTCTTGTAAGCTTTTACTAAATGTTTTTGAGCGTATGCAAAATTTGCCTTCCAAGTTTTAACGCGATTCAAATATTTACATTATAAGGATGTGTGCTTTTTATTTCAATGAAGAT
The DNA here is from genome assembly GCA_035044765.1 of Leucophenga montana. Classification (NCBI taxonomy): domain Eukaryota; kingdom Metazoa; phylum Arthropoda; class Insecta; order Diptera; family Drosophilidae; genus Leucophenga; species Leucophenga montana. Next base: position 574,267 of record JAWNNQ010001280.1, on the reverse strand, counting down.
GATGACAATGCGGTAGAATACCATAAACACCATCCACCATTGAATACGATAGTGTTACTGATTAGTCGTATACATACTGCTCACTCGAATCGCGAAATTTAAAGAAGTATCGCTGAAGTAACTGTCACATGGCGCATTGGAGTGTAGTAGATAGCGTGCAGACCTTAAGGGTTAATAATAATATAGAAACAAACAATGTGAGCTCGTGATCATAAGCTAGAGCCGAAATGAGCTATAGTGATAAGCTAGTGAGTGAGTTTCTCCGCTCTGTTCTATTCTAAACATACAAAATATCAAAAGTCAGTAAATATATGCGAATTATGGTCGTCAAACATTTTAGTATCATTCTCTCATTAATTGAGTTTTACTGTGACTTCAGTTGCAATAAATATAGTGTATATAATTAATCAATTTAATCAAATGAAAAAAAAAAAACAAAACATAACGAATAAAATATGTTAAAATACGTTTTTAACATAGCGTTTTGTATTTTATGTATTAAATAATGTTCAAAACAATTTTGTTTCACTAAAAAATATGTTAAGGGTACATATATATTTACGAGGCATATCCAGAAAGTAAGTGTACTGAGGCTCTCACGGACGAAGGGATTTTATTTTCGTCATGTTGGCAACACTGCAGTGTAGCCTGACTTCTCCACTTTGCAACGAGGTCAGTACGTTGAGAACTGTCGTCGCGAAAACACGTTTCGTGAACAATGTCAATCCAGTCTCCCGATAAGTACAAAATACGCGGCGTCATCCGTTATCTCGTTTGGAAGGGAAAACCTCCGTTTGAGATTTATAATGAGGTGAAAAGTGCATATGGTGATAAAGCTATGAATCGTACGAGTGTGTACAAGCGGTGTCGCGAGTTTAAAAACGGTCGTACGTCTGTACGTGATGATCAGAGAAGCGGAAAACCTTCAATTGTGACCGACAAAATTGTGGAAAAAATCGATTGCAGATTGAGGTATGTTCAAAAACTAAGGTGACTTTCTATTTTTAGGAAAAAATATTTATTTATTCATCAATATTTATGTTGTTCCCTTCAAAGTAATCCCCCTCAGATACAATGCACTTGTGCCAACGCTTTTTCCAATCCTCGAAGCACTTTTCGGTATATCCTTGAGCTCTTCCAGCGATGCAGTCTTTATCTCCTCAACCGTTGCAAATCTCCGTCCTTTCATAGGTCTCTCCAATTTTGGGAACAGGAAAAAGTCACATGGGGCCAAATCCAGTGAATATGGTGGCTGAGGCATGATTGTGGTGTTGTTTTTGGGCAAAAACTCTCTCAAAAGCAAAGATGAGTGAACAGGGGCATTATCGTGATGCACACCCCATGAATTGTTTTCCACAATTTCGGACGTTTTCTTCGTATTACTTCTCGCAAGCGGCGCACAACTTCAAGGTAGTACTCTTTATTGACCGTACGACCATGTGGTAAGAAATCGTGATGCACTACGCCACGGCAATCGAAGAAAACAGTGAGCAAATCTTTGACATTTGACCGAACTTAGCGTGCGTTTATCGGTTATGGCTCACCTGGGCTATTCCATTGGGACGATTGGGCTTTGGTTTTGATGTCATAATGTTTCGGCACCAGTTATGACCCTTTTAAGCAAATCTGGATCGTTGTTGAAGTCATTCAATAGCTCCTGAGCGATGCTCATGCGACGGTTCTGTTGGTCAAAATTAAGCAGTTTCGGAACAAACTTTGCTGACACACGTATCATGCCCAAAACGATGGAAAAAATGTCATGACATGACATGGCACGAGCCAACCCATATGCCAACATCCTCAGCAACTTCTCTGATAGGGATTCGACGGTTTTCCAAAAACAATTTTCTTCAATGCTTGAACGTTTTCATCTGTTGTTGACGTGCTTGGGCGTCTAGAGCGAGGCTCGTTATTGGCATCATCCCGGCCATCTTGGAAGAGTTTGTACCACTTGTAAACATTTCTTTTACTCAAAACAGTTTCACCGTATGCCACTGTCAACGTTTGGAGCATTTAATTTCATTTTTTACACATTTTTTTTTTTTTTTTATTAATTTACAATCTATCAATAAGACAATAAGTAAGTTAGTTGAAAGTTCATAATATAACAGAAATAGCTGTACTCCAGTGAGAACAGCTATTATATTCAAAATTCTAAAATTAAGAGTTCATTTACAATATATACAAAATTTAATCTCTAAAAGGTAAATCTAACACATGATTTCTTTTAAGTCTTCGAGTTGTATCGCTATTATCTAGTAGGCCTATTGCCAAAACATTTAAATGATCATGTAGTCTCTCAACATACCTTGTGCTTATTCTACGTATTTCATCTTTAATGTATGGAATATTTAAATCTTTGTGAATTTGGTCATTAGCCACAAACCAGGGGGCGTCAACAATAAGTCTAAGCGTTTTGGACTGATATCGTTGAAGAATTTCAATATTTGATTGACTTGCAGTTCCCCATAATTGGATAGCTTATGTCCATACAGGCTTTAAAATAGCCTTGTAAAGCCGAACTTTGTTCTCCAAACTAAGCTGCGATTTGCTCCCAAGCAGCCAATACATTTTTTTTGTTTTTATGTTGAGTTTCTTTGTCTTGCCTTTAATATGACTTTTCCAAGTTACTCTCCGATTTATATCGAGTCCAAGATAATTTGCGGAGTCACTATGAGGAATTTGTGAATTATTTAAAAATACTGACGGACAATCTCCTCTTCTCAGAGCAAATGTGACATGTTTCGACTTCTCAGTATTAACCTTTATTTTCCATTTCTTAAGCCATCGCTCTATTTCAACTATTTCATTTTGAATATCTTGAGATACTTCTGCCGCAGTGTCTTTAGATGCAATTATAGCTGTATCATCAGCATAAGTGGCTACTTGAACATCACTGACAACAGGAAGATCGGCAGTGAATATTGTGTAAAGGACAGGTCCCAGAACACTGCCCTGTGGGACACCAGCATGGATACTATATAGTTTCGATGTTTTTCCTTCCATTTGAACATAAAAGTGTCGATTGCTTAGATACGATTTCAATAAGAGGAAAAATGGAGCAGGAAGCAGTTTTTTCATTTTATATAACCTGCCTGGATGTCAGACTCGGTCAAATGCTTGTTGTATATCAAGAAATACTGCCGCAGAATACAGTTTCTTCTCGAATCCACTTGTAATTATATCCACTATACGATGACATTGCTCTGGAGTCCCATGACCTCTCCTAAACCCAAACTGATGTTCCGGTATTATATTGTATTCATCCAAAATTGGTAACAATCTACTCATAAGTATTCTTTCGAATACTTTGGAGAATGTCACCAGCAAGCTAATAGGACGGTAGGACGAGAGAATATTTTCAGGCTTGTTTGGTTTTGGAATCATTATCACCTCCGCACATTTCCATTGTGTAGGAAAGTGATCCAGCCTCAAAATCGCATTGTAAATTAGTGCTAAAAATTTAATACACTTTTGAGAGAGCATTTTCGTAACTCTTCCGTCTATTTTATCATAGCCTGGTGACCTTTTTTGATTCAGTTTTGCGAATTCTTCTTTGATTTCAGACACAGTAATTCTACGAATTGGCATGCACATTTGACAAGGTACATCCAGAAACTCTATTATTTCAGTATCTTCAGGCGCAAGATTTGAATTTGGTTGAAATGTTGAGTGTAAATGTTGTGCAAATGCCTCAACCTTAGCTTTGGCGGTTTTACACCATTCTCCATTATGATTACGTATAGCAACATTTCGTTTTGCAGGTCGTTTTAAATATTTGGTAGCTCTCCAAAGGCTGTATTCATAGTCTTTCGTGTTAGGATCCAGACTTTTGAAAAACTCTGCAGTTGCTTCATTTCTTACTTCGTGCAAGCGTGTTTTAAGTTGGAATGATGCTGTATTGTACCTAGTTTTATCTGCTGGACATCTACTGGTTTGCCAATTTTTCCGGAGCTTTCGCTTATTATTTATAAGGTTCCTAAGCTCAGCTGATATAAAAACAGTATTCGCTATAGAACATTTGGCTGGTGCAGTACACAACAGACCTGCTTCATGTATAATGTTTGTAAATGATTCCACAGCCATATCCACTTCTAAACCAGTTTTGAGAGATATATTAGTATTTAGTTTCGCATCTATCAAATCTTGAAATGCTAAAATATCTGTCCTAGATGTGACAATTTTATATTTGTTTGATAGTGCTGGAAGAGCAGTGCCATATGTAATTATAATTGGCGAATGGTCTGAACTTAGGTCATGGTTGTCCGAAATTTCCAGATGATGCCGTGGTATTCCAAAATAAACTGCAGAATCCAAAAGATGCGGTATTTTGCGGGGGTCTGATGGCCAATACGTTGGTTTTCCCGTAGACAGTGTTGAAAAATTATTGGTATTTATGCATTTATATAGCTCATTTCCTTTGGGATTTGCTAACGTTGATCTTCACCAAGGGTGTTTGGCATTGTAATCTCCACCAACAATAAATTTACAACCAAGTTTTTTGAAAAAGTTACAGTAATCTTGTTCTTTAAAACAAAATCATGGTGGAAAATACACTGCACAAACTGTAATATCAAATGACATGCATTCAACATTAATGCAAGCAGCGTGTATAGAATTTTCTTTAACTATTTCCATGATATTATATTTAAGCCCTCTTTTAATTAATATTGCAGAGCCGCCATGAGCTCTATTATCTGGATGATTTGCAACTATTAGATCATATCCATGAATTTTAAAGTGTGTCCTGTTGGTAAAATGAGTTTCTGATAGCAAGAGGATATCAATGTAATTAGATTTAAGGAAAAGTTTTACTTCTTCTGTGTGGTTGGAAAGCCCATTTGCATTCCATATAGCAATTTGAAGATCTACTTGCATATTTTTGATATTAACAGAGATATCATGTTGAGGAGGTTGTTTGTCAATTCAAACTGTTTGGCTCAGAAACCTTCGATTCTTTGGAAAGGGTCTTCGTCATTTGAACTTCTGTTTTCTCGTAGTACTTGCGCATAAATTGGGCGGCTTCCGCTAGTATTAAACTCATTTGGTCTGTGCGAAGATGAAAAGCTATGCTCCTGAGGTGGTTTGCTTGAATGCTGACGAGAAGAATGGCTATTAGGCTTCTGCTTTGCAACTAATTCTTGATAAATTTTGCATCCCTTGTAGCTGGCAGCGTGATCTTGTAAGCAGTTAACACATTTGGCAGGCAAATCCTTGTCTTTCTGACACTCTGAAGTAGGATGGCACATTGAACACGTAACGCATCTAAATGTTTTTGTACAATACGTCTTGGTATGTCCAAACTCTTGGCATCGAAAGCATTGTACAATGTCAGTTACTTTCCTGGGAGGCTCTACTTTAATTACTGCATTGCTTAGGTATTTCAGGTCATAAATTTCTGCATTGTTGTTGTTCGGTTCCAGATCAATAAAGAATATGTTCAATGGATGCTTGGTAATACGACTCCTAACATTGCTTATATTCCTTACGCAATGACCTAACTCTTCAATTTCATTTTTAATTGAGTCAATTGGTGTAGAAAAATGTAGATTTTTAACCACAACTCTAAAATTTTATTTCGCTCAGTTGTTTCCTCTTTGTTTTTTCCTATTTTCGCTTCAGCATTTCCAGTTTCCTCTTTATCCTCCTCCGTCTCCTCTCTGCTATCAAGAATCTTGAGTTCAGCAAAACGGTTTGTGCTTTTAGATGTACTATGTGTTGGGTCTAACAGTAGTTTTTTCTTCGAAACGTTTGGCGAGCTGCAGATTGACCGTTTGTTTGATTTTGTTGTCTCAATTCTTTGCCAATCCATAGCTGCTTCAATACCGCCGCCGCTACTCATGATGCTATTTTTATCACAGATGCAGCAGGTGCAGGCGAATTGATAACGGAAGTTTGTTTGTATTTATGTTGTTGTTGTTTTTTTTGTTTTGTTTTTTTTTTTGCAAAAGAAATAGTAATGTGTCGTTTGATCGCAATGACTACGTCTTTACACTTTCACAGTCCGATTGTAACTTACACAAAATTTGATGCAAATTTTTTGTTACATTTTTATCGATACGAAAAACACTTCTAACCGTTATGCCTCACACAAACAAATGCTACGTTGCCCGCGAAATTTGAAAACTCACCTTACTTTTTGAACATACCTCGTAGATTAAGGAAAATTATGTGACAACGCTTAGCACTCGTACATAGTGTGGCAGCAGCCAACTCTGCTTTGATTATTTAACACAACCAAATGAATTTTTTTTTTTTTTTTTAATTTTAATTTTGAAAATGAAACTTTTGGATTGAAAACGAATGCAAATCGTTCGGAAACCGGAACAGCTTAATTCAAATCGCTCTGTTTTGATTCGTTTTGAAAACGAAAAATTTTGTGAGAACGGGAACAGGGCAGTATTATTTACAAAATCAAACTTCAATGAAATGGCTATTTTGACTGGTAATAAGTTGAATACATATGTTTGTTGTCAGTAGTCTTGGCGATGTTGCTGAAGCAATAACTTGATTGGGCTAGGCTAATTTTATTTGACGCCGTATTATGTACAATAATTAAAGCGAGAATCGAATCCTCGATTTATTGAACATCTGAATTGTATATCAAGCTCTGCTAGCGTTTATTATTTTTACTTCAACGAAATCAATTTATTACAATAATTTTTCAGCTTTGGGAACACATTCATAGTTTGTTTCTTAAGGTCGTTTTCTACATCTCTATTTTCAGTTTTACTCCGTCTTCCTTTTTCTAGATATTTATTTTCAGTTTTACTCCGTCTTCCGTTTTCTAGATATTTATTTTCAGTTTTACTCCAGCCTAAAAATATATATGCAGATTTCCGGTATTATTATTTGGACTAAACGAAATCGTGTCGTACTTTGATTTTGCGTAACCGTTAACTTAAAGCATTCGTTGACGTATAACAAGTTTCACGTTAATTTTTGATGCGTGATGGATGATGCATGCCTGAGCATATCTTCCGCCGCATTTACGCCAACAACCAACCAACCCGAAGCACTTTGCGTACACAGAAAAAATGCATTCTAAATATAGATTCGAAATTGTTATCCGAACGCGTTCTTAATAATTTTAAGTGCGATTCGTACTAAATTTTCTTAAATCAAGTACAAAACAGGATCCATTTATAAATCAAGAGCAGAAATCCTTGGACTAAGTATGAAATTCTTGTAATATGCATAACAATCAAATTATATAACAAAAAGCCGTAGAGTTCGGTAAAGTACAAAATTCTCAGAATATAACATAAGACCATTTTGACTTGAAATATAGGGTGTTCCAACAAGAGTGTACGATTTAATTTAAAAACGTTAACGTTGTTCCAATATATCCAGATCCATACCGCCTAGTTGAGGCCACAAGAACTCTTTTAACATGTTCCTGTAACGATTGTCATTCGTCACTGCATTTCCAGGCTCATTTTCAAAGAAGTAACCCAAGACGTCGCCTGACCAAAATCCGCACGTGCGGATTTTTTGAGCCCCATATTCGACAATTTTTTTTGTTAACAAACCCATTCAGATGAAAATGCGCATCATCGGTAAAAAATCGGGTTTTCACAATGATAATGAATTTTCACAATGATAACACGTTATTCAATTGAGAAGTGATCCATTTTTAATAATCGGAACAATCGTAGATACCAGCTGTCAAACTTCAGAGTTGCCAAAATGGCGCCAAATTTGAATCCTGCACTCTTGTTGGGACACCCTATAGAACATTTCCAATCAAATCAATCTCTGTGGCAAAAGAAAACTTGAGAGCAAAATCAATTTTACTCTCAGCAGCTGCAATTTCTTCGCACAGACAGTATATGGGAAAAGCAATGGGTTGTGATTTGGCAACTCCACGTTTTCAGCGCTGTACGCCTGTGTCATGGTTCGATACCAGGTTCCTCCACCTAAAAACATTTTTATAAACCGTGTAAGTGCAAAAAAATTAAATTAGAATTAAAAAAATAAATAAATAAATAAATAAAAAATAAATAAATAAAACTTTTTTTTTGCCTTTTTACACTCAAATCAATATTATTTTTCTTAAAATCAAGCTCAGTAGAGCTTGAAGAAGGCTAAATTTATGAATTTCAGCTCCGTTATTGAACCAAGCATTTGTTCTTAGTTTAAGAAAATCCGTACTCACCATACTTTTGATACCACTGTGAACCAATTAAAGTATGAAAATCGTGTTTTTTTTTTATCAGTGTAATCACACTTGCAAAGAGGGAAAGACCTGCCGACTTTACTATGTACTATGTACATACTGCTATACGAACACTTCACGACTACATGGTCATATAGCTAGCTAGTCAAGTACGTCTCTCCAATTCTGTCTATCGTCCAACTGAGGCAGAGCTATTGAGCTGAGCAGAGTACCTGGTTGCTCAGTATTATTATCACTCTTGCTGTTACACTACGAAACTGTGCATATGATATCCCTTTACTTTTTTTTTCTTAAAAAAAAAAATTTATATATATATATATATATATATATATATATATATATATATATATATATATATATATATATATATATATATATATATATATATATATATATATAATATATATAAATATATATATATATATATATATATATATATATATATATATATATATATATATATATATATATATATATATAATATATATATATATATATATATATATATATAATATAATTGAGTTATTTGTGCTTTGGTACAGCAAAAATTAGGTTGCCACGTTTTGCTGCCACCACAGTTAATGGTGTTGCCTTTGGTTTAAAGATTTTTGTGTCCTTTTTAATGAAGTTTATGTTTTTATGAGTTTTATTAAAAATAATCAGAACCATCTTTGCGGAAATCAGATTTCCGCTGGCAGCGTTTAATTTTTATATAATTTATTAACACACAAAAATTATGATGCAAAGAAAACAGGGCAGAAAGAGAAACAAACAGACAGAGGGCTAGGGCTGGCAGGTTTTTAATGCTGCTATTACTGCTGCCAAGATAATGAATTCCAATGAAATTGTTTTAAAATCAAACGAAACGAAATGACAACGGAAGCAAACGAGAAAAAAAATCATAAATCAAAGCGAATTCAGTGACAGCAACAGAGAAAATTTGATTGCAGCTATACGACGATGATGATGATGTTGATGAGGAGCAGGAGATGAAGCTTGAGCTGTATTATGATGAGATAAAATGATGAAAAAAGGATAAAGTGTAAAGCCCGAAAAGGAAATTATAACGAATGCTCTCATAAGCATATCCTTTTCGCCCTTTGTATGTTTGCTTTTTGTTTTTCAATTCATTTCGTTTCATTTCACTTCGTATGGTGCTTCAGTTATCCTGCGCTGCATGGGTGCCAAGATACGTCAAGCAGCGCTCTCTGGTAACAACGGAATAGGTGAGAGATGGAGATCGAGGGCATGGAAAATGATAGTAAAATGTAAAGCTTAAAAAAAAAATATATGAAAATTGTATTTATTTGCGTAGCATTTAAATGTAAAAGTGAAAATATGCGAAGAGAAAGCGAAAATCTCTGCAAGAAATGTTAGAATCTTTTTTTTTTTTTTTTTTGCAATAGGACAGGAGCGTACGAATAACTTTTGTATTCATTTTTTGTAGCGCTTAAATGATACAAAAAGGGCTAGCTATGTACTTTTAACATTAGCAATTTTATATTATAGTACATACATATAAAAGAACATACATTTTTTTAAAATAAATTTGCATTAAAATGTTACATACTGTTATATCCAATTTTCAGTACCAAAATATAAATTCGAACAGGTCGGCCACATCATAGTAAAGCTATTATTTAAATAAATAACTCTTTACAATTGTCGGAATGCCTATTTGAATATGGATTAAATACTTAGGGCCGTTTTCATGACTTGCCTTTAACTTTACCACTCATATTTTTCAGGCGATATGCTAGTTTTCAATGTCACGAATCTTATTAAGAATATAACCGTATCGCCGAGTTCGGCGAGCCGATAAATTTATCTGAATTTATTGCCAAGATACCTGCCAACTCGATCTTTAAAAAAAGCCACAACAAAAGCAAAATGAACACAAACAAAATTGAAATTTTGTATTAAAATTTTAAATGCAAACGTGCACATTATATTCTCTCATCCATTTTTTTTCTGCTAATTTATAATTTTATTGTGTTTACGTTTTTGCAATTGGACTGCCCACCTCTTCAAATAATCACCAGGGCTACTCAAAATTGATTTATTATAATTGTGATGTCGTGACATGCACTACTCAATATTATTCCGCCTATAGCATATCTTGCCGTTTCGTATTTTCTTATGTATCGGTAAGTCGTGAGAACGGCCCTTAATGTAAGTATCGATACATAACTCGTGATAGATAATTGTAGAATTATTAACGGACTTAATAGTCTATTTTTATATACCTACGTGTTATAAAGTCCGATCGGCAGGTTACAAGAAGTGGCCAAGAAAGTAATTTTGACACGTTCCTGGACCAAAAATACAACCCGATTTATCAGATGATCAAATCATAGCAAACCAAACCAATGTTAATTTTTTAATAAAATTGACATAAACATAAGTAATATAATTTAATGGTTTCCAGATATTTCTGTATAATTTTTTAATCATCAGCTGATTCGATCGAGAAACGGTTTTTATACAGTGTATCCATAGGGTACTAGGTTACGAGTATATCAAGTTTGTCCAAATATATGTAACAGGCAGAAGAAGGCGTGTCAGGCCTCATAAATTAAATACATATATTCTTGATCAGCATCGGAAGACAAGTCGATAATGACATGCCCGCCTGTCCGTTCATCTGTTTGAACGACGATATCTTGTAGACTTTACTGTGAGACTTGGATATTTGGACACTCCTATTCCAATAAAGTGTATTAAATGAACGTGCTAACCCCACTATAAGGGGTACATCACATACAAACCTGCCTCCATATTTAAGTTTTTAGGGCGTAAATTTTCTTCGGAGTCACTATTTCTTTTAATTGGTTTTCTATTTTCAAATGTCGTAATAAAAAAAAAATAGTTTTTTTTTCGCAGTTCATGAAACTGAAATACAAATATATCTCACTTTTGGTTTTGTTCCAATTTTCTTCGAAAAATTCACAAATTGGCAAACGTTGATGTAACTAATTAGTTTGTACTACTAATGCTATGGGCCCACCACAAAGTTGCAGGAATAGTACCGTTAAATTTTTTAGAAGTTTCGATCTTGATTTTTTCACTTAAATAAATCATGCTATAAAATGTAAAAAAAAAATAAAACAAGAAAAGCCATTAACAATATCATTCACACGAATTTTTAAATTATGTACCTAGCAACAATAAAGAAACAAAAATTGTTGTAATAGTTAAGAACCCAAACGTAAACTTTTGATCTCTGTGGGGCAACTCCAAAAATTGACTGGAACACGCCCATTAATAAATAGCTGAGAAGCTTCTCTACATTCGAAACCACCATATCAAATTTGAAGTTGATATTGACTTCAATAAAGAAGTTTTGTAGCCAAACCTCAAAAGTGTGCGGTTGACACTCCATCTGGACTACCACAAAAGTGGGCCGGACACGCAATATTAGTGCATTTATGCGAAGCGGCTGCCCATAAGAAGACACCAAATCAAATTTCCAGCTAATATTAACCTAAATAATGAAGTTTTTTATACGAAAAGTCAAAAGTGGTAGGGTTGTTTGTATGGGGGCTACCTCAAAAGGCGGGAATCACAGCCATTGTGAAGCGTCTATCCATAAGAAGCCAACATGTCCATTTTTAAGTTGATATTTACAAACATAAAAAAGTTTTTCATACAGAAAATTAAAAGTGGGCGGGTGGTTTCTATGGGGGCTACCCTAAAAAGCGGGCTTGACATGTAAATATGGATACTCTATTGGACTGCGTTCAACTTTAACTTAAATGTTCGCATCGTTAATTGTTCCCTCTTTCGTTTTATAACTATTTAGGCGCAAACAAGAATTCAAAAAAATCCATATAAGCGCGTTTAGGTCTTACTAATTGATATCTGGTCACTCCCACTGCCCCACTTCCCCCTTTCCATGCTACCCCTAGATGGTACCCGTCGGGTTTATGCCGAGTCCATCTAGCCATAGCCGTCTGTCCGCCTGTGTGAATACAGTCCATCAGTTTTCATTCAAGTCGAAGTGCCATAAAATCTTCATACAAACCCAAAGAAAATTTTGGGTTTTAGTACGAAAGTAGTTTTCATCACATCCAATATTAACTTGAAATACAGGTTAGAGGCTTGTGTGGACCTTTGCTTAACATTTGAATAAATGCGCGTGGCATTATAGTGTACATGCATTATAGTGTACATGCACTATATGGGAAACAATTTTATACAACTACTAGTATAAACTTGAAACTCGATATGGTGGCTTCCATTAGATGGTCTCATTTATATAAATGTGCATGTCTACTCCTTTTAAGAATTAGCCTCCATACAAAAGCACCACCCGCTTTGTTGATTTTGTAAGTAAACATTTCTTATTTGACTATTTAAAATATAGAATGACATAATTACGCGCAATTGATAAGTATTAAACGTATATCTTTGGTTCTTCTAAAATTTACTTCTTCTTTTGTTTTGTCATCGAATTGTCTATTGCGAATACATTAAAAAAATGTATCGTAAGTTGCAGTATATTACTACTTTATAGCATTACGAGTATTTGTAGCACTGTAGTTGTAGCGCCTTAACTAACCGCTACTGACTTTAAATTTCGCTACTTCCATAATACATTTTATTTTGCATTACGTCGAATGAATTCAAAGCATGTCATGCAAAAATGTTGGAAAATTATGCTTAAATCAAAAATCACAGTAACTGCAGGCGGTCGGGCGGTCGATCACCCGCCCGGTCCCCCATTTGCATTTCTTAGTTCAAATGCAGAGTTGGGGGTTAATGGTGGCCACACAGCAGACGACGATGGACGCACAACCCTTAACAAAACGAAGGGGAGCCAATGCTACCGAATGGGAAATGGATACACGCCGCCAAAGTATAGGAAAACGAAGAAAACTTGGCTTTGTTTGTTAGTCTGGTTGCTTTTCGTTCCTTGAGTTGAGTAGCTAGCTAGCTTGTTTCTATTTAGCCATCGAATATACGTTGTGGGGTGAAATGAGGGCAAACAACGCCGGCAACTCTTGTGGCTGTGGCTGCCATTGAAATGTGTTTGATTTACCCTGTGGGTATATGTCGCGTACTCGCTGCTTGCTGGCATCCTGTTGGAAACTCTCTAGGTTCGTATAAGTAAATAATGTTATATTACCGTTACATATCTTAGGTAAAGTAAAAAGCGAGCAGAGTTGCTACTATTACCGTGTGCTCATTTTTAAATATTTAAGCACATTTTTCTTCGTTCATTTATTTATTCAGTCTACTTTGCAATATCTTCTATGTTTTCTTATTTTTTTTCAATCCTGTGCCACTCAACTTGGGGTTTTGCCTTAAAATATGTCTGACTGGAAGTCTGTCATTGTCGTCGGGGCACTTCTTTTTCTTTTTCATATTCCGTTTTTGTTCCATAGTAATTTTTATTGCACGTACCATTCTGCTGGATGCGACAACAAATGCAGCACGCCTGTATACTACCTTCTCATACTTGAGAAAGAAGAAAGCACTCATGTCGGCAAGACTCCTAAACGACTTCTGGCTGTGAACTTTATCGCGGCCTTACTCCTTTACGTACAGATTCTCATGCCGAAAAAAAAGTCAAGTTCAAAGTAGAGAATATAAAGTAGTACATAGTAATAGAAACAAGTTATATTGAAACAAGCTATAAGCTTTTCTTTTTTTTTATCTTTCCTTTTCTTGATTTTGGCTTTTTTTTTATATGCGATAAGTTTTTAATAAATGATCACACTGCAACAATAGACAATTGTCGGACCCTGCTCTGGAGTTTCCGTTTTCTGTCTGACCTGACCTCAAATTGTCTGCCATATCTTTTCAACTGACCGCTCTATGTATTTTCAAGCTTCAAAATGAAAATGCAAAAGTACTAAAGTTAATAGCCATATTATTATACGGTGTAAAATTCTACATACTAGTAAGTATAGTCTGCGGTCGACTCTGTCATCCGCAATGTAGGAAAAATTTTGTATATTATTGTTTATGCGTTGGTTGTTATTGCTATTTTACTTTTTCGCGCTCATAGAGTCTTATCAGCTGTCTGCTTGCATGCTATCGTCTAAAATTTGTGTGTGCGTTTGTATTTCATGTAAAGCTTATGTGCATTTGATTTATTGTGTGAGTGACGATTGTTTAAATCTTTTACACCGAAAATATTCAACCAATTTTCATAAAATATAGATTGTGTACATATGCAATACCTTTCAATTCAATTAGGATGTTTTTTTTTGTCAAAATCCGTTCTATTACTGTGAGCGTAGCATCCACCGTAAAAAAATCCGTAGCTTATTAATATTTCTATTTATCACACTAGTTTTATACGCTTTATTAAATCGCGCAAAATACCATTATCAAATGTCTGTCTAAAAACTACCGTACCATGCATACTATGTGGTCTATACCAATGGAAACTTTTTCGCACAAACTCTTCAGTTTTTATATGTAATTTTTTATTTTCTTGAGCTGTCAAATTGAAACTAGGTACGAATAGTTCGTATGTCGAAATGGGCCCGGACGCCCAGATTTTATATAAACTCACCGTTCATTTTTTGTTGTTACCCCACACAATAGGAACCCAACGACCACTTTCGTCACTACCATTTATATATAATTTTTATATATATATTTTTTTTGCAACGGGCTCAAGCAGCTCACAAACGTCAGTTAGGACACGTATCCCCTGGGTAAGCCACGGAACCATTTGTGGTGAGCAAATTGTGAGAAGGCAACCACTCCCCTTAATTAGGGATTGCCGTGCTGGGTTTGATTCCCATGTTATAAACAACATTTACCAGTGAAGTCACAGAGGAAGTCTCGGATATAATTCCCCTTTTATGACGACCCCTCCAAAACGATTTAAGGACCATGATTTACGGATATGCACCTGAAATAGGGCTGGTGCAGATATCCAGCTGATTGATGCCCTCGACAAATTCAAGGCTTACATCACCGCAACACAGGAAATGCTATGGATAGGACAGGGCTGCTCAAAAAATGTATCCTGTGATATCCAAGCGAGAAAGCACGAATTTGGATGCGATTTCGTGGTTAGTAGGAAACTACGCGGTCTTGTCACCAGTTTCATACCTGTGGACGAGCGCCTAGCAGCGGTACATATCAAGGCTAAGTACTTCAACATTAACCATATTTATGTACACGCCCCGACGGAAGTCGCAGACGAAAGGGTCAAAGACGAATTCCGCGAACGTCTCGAACATCTCTGCGAAAAACGCGATGTAAAAATCGTGCTTGACGATTTCAACGCCAAAATTGGGAAGGAGGGAATCCTTGGCCAAACAGACGGAAAATTTAGCCTTCACGATGCTACGTCCAGAAATAGAGAGAGTTTAATCGAATTCGCCGCAGGTTAGAGCGTGGTAATCAGTAGCACCAGATTTCCAAGGCTACTTGGTGCAGTCCCGATCAAAAAATACGCAATCAAATTAATAATGTTGTGATCGATGGAAAGCACGCATCGAGCGTGCTGGATGTGCGAACGGTACGAAGTCCCAACATCGACTCGGACCACTAACTTGTGGCAGCCAAGGTACGCACCAGACTCAACATGGTGCATTCTGTACGTTTCAACACTCAACGAAAGCTAGACGTAGGAAAGCTGTAATCACAACAGACCGCCTAACCCTTTTCAGCCAGACTCTCACAACTGTTCCGGAGTTCCTCTCCAACTTCTGAATATACAGGTTATAGGTGACCAGTGGAGACATATCTCCCACTCCAGGGATACGGCTGCCAAGTAGGTCATTGATTACACCAGTCCTGTGACGAACTCTTAGTATGACGAGGAGTGTCGAAAAGCTACTGCAGAGAAAGACGCAATTTACAGAAGAACTCTGCAGTAACATGACGAAGTCGTTTGAACCACGAGCTGTATGAGCTGTATGATGAGGTTGACATAGTCCAGCGCATTAAATTCCAGCGGCTGCACTGGGCTGGTCATCTCATCCGGATGAACTCCGAAGCTCCAGCGCTAAAGGTTTACGACGGAAACCTGAATTTGATTGGTGGACGGCGTCAGAGAAGACGTCCGAGCTTAAGATGGCAAGATCAGGTCTATGATGACCTGAAGAAGCTCCGGATTGCTAGCGACTGGGGCCGGCGCGCACTAAACTACACCGAATGGTGCGATTTCCTACGTGCGGCCTTGACCGATACACGGTTGTAGAGCCACCTAAGTAAGTAAGTAAGTATATGTTGATGTTCAATTGAATATGCAATATCTCTTGAAGCCCCTAAAACTAAAATATTTTTCAAGTAAAGTGTGCAAATAGAAACAATACAGGAGTACTGCATATTCGGTACAATTAAGAGAATTCATAAATTAAAATTTATGACTAAGTTCTTGTTTTGTTGTAACTTATTGAAATCACTCCTGAGAAAAAGGAAAAAAATTAACTTATTGTGCCAATATATACAAATCGTATAAAAGCGCACGATGTCGAAAACTAATAAATACTTTTAGTCTTGATTAAGTTCCCACTCAACCACACTTTGTTTGGTTTTTCTCGCAGTAAAAGAGAGAACTTACAAAACTTAACAAATTACGAAACACATTGAAAAACACAGAGCGAAGGTGATAATACACGACAGAACTCTTTTTATCTTAATATGCACACCGAACGCGAATGTTAAAGAAAAAAATGGCCACCATAGGTATATATTTGCACGGCAAAATGCACACAGACTCCAATATGCCAGCTTGACTCTGATTCCTTCTCTGGAAACATCGGTTGAGCTCCACACGAGACTGAATTATTGCGTTGCGCGCAGGCAGACAACGAAAAATGCGGCAAAAAAAAAGCATTCAAAAGAGTCTAGAGTAAAAGCAACAAAAAAGATAAATAGCAGCACGTAAAATGTTGTTGAATGTTTTAAAAAACCATAAAAACCACCGAGAATTACTTTAATGGCGGCGCACAAAACCTCAAACGGCAAATGGCGCCCGAGAAAGAGAGAGCGAATGCCAATGATACACCAGGGATGCCAACAGCAGACGAATCCGAATCAGGCACAGCTGCATGATGCAGTCAGCTGGAGAGGTTTTTGGTAGAGAAAGAGATATATATCCGGTTGTGACATATGCAGTGTTAAACTCAGCCTCATAGTTTCTGGTTGAGTTAGTGTCCAGAAATTGTTTCTGCACTGAAAGAGGCATCATAAATGCGGTTTCGTACAACGATTCGCAAATTTAATGGACGAGAAGTGAGAACGGAAGGATCGAATCGACATGTACAAGTGCAGAAAAGTAGTAAAAATTGTTGCATATTATCACGCCAACAGCGACAACTACATTCTCATTACCTACAATAATTTTACTACCAACTTATTACTCATTCATAACTATAATAATCATCATCGTCAGAATCATTATCATTTTGTTTATTACTCTATATACCATTATTATCCTCAGCAAAAATTCTTTCATACAGCAAATACGGGCGTTTCGAATGCATGTTTTATACGTATGACACTGTACTAATTTTTACTGCCCTATTTTATTTAATTGGTTTTCTAATTCTATTTTCGATGATCATATATGATATATCGTGCCATGCCCTCTGGAAGCTATAGCCCCTCATTATAGCTATATAATGCATACAACGATATTCAGGAGTTTCGAAATGGTGATGAACTTTTATTACGTCTATAATATTTCCAATATTTAAACAAGTAAGAATGCAGCAGTCGTTAGTTCACGACTTCAAAATATCAAAAACCCAAAATTTATTCTAAACTTGATCTGCGTGTTCGTTTGACTTTGTTTTTGATGTGGTTTGGTGAGATTGCGTTATATGCACCTCGCTATTACGTATATTTCGGTGACTTTAAAATGAGAATGTTAGGTCGCATGCAATTCATGATGTGAAAAACCAAAACATATTGTTTTTGCAAAGAAAATAACAACAATAGAAATAGATTTTAATTTTGTATAATTTGTGTTCCTTTGTTTTAAATCGGATAATGAATAGGCAAGACATTAAGAAATAAAATGTTTTATAACTTTCTTATTATTAGCAATGCATCTTTGTCTCTCGTGTGTTTTATTTAGTCCATTTCTCTGTTTGTAGTTGTTGATGAGATTTTCACGCGGTGTCATAGCAGGAACAACTAGATCGATGCGTCTTGTCGAGCGGGTCAACAATAATAAGGGTCTACAAAGTATTTACGTGTTGCAAGCACAGTGAAAAAATTCACGTTATTTTTGGTACAATCAAAGCTATTATTATTATTGTGACACTCTACAAGTATTTCATTCCTGTTTTAAGAGATCAACTCAACAAATAAGAAACTTACACTTACACAAACTTTAAAGCGGGCAATAGGGCCTCTCAGTATAGTGAACGTGCCATGCCCATTTATCCAAATGCTAGACTTAGGTTCATACAAGCTTCCATCGTGCATTTCAAGTTAATATTGACTGTAATAACAAGTTTTTAGTACAAACCCCCAAAAGTAGGTTGTTGGTTTGTATGTGGGCAGCCATTAAAAATGAGTGTGGCATACCGACTTGGGGATTCTGAACGAATGCTAGACCAGAGTATACATATATTTTTTTAGTAAGATTGAATGCAAGCTAAGAAATTATTCCTGTATTCACGGACCCAGGCGGACAGGGCTAGATCCACTTATTTGGTCAAGCTAGTCAAGAATATATACCTTTTGGGTGTAACAAACCACGTGACAAACTAATATACTATTCACACGATACATGAAAAGTATAGATATAAACACTAAGAAAAAAAATGACAATTTACGATAATAAATTATTATAGCAGCGTTGTGGCACTAGCAGCGATAAGTTATAGACAAATTTTCCAGCTAAGTTCGATTTGAAATATTGTATTGTAAATAGTTTGATTGTAAGTAATTTTTGAAACGAGTCAAATGCAAGCGATTACTTACATATGTAAGTATTTCCAAAAAACTATTATTATTGAAATTTAAATAGAACTTTTCAGTGTACAATACAGATACATACATTTGTGCACATTTATCAACTTAACTTCAACAGTATTTGAAAATGTCTACTGCACCATTACATGGAGCCAACATTTGACAATTGCTGTTACTGCTGCGTAACATAATTTTGAATAATTTATATGTCAACGACACATGTGCATATTAGATGAGTCCGTTTGCTCTATTCAACCCCAGTGCTTACTGTTAGGTTTTTAGAAAGCGCCAAAGGTAAGGATGAAACAGCTCTGTAGATTAACACTTCAAAGCAATGGAAAATGGTAGGAGTGAGCAAGAGAATTATGTATAGTTATGCATTATTTAAAAAGACATTCACATACGACTGCCAACTTCAAATGAATTTAACTCCAGCTCCTTTGAAAACTACTACTACTGCACACCCAAAAACAGAAACGATTGCAAATCGAAAGAAATTTAATTTCGAAATTTTATGCGCATTGCAAATCGAATTGCACGTACGAATAGAATGCAAGAAAATAAGTTAGGAATCGACCGGCCAAAAATGATGTCATAAATAAGACAACCTAGAGTTTTCTTGGCCGTTGAACGAGGGAGAAAGCGTGTAAATTGTCTGGCTGGCAGTAAGCCGTAGACAGATAGCCAGGGAATGGAAACAGCATCCTGTTAAAGTCAAAACTTAAGTTATACTTAGAGAATACAAGCTAAGGAACAGCGGTATAAAAGAAAGGAAAGCATCGGCAAAGTATTTGCCGCAATAAACGTTAAATGGTCGTAAATTTCGATGAGAGTAGACTGAAGTAAAAGAAGGTGATGGTGGCGTTTGTGTCTGGTTGTTCGAAAAACAAGCCGAACAGGAAACTAACATGAAAAACTATAAAATCCGATATGTAAACGATGAAGCGCTTGGGAGCGGGAAAGCATATGAAGTAAGGTATGAGATTCATTTGTGGTTCTCGAAAAAGTTCAGTTAGTTAAGGACGAACATTTGTTGGTCACTTCAAGTGTGAGGCATGCCGTTGGTCACTCACTCACAGGAAACAGAGCACTTTGGTAGCTGTCAAAAAGTCACACCCATTAAATACAATAGATCCACTACTGCAAGTGACATATGTGCTGTATAGAGAGCAAGCTAGCTTAGTCGTACATTTTCACCCCTATCTATCGTTTGGCCAGCTACCATTTCACTGACTAGATGACTGACTGTCTGTCTGTTGGCATGTTAAAAGTGCCAAACGTGCGACAAACCAAGCACAAACACACGGCTGCAGCAAAAAGGATGGATCAAAAGGTGCTGTTCAGGCGTGTACAAGCATGTACATTAAAACTGAAAAAGCTTCATAGGTATATTGAAACCCCAAGCGGGCTACTCGTACATAGCGTTGTACGAGAGATAGTAGTGAAAGTAGGTGGAGTAGCAGCAACTGGTAGACTCAAAGCCACAACGACAGTGACAGTTTGAGGCCGTTGTCCTCAGCGTCCAGCTTCTTTCCAAATTGACATTGAGTGGCACTGACGATAGACGATGTACTGCAAGCTCAGGTGGGACGCATTTGGCAGTAGCACATCAGAGGGATAAGGCCGCAAATCAAATCTTGCAACAGATTACACACAATGACAAAAATTATGGTTTTTTTAGGAACCAGAAATTAAACTTAATAAAGTTTTGAGCAGTAATTGCAAGATCTATTCATTTGACCAAAACGTTAAAAAATATTTTAAAATTTAAATCGGTAACTTCTTTAACTGAAGGTATGGAAACTGAAAGAAACCTTTGCATAGAAGCATTGTAGGAAATTCAACAAAGGAAACTGTTTAATGACAACTGTGTACCTAACGTACTTTCAAACAACTTTAAGTCCTGTTCAGATTATTACGTATGACAAGATTCAGAAATTTCATCAAATTTTGTTGAGTTTTTGAATTTTTTTCCAATGCAATATGATAAACGTCTCACATTTATATGTATAAAGGACTTTCATATAGGAAACCTTAGTACTGTTGAATACCATTCGTTACTTTAAATATAACATTGACCCGTTAATAACTATCTTGAATTTGACATACATCCCTGACATTTTGACTGAATACATATGTATTTCTTCGGTCTATATGCCAAAACTGTATGCACTGACGTTAATACGACTATTTACGGTTCTTGGAAATATTACTTTCAAGCTAATCTTTTAAATAAAATATTATATGTAATAACAGCATCAGACCTAATACAGCTATATAAGTCACCTATTCCTTCCAACGTAGACTATATCAACATCCCTCGCATAATTGTGGTACAGTCTGCCGTGTACACATGTATACATAGAAAATAAATCGCCAATATCAATCATCAAAATGACATTTTTTGTCATCAAAAAAGAGTTAATCTTAGAATCATGAAAAATATTATTTGGTGGAGGAATTTGGCATTCGAACCACGACATTACAAGACCCAACGGCGCGGACTTGCAAAGGTGCATAATCTTAACAACTAACCAACAAGTCAAGTTGCCGAATCAAAACCAATTGATCGCGACACGCACAAATATATATATTTTTTTTCGTTTCCATTTTTTGTTTTTACACATTCCATCTCCCTCACACGTTTTTTTTTTCGTTTCTTTTGGTATGCCTATTTTCGAAGTAGCGGATTATATGAATTCATATCAATATGATATTCTTCATATTAATGTGACACGTTTTCATATCAATTCATAATACTGTTATGAAAAATATCATATTGATATTTTTTAAATATTATTTTTAATTATTTGAAAACTAGTTAGTATCTGGCACGTTGCTGCCTTCTTCATGACCCCTCTGTTAATAAAATTGTTCATACAAAAATACTAAAATCCCGATTAAAAAATAGGGGGTAGGAGGGTGAAAAATACTTAACGACCTATTCTCATAAATTTTAATTTTATATATAAAAAATTATAGAACAATTTTTGGAAGTTATTCAGATAAGCGGCATATACATACATGCATACTATTTTAAACAAATGCTTATTTTTGAATTACATTAAAACCCAAATTCTATTGACAAAAATTTGATTAATTAAAATTTAAACTTTCAAAAAGACAACGGTTTTCTTTCATTCTCTGCCTCTCTAATATCATCCCGCAGATATGTCCATTTAGGGCCAACACATGATCGCTAGATGATTTTGTAGCTATCAGCTTTTTATCGTTTTATGGTTAAAATGTTTGCGCTGTATTTGTTTTAAATTAATTAAATAAATGCGTTAATTTAATGTTCATAAATTATAGCCTATGTGTTATTCTGATATATGAGCTATATTATAGTAAAGTTTTATTAAAATCCATTCAGTAGTTTTTGCGTTTTGCATTTTTTACACATCCACGCATCCACACAACCATATAAACTTTCGCGTTTATAATATTAGATTATTGATGAGATTAAATTGATATAGGAAACTTATTGATCTCATAAAGACTTTAAAGAAATAATAACACAAACCGCACTATAAAAAATACTCAGCGATATTGCAGAAGCTTGAAGCCATTTCCCGTGCAGTCGGTCTTAAAATCAACCTCGCAAAAATTAAGATTACGCGTCTGCAACCAACATTCGCAGAGCCATTGCCCGTCAAGCTGAGCGGGAAGTTAGCCACTTTGAAATTGAAATTAGTGGCTATTAGAAACCGTTAAAGGGCATTTTTTTCTCCTCTATGTTCAAACTACAGATTATATATGGTATAATCTGTAGTTTGAACATAGAGGACTATGTATTTTTAGAGCTATAAACTAGATTTTGTATAAAATTCAGGAATTAAAAACAAATAGCGCCATTGACACCAAGGAACATGGAAGACGGACATGGCTACATCGACTCATTAAAATAATACAAAAAAAAATTGTACTTCCCTTCTTTGTGACAAAATTAATATACTTTACATAGATTGCATGTAAACTAGATAAAACTATAACCGTGTATGTTGTTGCTGTTCCATATCCATTTGAAACGGTTACTGGGTCTGAAAATCTTGGTAAGCTGTGTTATTTTGCATTATTTACTCATTCTAAGGGTTGAGTTTCCCAAAAAGCAGTGAACTATCTCGAAGATTTTTTGTAAACTATGCACAAAGCATCTTATATGGTTTCACTTTTGGTAACTATTCCAAGTTGACAACATCAAAAAACACTGTCGACGACGACAGACAGTCTGTTAGATAGCTGAAAAAACATTTAGGATAAGGTGAACGACAGATGCGTAGTGACAAGTAAAGCTACACAACAAATAAGCAGCTTTTGCTCAGGTAAAAAGCAATGGATACATTCATATACAAGGCGATGTTCGGAAGAGAGTGAAGTGTATTTGTGATGTTCGTATGGAGCTGAGCCGCAGAGCAGGATGTACGCGCGTGCAATTAGTAGCAGTGACAATGGAGAGAACGACTGGTGGAGCAGCTTAAAGTGGTTGTAAACGCTGATGAAAGTAATAAAGTTCAGCTGATCTCAGCTGTTGATAAACTTCGATGGGTATTGTGAGCATGTACATAAATAGTGAATTTAAAGCGTATAGCTTCAGGCCACATGTGTTGCCGCAACCAAGTGGGCGAGCAGGAGAAACGTATCCAGCCAATCATCTAATGTTACAAGTGTCTGTCTATACATATATATAAACGTCGGTCGTTCTGACAGTTGGTGATTATAGCAACAGCAATAGTAATAGCAGACAGCAATGTTGTAACTGTGGTTATACCAAAACCAACGCCTCCTCTACCACTTCATTTGTCCTATAGTGGCATCAGCTGCAATATGTCTGGCTAGGCCGCTGAAGGTCGAGTGTATTACTTCACAGAGGCATAGAGTGTGCGGGAGACATTTTTATCGTTTTTATTGAATATTCATAAATGATACTGATGTAGGTAGATGGTAGTGAATGAAGAAGGAGCTGGGGCGATTATCTCCGTGTGGAGGCTGTGAATCTATCTGTCTGCCTATAAGCACAATGCACCTGCCTACCACAAACCAGATACACCCACTGAATTGCTGCAGACAGGTCTATAGTCTGGGCTGGTCTGGCCTCGTTGATAGCTGTGGTCTGGCTCTTTCATCTGTCTGTCAGCTCTGTTGTGTCTGTTGCCATTGAAATCAATATTTTGGCTTGGTAACAGCTGGCACTACTCTGCGGCGTTTCATTATTTTTCGTGTTTTTTCCAACAGTTTTGTTAAAAAATGAAAGCGGTTTGCCTCACCATCCCCCTCGATTGAGCAGGATTTGCAGCAACATGTTTTGAAAATATTATTTTGAACAAAGTGAATATGTTGTATCAAAATGGTAGCAGGTTATAGTGCAATAGATGTAATGACGTAAATATAGATATTTACTTATCTAGTGAGACATATAGTGAAATATGGAACTTCTTGAACTTTGACTAAAAGACAAATTAGGAGAGAGCAAATAGGTGTCTCGCCGATCAACTCGAAGAAACCCTTTAATTCAAATGCTGCTTAGTCTCCTCTGTGTGTTATGGTTAAATGGGGTAATGGTTAAACAACGCCAAACTCACACATTCAAAGTCACTACATGATAAATAAAACGTTTGTATTTATCATGTAGTAACTTATTAAAAACTAATTTTCAATTATATAATTTTAAACTATCGACATTATGTTCAGGCCACAAAACCAGTAAAAAATATAATTTCACAAAGTATCGCAGTAAATTAATAATTTGATTTAAATAGCTTTGATTGGCTTTCCGAAGAATTTTTTTTTTTTGGTGGAATTCTATTTTTCCAATTTCTGAAAGCTGAACATTAAAGAAAAACAAATATGAGTATAATATAGTCGAGATGCTTGAATATATTATACCCTGTACACACCATACTTTTTTTTTCGTAGTAGGCCTTGATTTGCCTCGAAATTTTGCTTCCTACAAATGTATGAATTCATGTATGAATTCCACACTAATCTAAAATTCCAAGTTTGGAGGTTTAATCTTTTATAGCTTTCGAGATCTCGCTGTTCAAACATACGAATGATGGACGGACGGAGGGACGAACATGGCTAGATCGACTCAGCTTTCGACGCTGATCAAGAATATATATACTTTATGCGGTCTGCTACGCATACTTCTTTCTGTTACATACATTTGTAGAAACTTAGAAACTTAGTATACCCTTGGCCTCAACGGCAGGGTATAATTAAACATTAATGTTAAGATAGACTTAAAGTAGTTTGAGGCAAAACTTCTAAATTATAGCTCTTTATACTTTCCTATACGAATCTAAGAAAATAAAACACATTTTCAAATTTATAAACCTACCTACACAAAATTGTGTTGCATTAAACATAAAACTTCGTTTCAAGTATAATCTACTTCACATATTCATGCTACCATGGTATAGTACCAAAAGTCAACTGATGCTTGGATGAATGAATTGAATGAATAAATAGAATACATCAAGTTATGCATGCACAACTGAACAAACCGAAAAATTATCGTGACATCAATAGAGTGGACATAAAGTTGGTTGCAATGATTTCGTTTCATGTACAATAACGTTTAGATGTGCAGTAACTTACAACAGAGCAGCTGGAAAAACCTCACATTATTTTAGACACACATACAACACAAGGAGAAATTATGCATAATAAATTGTCTCGCTAAA
The DNA here is from genome assembly GCA_035044765.1 of Leucophenga montana. Lineage (NCBI taxonomy): Eukaryota > Metazoa > Arthropoda > Insecta > Diptera > Drosophilidae > Leucophenga > Leucophenga montana. The sequence continues at coordinate 548,506 of JAWNNQ010001280.1, read as the reverse complement.
TTGACTTGTAAAATATCTGATTGAATGAATGAGTTTAATGAAATCACTGAAGCTAACACTGAGTAATCGATGAGTTATTTACAATTGAGGCATGTATTGAATCATTCAGAAAATTGGAACTTTTATATGCTATGAGTTAGCATGGAAATATATAAAGAGAATAAAATGATTCAAATAGGAGGTTTGTGTCGAAAGTTGAATGTTTGGCTTCCAAAACAAAAACAAAAAAAAAAAACCAAAAAAAAACAGGAGAAACCAAAAATTAATCATTAGAAAGAAAGCATCAATAGAATTCAGATATGTAAATGGTCAAAACTGAATGCATTAAATGAATTAGAAGAAAACAAATCTGACCTGGATATTAATTAGAGTCCTACATGAATTAATTCATTTCAGCTGCTTTATAAATATTACTACTATTATTATGAATATTACTACTTAAAAATTTGATTTTTTTGATACGTTGCACTGAGAGCGACACACTAAAATTAACTAAAATTCAGAGCATTTGAATTTATCACATTCTGTCACCTACACTTATTTTCATTACAGCCAAATAAAGTATACATATTGATATGCCACTCTCACTTTTTAGGGTAGCCCACATACAAATCACATGCCGACTATTGACTTTTTTAAAAAAAAAGTTTTTTGTTTGACTACAACAACTTAACTTAATAATTGATATAGTAGCTTTTAATGGACGGATGCTTTACATACACATCAATGGGTGTAACCCCTACTTTTGGGGTAGCCCCCACACAAATCCATTGCTCATTTTGGTGCTTTTGTATGAAATTTTTTTTTAATTATGCCAGTTTCAGCTGGACATTCGATGTGGTACTTTCTTACGAGTATGAACGACTGCTTCACATACATATACAAATGGGCGGATCGGATATACTTACCATATATACAAATATACCGCCCTTTTTTTAAAGTAGCCCCCATACAAACAAAAACTTCTTCAGTTAAGTCAATATTAACTTGAAATACAATATGGTGGCTACTTTTGGATGGTCGCTTCACACACATATTCTAATGGGCGTGTACCGACCACTTTTTGGGTAGCCCCTATACAAACCCAGGAGAATCGTCGAATCACTATGAGAAGTTGCTGTCGGTATATTGGTTGGCTCAAACCATTAAATTTTTTCGGATGTTTTGGGCATGAAACGTGTGCAGTGGAGTTTGTTCAACGGCGATCCAGATTTATTAAAAAGGGTCATAACTGGTGACGAAACATGGGTACATGGTTACGACGTCGTAAAGGTTTTACTACTGTTTTCTTCGATGACAACAGCGTGGTGTATCGTGAGTTCTTGCAAGAAGGTCGTACGGTCAATAAGAATTACGAAGAAAACGCCCGGATTTGTGGCAAAACCATTTATGACTTTTACATCACCTGCTCTCAAATTTTTACTTGTTCGGGATTTTTTGGTCAAAAACAACACCGTAGTCTTGATTCAGCTACCGTATACACCGAAACCAAAACCGAAATACATTTCAGTTTTATTCCCTGCTTAAAAGCCTTTTTCTCAAATTGAGTAATTGAGTAATTGAATCATTTTTTTTAAGACTTTTTAAGAAAACTTTTGCAAGCATCGCTAAGTTCAATAACAGGTACAAAATGGGCACTTCAGTTGTTAACAAGAAAAAAGTTAGATTCGGTGGAACCGCATCTTTAATATCATTCACACGAAGTTTGTAGCTTAGTTTTGAAGTATGAACTTAGCAGGTGACAAGGAAAAAATTGTTTTAAAATCTAACAACCTGAACGTGGGATATAAGTTTGTTGGGGCATACCCTTAAAAGTGAGCGTGACACACCCCTTTCTAATTATACGAAGCGTTAGTTCTTGCGAAGCCACCATGTCAATTATCAAGTTAATTTACCCTGAAATGAAAACTTTGTATTTGTTTGGCAGAAGTTTTCAAAGAGTTGAGGAAAACCAACCACCGAAGACGGATCATCTTCCAACACGACAATGTGAGGTCTCACATATCGGTTCACACAAGAAAGTTTTTGAGCACTCAAAACTTCTAATTGAGGTCAATGTTTTTCGACGCCTGAAGAAGCGGTTATTGTCTTTAAGCAGCTATTTTTGGAGGTACCCACTTCTGTGTGGCAAAAATGCTTTGATAATTGTTTCGAACACATGCAAAAGATCTTAACGAATAATATTTTGAAAAATAATAAAGTAATTTTAAATGATAAGTTATTGTTTTCATTATTAGGCGCACAATATTAAAGGCAATATTCGTACATTACATAACACACAACTATGTATGGCATTTAAGTGTACTTAAGTCCCATACTCGTAGAAGTACTTAACTGGTGTGCTTTGTGCAAATGCATATAATAGCCAAAAGAAGGCGTGGCAGATACCACAATGTATATATTTTTGAGCAGCCTCAAAAGTAAAGTGGATATTGCATGTTCTCCGGTGAAAGCAAGGATCTCGGTACGGTAAAACATTTTGCAACCTAACTTGAATATTTAAAATTTCACTGATCCGATCATACACTTTGTGAAATGAACGACCCAAATCCAAATTTCGATTTCGAGTACTCCCGACTGAAGCTTGCTTAGATATTTTGATACAATATTTTGCTTTTTTCGCACGTATTTTATATAATGGAAAACAGGCGATACACGTTTTAATTGTAAATCATTTGAATGAAAAGTGAAAAAAATGTATTTTTTTTTTTTATGCTTTTAATAAAATCTATAGTCGAGTATTTGAATGCGTTGAGTGACAAAGGCAAATGAATAAAGAAAGTGCCTGAAAGTATGCAGCATTCGAAAATAATGAAAAATTCATGCACGAGTACGTTCATCCCGCAATGATGATGATGATGATGATGTGACGAGGACGATAATGAAGCAAGATACTGAGGATATGCAACACACAAAACTGTGCAATATGAATCAACGCTGTCGCTTTAATCGACATTGCCATCGTAATGTAGCACTTGTGTAATTTGCAGCACGTTATTTTGCGAGAAATCATAAAATTCTTAATTTATTATACGAGTACAGAGTACATAACTATTATAGTACATATGTACATACATATATGAATGTATGACGATGGGACACAAACGGCAGCGAATTCGAACAAGATGCTGATAAGCGCTACTAGAATATACATATAAGCACGTATGCATGCATTAATGAAGATTCGTGCAGACATACAATACATGTTCGAATGAATGAGTGAAATAATGAATGCTCGACTGCGTAAATGTGTAGAAAATATTATTTAGTAAATGTATTTGGTAATTGACCACTTAGAGACACATCAACTCTGTCTACATTTAGGGCACGTGGAGGAAGTCTATGCAATTATGTATGTATGCTCTTGGGGCTTACAGCTTCTCGTTACTTATGCATATCGAAAAGCAATCAAGCTTGCAAATGTGTGCGTTTGTGTACCATAGTGAATAATAATAATATAGAATCTATGTAATACAGCTATTTCTACAGTGTTTCATAAGGACTAAAAACTACAGCCATATTTGTATAATTTTATTCTACACATACTATATAAATAATTGAAAACGGGATTTTTCAGAATATGACAGAGGTTTCTAAAAAATGAAGTACTGCCTCAAAAATGAATATTTAAAACAATAACTATAGGACCATAATTAGGGCAGATCAACATACAACAAATTTTTCGGAATACGACTACCCTTACCCTTACAGTTGGTCCATAGAAGTCTATGGTTCGCATAAAGATCCATAGATAAGGTACAGGGCATCTCGCGGCGCAGTTGATAATATTCGTATGAATATTCGTACGAATAATATATGAGCATGTATTTTCCCCTTAATTTTTGTTAGAGCAGATCAGAAAATAGACAAAGCAAAAATTCTACAGGTGCGTGACGTTAGATATAGTTTCATCAAAAAGTGAGACGAAAACCAAGTGGACAAAAATGATGAAAAATACCATATATATATATATATATGTATGTATGTATATATGTATGAGCATCTACGCGAAAGATAAGACAACTCAAAATTGACATAGTACCAAAAGGTCGGCAAAAATAGTATATTTATCTATCTATTATCACGAAAATATACCATTTTCTCACATTTTTTGCCATGGTTCTCAACTCCCCACCAGAATGCCTTTTTTATACATACCATGCAATCCGCACTATTTTCAACATGATGCATTTTTTAAATTACTTTTGCTAGACTATATATTTAGAGGTGCACTACAAATACCAGTTTAAGCATTGACAATCTACCGGTGTTCATGGTGGTTATGGTTCGAAAACAAACTATGTTCACAACTTCCCACTATCCCACTTTATTGTGTACATTAAAATACATATTTCGGGACCGGCGGGAATTTCAGAATAGTGGAGAAACTCCACACATTTTATAAGGTTATCGATCCCGCCTGATCCCATTGTCGGTTCCCGCGGTATTCCCGTCCCGTGTCCAACTCTACCTTCTATTATAACACCAAGCATTAAATGTGTATCGTTTGTCATGTGTTGTGAGAGAGATCAAAAAATTAATACGTATTAATATTCTCACTCACAAAATATGTGCGATTTCATTGTTTGTGCGAAGATTGTTAAAGACGTTTATGCCAAAAATATTCAACCGATTTTGATAAAATAAAGATTGTGCACATCTGCAAACGAATATCTTTCAAATGGAATACATTTTTTTTTTTACACGGCAATCACGAAAAAAAAAACACTTGCCTATTAATATGTAAGACGTTATGTTTTCGCCCATAAGAAGTCATCATATCGAATTTCTTTGAATTGATTGTAATAGAAAAATGTTTCAAACCAAAACCAAGAAGTGGGCGACTGGTTTTTTTGGGGCTCTATCTTGGGTGGGTGTGGCACGTAATTTTTTACATATGATTACTAAAAGTCAGATCGATATCTTGAAACCTAAGGGACTAGTTTGCATCGACACAGATAAGGGACAGACGGTCCTCGTTAGATCGATTTGTCTAATCGAGCTGATCAAGAATGTATATAGTTTATGTCTGTATCAAAATTATAATGATATTCTAAATACATGTGAAGAGTTTAGAAACAAACAAGAAAAAACGTTAACTTCGATTGAACCGAAGCTCTAATACCATTCACACGAAATTTTTAATAGTAAAACATAAAAGTGGGGTTTAAATAGGGGCTACCCCAAAAAGTGGCCGGCCACTAGCAGATGTGTATGAAGCGATTTAGTAGATTTGTAAGATGCCGCCATATGGAATTTCAAGTTGATATTGACGTTTTCCATACAAATTCATAAAAGTGAGCCGTTGGTTTATATATGAATACATCAAAAAGTTTTCGGGACACGACCATTTGTATATGCGTATGAAGCGGTTGTCCACTAAAAATGTCATGCTAATATTGAACTAAATAAAGAATTTTTAAAATAAAAAACACATAATTGCACGGTGGGTTTGTATGGGGAGCACCCCAAAAAGTGGGCATGGCGGGTCAATCTTGATACTCTATTAAACTGCAATAAAAAGAAGTGTATGTGCAAAATTCCAACTGGATAGCATAAAAATTCGTCCCCAACAACATACAGACAGACAGACGGACATGGCTAGATCGACTCGTCTCGTCGAGCTGATCAAGAATATAAATACTTTCTGGAGTTTACGATGCGTCCTTTAATGCGTTACAAACTTTCAGACAAACTGATAATACCATTTCACACTATCGGAGGTGTCACAGAAATCTCTTTCACCCCAATTCCGACCTAAATCAAATTCGTAGGTGTCACAGAAATCTCTTTTAGACCACTTGAAATCTCCAGCCTTTTGCTTGGTGAAATTGTTGATTGCGTATATAAACTCATCAAATCATAAGGTAAAACTTTGTTTTTGTGCTAATTTAATGTACTTTGTTCGTAACTGTGCTTATGATTTATACATTTAGCAAATCTTATTATTTAATTTAAATTTATAAAAATGTGTATTTATTTGCTGAAAACCGATAAGGTCGGTTTACGCAACAACAGTGAATGACAGCATTGCCAACACAACAACTCTGCGTAGCACAAAACTCGTCTGTACACTAAAAACTGTTTTCTATGAAATCTCGGAGATTTTTGTGACAACTCCGTATGTGTGAATGGTATAAAAACAATACAGGTACACTTCTCGTTTAAGTTGTTTTGAAGAAACCAATTTTAAAATTTTTATTTATTTATTTATTGCAACTACATAAACTAATTTGATTTGTCGTATGGGCGCCAGTTTGACCGACTTTGCGTTCAAGAACAAATGTGTAAAAAGTTTCTATAGATGTAGTATACTTTCAGGCAGCTAACTCATTTTGGACTTATAAATTGGCATAACTGACAAAGAAGGCGGCACACATGATATAATATAACGCAAATCCAATATAGAATAATTCTCACTGGCTCACCTGACTGAGTTCATCCCTCGAGTGTCTTGAACATTTTGGCGGCAACAGTGCCTGCATATCATCCTCGAAGGCCCCGCTTTCATCGGCATCCACATCGCCACAGCAGCTGCTCTCGCTGTGCGTCTCCTGGGCATGCAGCGCATGATGAAATTGCTGCGCTGCGGTGCTCATTGTCTGATTGGATTTCCTAGTGACCACATTTCCACCACTGCCACTTATGGCTTCGTTGCTCTGCTCAAAGCTTAGATTTGTATTCCCGATTCCAAGCGTGGCATTTTGACGATTTGAGCTGACAATTTTTGACATCGCACTCGCAACGCCATCATTGTCGCTTCCTTTAAGGGAATTGCGTTCACAATATGGCGCGCGTTTCTGTGCTTGTAGCTGCTGTTGTTGCTGTGTTTGTTGTTGATGACTACTACTGTTGTTATTGTTGTTATTCTTATTGGCATCCTGCGACTCTGTAGTTGTTGTTGTATTTGCAGATGTTGGTAGTACCACCGCCACTGGTGAATTGGAATTCAGTTCATTTGATCTGTGAAAAATAGAAGAAAGTAATAAGTTAGTATAAAATTTTAGAGAATAAAATATTCCAATACATATTTCCATAAAATATTATGGAAATAAATATAATAATTTTACCTTACACAAATAGAGTAAAAGGGTATATTATGTTTGAGCTAATAAATGCAGCAGGAAAAAAGGAAGCGTGGTAGACCGCATAAAGTATATATATTCTTGATCAGCATCGGAAGTTGAATTGATATAGCCATGTCCGTCTGCTCCTCCGAATGTATGGAAAAAAGATCTCAGTGACTATAAGAGCTAGAGACACCAAACTTGAAAATTTAGATTCTTCTTGTTCATATGCAGATCGAGTTTATATTTTGTGGGTGCTACGTCCACAATACGGTCACTTATATGTATAACTTTTAAATAACAAAGTTTGTATTTTCTTTTTTGACTTCTTTTTAAATAATTTATTTTTATTTTTAAAAAAAAATTGTGTTATTAAAATTTTAAATATTTTTATTTATACATTAGCAAGGACGCAGGAAATTTTATAGTCAAGAATGCAGAATTATTGCATTCCAACTTGTTGTTCTTCGTTTTATTGATTAAATTGTGGCTTTATTTATAAGGCAGTCTGCTGCCCTTCCGGATAATGTGAATAGTCCACTGCAGCAATCTTAAAAAGAATCTATCTCTCGAACACTCCCAAATACCCTGTGTCTTATGTTGTTAGCGTCCATGCTTCTGCGCCATACAGCAGGACCGCGTTTATCACCGTCTTATAGATTTTTTTTCTCGTACTTCCAGAGAGGGCTCTACTTCAAATTTGATTAGGAAGCATAGTTCTTCGCCTAATTTTCAGGCTGACGTTATTGTGGCTGGTTATATCTGTTGCAAGGTAGTGAAAGTTTTCTACAATACTAAAGTTGAAGTGCCCGACCGTTTTACGTATGGGCATAGGAAATATGAAAAATGAAAGTAGTATGTGTTTTTTTGTTCTGACGACGCTTCATGTGTGATAGCGGCATCATCCAAAGACGAACGATCGTTGCAAAGTTCAGATAGGCCGTTGAAAAACTTCGTTCTTATCGGCGTTTCAAAAGTGTCCTCATAATCGACAAATAGGTGGTGTGTCTTTGGTCTATCGGCCTTTAATAATTCGTCTGGCATAACATTGTAATAAACCGGTTTGTTATTCTTCAACTAAACGTCGCACGACCTAATTTTAGATATGTAGAACTTTAAACTGAATTAAAATACTGATATTTGATAATTTCAAACTGAAAGTTGGCTTTATTAGAAAGATAATTTTATGCCATTAGTGTTTAAATATGATTTCGGGCATGTGAGCGCCACGGCTGGATCGGATGTGTCACATTCTGAAAATCCAATTTTCGAACACTTTTTACTTAGTATACGTGGTGCGAAAACGATAAATGGTTAATCAAATTAGTCGCTCGGATGGACTATTATATCGACCCTAAAATGGACGTAGTGCACGGTAACATTAACGAACTGGAGCGCGATTTTCAAAATTTGCAAGCGTTAGTCAATTCATGACAAAATGCCAAAACAAACTGAGCAGAAATTACAATAGCGTAGCCAGATTAGACCAAGTTATAACAGTTTAATCCCTGTCGGAAACGGTATCTCTAAAAAAAAGCACCCTATATAAATGAAAGCAACCATGGCGCTCGAAAATAACAAATCAGCAAATTGATTTCATTTTCCTTTTCTCTTGAGCTGACTTCGACAAGCATCAATTCGTGTGAGTAGCCGGCATTCGACTGCAGTCTTCTTTCTTGAAGTACAGAAAAGTTAATTGTTTTAGTTTTTAGTTAAGTTTAGAATTGCAAATTTTGTGTTGATAGATCTTACGTTAATCATCGTAAAATATAACACATTATACATTCATTATAAAATACATCCCCCATTCATATCAATTGTTCAATTAGAGTGGTTACAGTGTATTACAAAGTCAAGCATACGTTCTTTCTGGTTTATTCTTAATGTACAAGAAGTACATAAGAGTTGTCCTACTGGAACTGTGCAAAACTACTATATCCAAAACTGAAATTTTTCCACAACATTGCGCCCATTTTTCTAACTGATGTACAATTTTATGTGTATCGATCTTAGCGTTTTTACCAACAATAGGCATACTTAAAAGGACAAGTAGCAGAATTAACATCCAAGCGAACAAACATAAAATGTACAGCTCGATAATGATCCGAAACTGTATACGAAAACTTTTGGCGGTCCTGAGCAGAGTTGATGCAAATATAATGCGTACAGACAGACTAGATTGATTCGTCTCGGTAAGCTGATCAAGAAGATATATACTTCATGAGGTCTACGATGCCTTCTCTAATGCAATTTTTTTTCTGGTCACTTCATGAGTGTTTTTCTATTTTCCCCTTTGTCATCTAATCTCAGCATCCATACTCACTCATTGTATTCCACTTATAAACTCAACAATCACTTGTCAAAAGGTTAATTGTGACATATTTTTCCTGTTTTTGCTTTACACTGCTTTTTCTTATACGTCCTTCCAACAAAGTGACGCGTGGCAATCGTGAGCAGCGCACGCAGTAGAAGAAGGCAAGTGTGTGAAAGCCTCAAAACAGGCAATTTTACGCCATTTTAACAATAATATTTCTAGCAGCAAAAAACAACAAACAAGTGTGAAGAGGCAAAAAAAAAAAAAAAAAATTATGAATTTACTCAATGGCGTAAGGAGCGAAGAAAAGTAAAAGTCATGTTCAACTGTGCAGAATGATTGATATACAGGAGTATGACAGCTGCTTGGAGCTCTATCATCATCCTAGCATTTTCTTTCTGTTTCTCTCTCTTCCAAATATATTCGTTCCATCAAAAACTTGAGAGAAATTGTCAAAACTATGATGTAGTCACGTCAAATTAGCGTTTAAGTAGGTAAACAAGTAATAATGTGTACATAATTTAGTAGATCCTTGTGTGGGAAAATCACTTAGGGTTTTCATTGTTGAGAAATGTTTTGGGCATGCTAAATAATTAGAGAAAGAGATAACTTCGCAATAATAAGGTAACAATGACAAATGTTTATTTTGGTAAACCCGATGCTATAATACGAGTACTCTATATTACTGACATAAACACAAGCAGTGTTAAGGTGTATAATACTAATATGCTTTGATGTAAAATAGTCAATGTAGTTGCATGCGAACGAACTCTAGTAGGCCTATTCCAAAAAACTATACATGTTCTGACTATGTATATTCATACAAAGGCGTAACTTACTTCATTGTAAATAAATATGCACAGAAATCACTGAGACTATGGTCACTGAGACTATAGGCACTTCTCTAACTTGGGGTCGATGAAAAGAACAACACCGGCGATAAAGAAGCATTACTATAACAAGTAATTGATGATAGCTCTCTTGTAAAGCCACCGGATTATATCGAGGTCGACTTAGTAATTAAAAAGGTGAAGAATAACAAAGCGGCAGGCTCCGATAAGTTGTCAGCTGAGTTACTCTAGACCTGTGGCGAATAGTTGGTAAGGCGTATACACCAACTTTTATGCAAAATATGCTCCGATGAATTCATGCCCAACGATTGAAATCGCAGTGTTCTTTTTTCTATCTTCAAGAAAGGAGACCGTGCTGTCTGCACGAACTACCGGGGAATAAGTCTCCTTTCAATAGGATGGAGCCATACACGGATGCACTGATAATCAAATTTTCACTTTACGGCAAATCCTGGAAAAGACCCGTGAGTACAACAAAGGCACACATCACCTATTTGTCGATTATAAGACCGCTTTCGGCACGCAGATAAGAACTAAATTCTTCAACGCCCTATCTGAACTTGGTATCTCGAAACAGATCTTTCGTCTTTGCATGATGACGCTATCACACACCCAAAGCGTCGTCAAACTAGGAAAAAACCTCTCCGAACCCTTTGATACCAAGAGAGGCTTCAGACAAGGTTAACAACGACAACGGTCGGGCACGATCTTCCATAAGCAAGTGATGCTAATCGCATATGCTGATGATATTGCCATCATCTGCACGAGCGAACGGCGAGTTAACAAGGCGTTCTCGGAGATTGAGAAACAGTCACGTCTCATGGGCCTAACGATGAACGAGAACCAGACGAAGTACTTGCTGTCAACTCGCAGACCATCAGTGCGTTTTGGACGGTCTGTGATTATGGAGAATTTTAACTTTAATGTTGTAGAAAACTTTGTCTATCTGAGAACAGAAATTACCAGCATTAACAACGTCAGTCTAGAGATGAAACGAAGAATCACGCTTGCTAACCGCTGCTACTTTTGGCTCAGCAAGCAAATTAGAAGTAGAGCAATGTATGGAATTACGAGGACTAAAATCTATAAGATACTTATAATCCCGGTCCTGCTGTAGCGCAGAAGCATGGACCCTGACATCAACGGATACAACGTCTTTGGGAGAGTTCGAGAGAAAGATTCTTCATAGGATTTTTGGTCCCCTTACATTTGGCGTCGAGTTTAGGACCCGTACAAACCACGAGTTGTATGACCTGTATGATGAGGTTACTCTTTAAAGTTAAAAGCAAGATCGCGACGGCGGAGTTCCTTCTAACCCTGAAAGAAGGGCCCGTCGATGTGGCTATAGTCCAGAATCCTTGCATAGTATCGGGTCTAAAGTCATCAAACTACAACATATTACTGACCACAGTAAGTAGAGCAAGACATTTATATTTATATTTGTTGCCTAACAATGAAAAGACAAATACTATTTTTAGTTGAAAATGGTTTTATTATTTTTTAAAGTATTCTCAGTGATAATCAATACACTTTTGCATGCGAGTGAACCAATTTTCGAATCAATTCTTACAATCCGAATGAGGTAGTTCGAAAGCATGTGTTTTGAACGATTCAACAGCTCCTTCTGGCGTACAAAATTGATGCTCACGTAATTTTTGTTTGATGTTCCGGAACAAAATGAAATCATTGGGTGCCAAATCACTGTACGACGGATGACCCACCAATTCGATGTTTTGAGTGCTCAAAAACTTGTTGGTTTGACACGATGTTTAAGAGCTCGCATTGTCGTGATGCAGAATAATTATTCTTCGACGGTTCGTTCTACTTATTTATTCGATGATTAGTAGCAAATAATTGGTTGTATACCATACAGAATTGACCGTTGTACGTTTATCTAACGCCACTATAGCCACAGGACCATACAACCGTTTGTTTCGAAGTGTTTCGCGCGCGAACAAATTGTGTTGAATTTGGCTTCTCTTGGAACACTCATTGATTGCCTTGAAAAGATTTTAGTTCATCGAAGGACTCCATCCTTGATAGTCCACGACAAAAATTATGAAAAAAAATCGAACACAAATGGTGAAGGTTTAATTCGATTTGTTGTCCGAGATGATTTTTTCGAGCCACACTAAACAATACAAATATTGCTCTTACTTCAAAAAGTTCTGAATACGTTTGCGCTAAGAAATGTCAAAAAGCTTAATGCTGCCGAGGCCAGGTATATAAATAGCGCCACCCGTAATTTGTCATCGAAAATGTTAACATAACCTGTTGAGCTGCAGAAGAGTCCAAGCCGAGTGGGGAACTACAACCATGACTAAGGAGGCACATACAGGGATGCCCCGGTGGAGTCCTGCACCTCTATTATGGAACCTAGTGGTAAACGAACTATATAAGAAATTTCGCAGAGAAGCTCCTACAATAAATGCATATACTGACGACATAAGCATAATTATCACTGGCAAATGTCGATCGCCTCACAGCTCAACCAAGGACCGCACGTTAAACGAGATGCTTGGATGGGCAATAAAAGCCATCCTCAGTACAAATGCGGAAAAAACGAGCCTCATTCTCTTCACTAAGAAATACGAGGTGACGCAATGAATCCCACCTAAAATAATCCAAACACTGCTTATACCCAAAAACAGCGTAAAATACATTAGAATAGTATTGAAAAACAAGCTGACCTGAAGGCACAATGTGGAAGAAATGGTGCAAAGCCAACCAATGCGCTCTATGCGTCGCAAAAGATGCTAAACAGCACTTGGGCCTTTCACCAAGACTGATTCACAGTATCTTCATTTCAGTAGTACGACCGATACAATTTAATGGAGTTCTGGTAAGAAGTTCACAATGCTAAAGCGTTGAGGCTAGAGATTTTTGAATAGCAGCGATTACCGTGACTGCTATTTTGACCTCACCATGATTTTGAATTGCTACTGCGATCACTGTTAAAATAAAAAGCAAAAAAAAAAAAAACAATTAAAACATTTTTTTTTTTATTAATTAAACCAACACTTTCAGTCTTCTTAAATCTGAATATCTGAAATAGCACCTTCCCGTCTCAATTCCCAAGATTTTTTTTAGGAATACTTCTTTTGTTACGGGAGCCCAATGATCGAGTCTAAAACAACAAAGAACGCTGCAGTCGAGTATGCTCGACTTCCAAATACGCTGTACCTTTTTTAAGGCTAATTATATGAAGCATGGATTAGACTCTTTAGTGGTTCGACTATATGCCTAAAAAGCCCCACTACCTATTTGTTTCCTTGTGTGTTGGAAAGTTTGATGCTTTTCATTACTTTCAAACTATTATTTCAAATTGGTTCACTGAAAGCGGAGATATCGCAATCAAAGTGACACTATGTTTGTGGCATAGGTCGATAAAATTACTACGAACAAAAAGCGAATAATAAGTTCTGTTTTAAACTTGGTAAAACTTTAATCAAAATTGACGAAACATGGTTATGATTGTTCATCCCGTGGCAGAGTTCATGAACGCGGTATAAAAACATTCATGATGACAAATGTAAATGATGAACAACATGTTGGCCAACCGAAATCCGTGCTCACGCAATTCCTATATTATATATTAGATATTTTCAACATTTGTCAATTCCAGAGAACCTCACTACAGACTTTTATAATGATTTAACGAAAATTGAGAGACCTAAGATTTACTAATATTGGTGGACAGACGGACTTGGCTAAACTCATCCCGTTTAATTTCTTAAAACGTTTCCTTTTGGTTGTTTGAATTTTCTATAAATATAAATATTTTCTATAAATATAAACGAAAATAAACTGTAAGTTGAATGCGACAAAATCGCTGGTGAAGTTTGGAAAAATTTTAATTATTTGCCGCATGCAACTCGATTTAAAAGAATGTAATCAGTATTTTTTGTTGTTTTAAAAGAAAATTTACAGAGTCATGGAAGTTTTAAAGTTTTCTCAAAACTAAATCGTAGGCTTCGTGGCTAAATTATAAATAGTAAAACCGTTTAATTATTTTCAAATCACAGAACATCATAAAGCATACATTGGTCTTTACATACATTCTATGTTCAAAAGTATGCAATCTCAAAGAGTTTTACGATAACAATTTATTTTTTGGTACGAAGATTTTTATGGGCTTACTATGAATATTTCAAACACGATGTTTTTAAAATTTTTTCCATTTTACAAACTTTACCAGAGCGGAAACTTAAACTCTTAATTAGATTTTATTCACACATTTCGTCTCACATAAACGTCTCGAGTGATTAACTATTTAATTGAATCTGATTATAAAATATTTTTTTTAACTCGACATTTACTGAATTATTGTTTTCAAGTTTGTTAAGGTAAAACATATTGGCGTATATTTCCTCAGATTCACGTATTTCGGATTTTAATGCAGACTTTTTACATTTTTTTTTTTTCAAGATTTAATCTCATGTCAACAAATAAAAGCGTGATTGTCAATTATGTGATATACTAGTTCAAATATTTTCCTTACTACAAATATTAAATACTTGGATGGTACTTTGTTTTAGAATTTGCAAACAAAAATCACCCAAGCTTTTATTTGTTGACATGTGTTTCCCAAAATTTGTCGAAACGTTTGAAAACTCTTGAAAAGGATCGGACTTTTTATTTTTTTCGTTTAAGCATATTTTTGACCATTTGTTCACTATTTTATTTTACGAATTTTGGTCAGGTACAAGGTGCGTAGCACGGAAAACGCAACTTCTGGAAAGGTGCATGCTTTGCCCAACTTCTAGTCAAAAATATCATGACATTTGGTCCACTGGAGGTGAAGTAATGCACATCGGCCGTGATGTCCTTTATGATGTCGGTCGACGCATTTGGATGGCATTAACGTAGGCATAGCGCTTTTCTTTGGCAAATGCATTTTTGCGAAAAGGATAAAGTCGTCGTGCAAAATCAAGCGAATAAGGGGAGTGGTTAATGGTTAAAATGTGACTTTTAATCAATATATCAGTAACAAGTGTAAATCGATGAGATGAAAAAGTTCTGTTTACTTTGGGTCACATTGTCAGTCAAAATGCAATGAATTGAATTTGTGGACATATTCAATTCGATTTTTACGTATCGCAATGTACATTTCGGCTCATTTTTGATGAATTCACGTACTTTTTTTATGGATGTTCGTCGTCCTGTATGTTTTCTCGACTTTTCTTGAATCGTACACTATGGTACGGGATAAACAATCAGCACTATGAGGTGAAGCTAGAAAAATCCATATTCTAAAAATTCCCTAATTGGTAGGTGACTGATATGAATCGAATGAGAAGTAAAAAAAAAAATATTAATTCGTCAACTTCGGTTCATCAGAACAAATGGCACTATCTCTGGGGGATATCTCTTAAATCGGGCGGAACACGCCTAATAATGAGCTACATCAAATTTCAAGTTGATATTAATTATAATAAAAACAAACTTGGCGTTGTGTTTCCATGGGAACTACCCAAAAAGTGGTCAGAATACGCCCATTAGTATATGAATATGAAACGGCTTTTCAAAAAAATCCACCATATGAAACATAGTGTTAAATGGTATTATCAGTATGTTCTTGATCAGCTCCATGAGACGAGACGATTTATGTCTGTGTATCTGTCCGTATGTCCGTCTGAATGTGGTTGTAAAATTTTTGGGGACCAAATTTTATGTCATCCAGTTGTAAATTGGCAAAAAAGACTTCTATTTATTGCAGTCAAATAGATCATCCATATTTACCCGACGCACCCACTTATTTGGGTAACCTTTATACAAACAAACCCCCCCCACGTTTATGGTTTAAAATACGATTTAAAATTTGGTGTAAATGGTATCAGAGCTTCGGTTCAACCGAAGTTAAGGTTTTTTCTTATTATTATATTTATTTTTCATTTTGGCCATCAGCGGCGTAGATTTTCCCATAGAGTTATATAAAATTGTATTGTCATCGGACCCACATGTGCATGTTCACACTCTCAACTTATTTCGACCATTAGCAGTGGGTTACACTTGAGTTTCAACATTTGAACATAAGACAGACCACACACACACACACAGTAAGTTAAAAAAAGCTTTTAGAAACAAAAAACAAGAAAAAATGTTAACTTCGGTTAAGCATCCGTCCACTAAAAGTTACCATATCAATTATTAAGTTGATATTGATTACAATAAAAAAGTTTTTCATACAATAAGTCAAAAGTGAACGGTGGGTTTGTATGGGGGCTACCCCAAAAAGTGGGCGTGGTGGGTCAATCTTGATACTCTATTAAACTGCAAGAAAAAGAATTGTATGTGCAAAATTTCAATTGGATACCATAAAAATTGGTCCCCAAACAGACAGACGGACATGGCTAGATCGACTCGTCTCGTCGTGCTGATCAAGAATATATATACTTTATGGGGTCTACGATGCCTCCTTCAGACAAACTAATAATACCATTTCCCACTATGTATAAATGGTGTACAAAATTATACGATTCAAACAATTAAACACTCAAGTCACTGACTGTTTTACCGTCGACATTTTAACAAAACTTTCACACATTTAAACACTTAACTACTATGTCAAAACCCAGAATTCGAATCCGGAATCGTTGTGATGCAATGCACCAAAGCGCGACTTTTTATTTTACTACACATCACTATTTCAGCCGAAGTATTTGTATTATATCTGATACATCACAACTGTTTTACATTGTCCATCTCTACCGGAAAGTTGACATACAAGTAACATATAATTGCTTGCTTCGAGATTCTTTAATTGACCGCCGATTTTTAAGCTCCACTTAACTTTGATAAGGCTAGATTTAGATTGATCACCACCAAAAACTTACCTCTTACTATGTGATGTGGGCTTAAATTGTGCCACCTCCGCATAGCGACGACCCATGGGCACCTCTTGCGGACTGAGCAATGCATCTGTGGAATGCAACTGCGACGCTGTCAGATTCATGCCTTTAAGCAATTGTGCGGCAGTGGGCAAATCATCAGCCGATTTTGCACCAACGCCATCCAATTCAACTGAATCTCCACGATTTGCGAGATTCTTTAGCTGTTCGCGCAGTGAATAATCTACAGAATCGGAGTCAACCGATGATGATGATGCTGATGACGACGACTCTTCCGACATTGAATTCTGCGTATGCAGCACATTCGAGTTGTCCGCACCACACATAACACCACTAGCACTGCCACGATTGGCATTCTGTAGATCCTGATATGCAGCAGCAACTCCAGATATGGATGAAGTACATGACCGTTCATCAACGGATGAGGATGTTGATGAGGAAACACAGCTATCGACGCTAGCTATCGAATGTCTATTACTATTAGCATTTTGTGTATCTTCGAATGAGAGATGCTCATTATCGTTGTTTGTAGATGCAGGCGAGGGTGTGGCCACCTCTAATGTGTCTAGTTGCGCCGGTGTTGGTACAATAATGAGTGAAGTTCGCTTACGTAAAGTTTCATCACGGGCATTCATATTATTTTTGAGTGTCTTATCCGATTTAGTATAGACAATTACCTCCACTTTTGAGGCGGAGGAGGACGTTGTCTTATCTGTGGCAATTGGAACTGTAGCTGGAGATTCGGTTGACATTTTGCTGTAATTGGGTATCAATATTTTGTATGAATTGTAACAAAAATTTTAGGATACACTGAATGAAAAACGTTGACCGAAACGACGATATATATGTTAAAAAAAAAAATGTATTAATCTTATAGGTAAGTTGGCAATTTCATATATTTTTTCTTTATAACGAGAACAGCAGTGTGCTGTGTCTGCCGGATGAGAGAGAATGTTTTTTGTCTACAAATAAGACACACATGTGTCAATCAGTTTTATTGAATTTGATATTTAATATCACTTCGGAGGTGTCATTTACCCTCCAAATGTTAAAACCAAATGCAAATGTGCCACCACCAATGTTGTCGTTACAATCGCACTGTTCAGTCTAGTCTAGCTGCTTGCCAGCCTGCCGGTCGTATCGTATATCAGCGGTCCCCACTCACACAGTGCATCTCTTCACATGTTCATTGTAATTTAACGAGCATGTTGAGGCTTTTAAAATGTTATTACTAATAAAAAAATTGTGAAAATAAATGCAAGAAATCATATAGATTTCTAGATGTTTAGTATGTATGGTGTATCTATTCCAAACGGCAAGAGTGTATTATATAACAGATTTTATAGAGCTCCTTACGTCTCAGCTGCATGCATATTTACGAGTGCATTGAACAGTTCAACCATCCAGTCGTTCCTTTGTGTATGTTTCTGCTTTACATTTTATAAATATCGACACCTGTCACTTAATTTCCCCTTCTCAGTTTTATGAGCTTTCGAAGAAGTCATTGAAGTCATAATTTCATGCTTGCATTTACGTCTCGCCACATTTTGCGGTGATGGAGTTTTTAAAACACACATGAAATTTAATAAATTATAAAGAAAAACTGCCAGATTTAGTGCTCTAATTTTCAGTTTCCACGAATTCATTTGAATTCTATTGCATGAAACATACGTTTTTTTATTACCTTTTATAAACAAAACAGCATTGCACTATTATAAACCGGATATCCCCGCATTTTATTACAATTTTAGCACACCAAACAATTTCAAATTAAATCAGTGATTTTTTTCAATATTTAAGTTTATATTGACTGCAATAGAAAAGCTTTTTACGAGTAACAAAAAAATCAAAAGTGGGCTGGTGGTTTGTATGCGGTTACCCAAAAAATTGGCGTGGCATGTCAATATAGATACTGAATTTGGCTGCAGTAAAAATAATTCTATATGCCGGGTTACAGCTGCATATTTCAAAAATTGATCCTAAATAAAAATGTGGAATCACTACCAGATAGACGGACGTTGCTAGATCGACCCGTCTCGTGGAGCTGATAAAGAACATATATATTTTATTTATTGGCATCGTAGGCCTCATTTAATCCGTACCAAATTTTCTGACGAACTGATACCATTTCACACTACGTGTGAATGGTTTAAAAATAATTGTTTTGTAAACTCAATCTGCGCATGGATAAAAAGAATCGAAAACATCCAATGGTGTCTCTAGCATTATAGCCTTTGAGATCTGTTGTTTTATACAACCAGGTGGATAGACTGACTTGATTATATTGACTTGGCTTCCGATGCTGATCAAGATGGGGTTAACCATACATCGTTCTTCCTGTTATAAAGATTCGCACAAACTTATTATACTCTTGTGGCTTTGGATACAGAGTATAAAAATTGCGCAACAGCATCCAGAGTGACATGTCTAGATCGACTTTTCTCAGATAAACTGATAATACGCTTTTCACACTATGTATAAAATGGTATACAAAAAACATTTATGGAACATTTGCATGGCCCTACGCGATGATCCTCTAATAGAAATTATAGGAAATGTCATTAGTTTAATTTAAAGTTCAGACCTTATAATACACAACAAATAAAAAAAAACTAAACAAAACTTTTGAAGTCCACAATGTAAATTTTTAATGACACTCTGATAAACTGACCATAATCAAGAGAAAAATTTAACATTGGTAGAACCGGAGCTCCAAAACTCTACACACGTCTTCATTCAATTTGAAAAAAGAAGTTCAGGCGAATATTCTTAGAAATGATATGCGCGAAATACAGTCAGTAATACTATATCTTGAAAGCAGGCGAGCTTCCACTCTATAAGAAGCACTCTGGATATATTTAATCTTTGAGCTTTAATAAAAATTATAAAAAATGACTACCTGCGGAAGATTCTTGTCATAGAATTAACCAACAATATTTTTTAATTAATGTAACGCATTACAAGAGGCATCGTAGTGTACATATTATTGATCAGATTGTCAAGACGATCTGGACATGTCCATTTGATAGTTGATTCGCATTTCTCTTGGACAAATTTTTTGCTATCTAGCTGAATGTTGGTATTTAAGCTTCTTTTACTACCATGTTGGCACCCTCTCACACTTTTTGTGTTTTTGTATGAACAACTTTTTTATTTAAGTCGAAATCAGCTTTAAATTCAGTATGAATGCTTTTTATTCATATAAATGTACCAATTGGCGGCCAATTTTTGGCGTAGCCCCTATGCAAATCCATTACACACTCTCGTGCTTTTGTATGAAAAACTTCTTTAGTTAAGTTAATATTAGCTTTAAATTCAATATGGTTGCTTTTTATGACTATACTAATGGGCGTCTCCCGCCCACTTTCTGGGCTAGCCCCTATACAAATCCACCACCCACGTTTATTTTTTACAATACGATTTATCATTTTGGGAGAATGGTATTGGAGCTTCAATTCAACCGAATTACATTTTTTTCTGTTTTGTTTTGATTCCTCACATTGTAGAATGGTATGGTAATATGGTTCAGATATTAAAAATTCACAAAATAATCAATAATAAATAAATCATGGCAACTGAGATTTTTGGAGAATTCATTCCACACAATGGTAAACTTAAGATACATCACATATAACGAGTTCCAGCATTACAATATGAATGTGTATACTTAAACGAAGCCATCAATTAAAGAAATGAAACAAAGTTGCACATCTAGTAAATACCAAGAAAATAGCCATTTATTCGACATCAGGGCTTATATTAACTTAATATGTATGTTATACTGTAACTTAAGTAATATCACGAACATATTAAATTAAGCTACTTTACAAAAATTGAACGCATTCAGAGACATGTTAATGAAATCATACAACTTTCCAAGTATTGTAAAACTTCAAACGACGTTCGTACACATTTTCATCGCTTCAGTCTACACGCATTCGTTACATTTTACCATATGAGTATGTAAATTGTATATTGTTTAAAGTAAGTTACAGATATATGCGTACGCATTTTATGCGCTGTTCAAGCCTTTCGCGGCATACAAATTGCTTTAAATGCAAAGAGGCGAACAGAGACTCCGGGTCTCTGATTATTATGCAAAGTGCAAAACGCGTCAAGTTGCCAACAGAACAGAAATCGTTGAAGCACAATTGTTGACTCTCATGCTGACTGACTGGTTGGTTAGATTCGCTTGTTGGTATTACGTGATCTCGATTGTTTGTTCTGTCAAAAGGTTTTATTATTCTTCTACTAAGTACTTCTATTTTCGACTTCTGTTTTAGAAAGACAGACAGACGAGTCGTTCTCAAGGCCGCCAAAACATTGCTCGTCGCCAAATGTTTACCCAATTTGGTTTGACAGAAAAGACCGCACAAATACTTCCAAATGGCATCGATTCTCGCATATAGTTTTAATACATAAGAGAAGATCAAATATTTTTAATAAGCAATCCTTATACGACATAGTCCGATGTGTTACAGAAATCTCTCCCAATTCGAAGCCAAGTCAAATCCGCAGGTGTCACAGAAATCTCTTTCAAACATAGCCTCCTGCTAGGTGAAATTGTTGATTGCACATGGAAATTCATGGAAATAAGAAAAATATTTATTCAAGGATTCTCTATCTAATTGCGTTTTAGGATATTAATATTTATTACATTTTAATTATTTCATTTGCATTTAGAAAAGTGTATATTGATTGGTTCCTCAATACCGACTATGAAGCTTTACCTAGCAATAACGAATTTAAACAGCTAAAAATATTTAATAACATCAGAGTTCCAAATAAAAGTAAATTGGTTTGCCAACATAAATCATAATTTTGTTTTGGATATTTTCTAAAATAAAATTTTTTATGAAATCACAACAAATATAAGACTTCACAATGTTTTATATAAAGTTTATCTCCAAAAAAATTACATTTTCAAAAATTACATTGTTTTTGTTATCTACGACAACTCTGTGTAACACTAAACACGCCTGTGCATTAAACACAGCTTTCAATAAAATCTACAAGACTTTTGTGATACATAAGAATATCCTTGGAGAATATCAAATCACCAGACGAAAATCTGTCTAGAGATTTCTGTGACACACCGGATTGCATCTGCAGCGGAAATTTCTGACATTCCATAGAAATTATCAGTGTACTACTGACTCATACACGTATTATTAGTTGGTTTTGAACAATATGTATTTCAAAATGGATAATAAAATTATAATACATATACATAAATACGTATATCATCACAAAGAAAACATTTTATTCTTCTGTAAATCAAAACTAAAAAATCAAGTGTATCACAATTCAAAGAATTGGATGTAAGCTACGTAGTATTGTATATGATTAAAACAAAAAGTGTAGGAAGAGCCCAGCATATACTCATTTATTTAAATTTGATTTTATATCATTTCATACATCGGCATGTATAAATTTTTTACTGTAGACATTTAGGCTGGCTATACATTCAGTGTATTTTCAAAGCACAACAATTTGATCCCACGCATTTCAAGTTTCTTTTTCTCTCTATATGTTTTTTATTCTTCTTATTTTACGTCGCAAGACCTTGATACACAACATATTTTATTTATTTATATTTTTTTTTAGTTTTTAATTCATTACAAAGCCAAATGGAAATTTCAGAGAGTGAGAGCGAGCTAGTAAAGGAAACCATGCATTGGGAACCACTTGCGTTCTTCAATGAAGAAAAAAATATATATGTAGTACATATATATTAAACATATATTTTTTATCAAATCTTTGCGGGTTTTTTCAACATCGGTGATAAATTTTTCATGGTCACATTTTGTAATTCAAGCATATCGTACCATTTCTCAAAATGTGTGAATGATGTAAAAAAAAGCTGCGGCAGAGTGTGCTCAGCTAAGAGATACACAGTAACCAGTCCAATGTTTTTTATTTGAACCATATGATTGCTAAAGAGTCGTAATATTATGTATCAATCCAAATTTGGAGTTTCAAGCTTCAAGCTAAATTCTCTAAAGCGGCCCACACGAAATAAATTATGACAAATGACAAAGTTCAATTCGGACTAAATAACAAAGACCTTAAAAACGGCATGAAATTTTGTCTCGTTTTTGTGTCTTTCGGTTCCTTTGCTTTCAGTTGCAAGAATAGAGACTACGTTGATTTAGAGACGAAAACGTTTTCTGTGACACTGACACTGTATTATTGATATTTTTATTATTGGGTACTTTTAAGACAATAGGTCTAATTTTGACCACTGGCTGAACTCTAGTATCAAAATAATATGTCGCCGTTTTATACCATGTTTCATAGGGTAAAAGGGTATGTTAAGTTTGTAAAAATGTATGTAACAGACATAATGAGGCGTGGTAGATCCAATAATGTAAATATATTTTTGATCAGCATCGGAAGACGCATCGATATAGACCTGTCCGTCCGACAGTCTGTTTGAAGGAAAATATTTTGGAGACTATAAGATATAGAGACTTCAAGTTTAGATATTTAAAATAGACAATATAAAAACATTTTCGTTTTTTTACTGCGCCTATTATCTCTACAAACTGACTTTTGGATCCAATTATTACAATTTTTCCAATTATTATTTTCAGAAACGTATTTAAAAATTTGCATTGCCGCCGTACAATGGACGCATTGCAAATTATTAACCACACTTAAGTACTTACGGTCTTCGATGTATTGTACGAGTATACTTTCTGTTGTGGCAATATAACAAAAATTCATTCAACTTTGGAGTCTTTCATTTTTCAATTTGGCGCGACGCGACTTATCCCCAACAACAACTAAAGCAAAAGGACAGGAAGCAATCCAATGGAAATTTATGCCTAAGACTGTTGAAATAAGCTCTTTATCAGAGCAAAGAGAAGTGCGTATATATGCTTGCGTATATTTAAGTTGATAGCAAAGAAGCAGGATGGCTGTGTACAACTAGGGGAGATGTGAATGCAACGAGAAATGACTTTTAACAAACCAACAATGACAGCAACAGTAATAACAACAACCACAAAACTAATTGCTTACAACAACGACAATAGGCAATAGAGCAGGGAAAGCCAGCCAGCCAAAAAATCGTTTTCAATAAACATAAAAATGTGCGTACCTGCTCAAAAGTGAAGGGTAGGGGACAAGAAAGAGATGGCATGGCAACCCCTCGGCGTCAATAAAAACAAGTGACTCTGTGGTATTTTACTACCACTAAAATCATTGAGAGAACGGGAGCAACATGTTCGACACGTGCCGCACACGCGACCACTGCCGATAATTTGTACCAACAGCAAATACAAGTGGAATACGCCAAAAAAAAAAAAAAAAAACACTTTTATCCGTTTTTTTATTATTTAATTTTAAAATAACTACAAACTTCATAAGCACTCTGATACCCTTTACGCGGGCTTCATATAGAAGAAAACTATATACATACGTATGTATACTACATATACACGAATGTATTTGATGTATTTGTAAGAACTTCAATGATTGAAAAAGTGTTTGGTAGTTTGACCTCCAGCATGCAGTTCGTCAGTTCCCGTGGCCATCGAAATGATTTTAACCAATAAAGTTACCAAACATCTCCTCTACATCTTATCAATTTAATACATTTATTCGATATAATTGCAGAGCCCAAAGGTAATTGCTAAAATGATTGTCTCATTTTAAGAATATGCATAGTAACTACAATGGTGGACAAAAGTATTTTGACAACACAGTGCAAAATGTAAAATCGCATATTTCTGCAAACTGAGAGAAGTAACGGTATCCATTCAATTTTTAAGAGAGAGAGAGAGGATATTAAAAGCTTTAAGAGAGCAACATTGTACTGATAACGTAAAGCATTTCTTTTTTTATGATTACCTGCGTGACAGATTATGATTCTTTGGCTGGACAAAAGTATTTTGACATTGCTTTACATTTTCGTTGATTCGCTCGCGGCAAAAAACACGTGCTCTAATTTCTAAAGTTATTTTTTTTGGTCTTTATTAATAGTAATCACTGTTTGATCGCATATTTTGTTAAATTATGGGCAAAACGCGTGAAATAAGTGAACTTATTAGAAACGAAATGGTCACTAAGTATAATGCACGTATTTCTGTATAATACCTCAGCAAATTATACAGAGTACCTAGACAAACAATTGATTACCAAATAAACAAAAGGCGAAAGATTCAGTAAAAAATAAGGTCAGATCGGGAAGACAATGCAAAACAAAGCCTATTTATTTAAAGAAAATGTGCTGATTACACCAAAAGCTGTGTCGATTGAGCTCAAAGATCACCATAAAATATCAACAAGTAGAAAAACTGTCGAAAAACGGCTAAAGGAAGCCGATTTTTCTACTTACATAGCTCGTCCAATTCCATTAATTTCAGCAAAAAATAAGCTGAAAAGGCCATTAGCCAAATCGTACATAAAAAAGTCGCAATCGTTTTGGGAACGAGTATTATGGACGGCTGAAAGCACTTTTGAATATCATGGATCGAAGACAAAGGTTTATTGCAGGTTGCCAAAGAATGTTTGCAAAAAAATGATGCCTGTGTGCGAACGGGTACCACATGCTGGAGGGTCAGTAATGTTCTGGGGATGCGTTTGCTTCAATGGTTTCGGCGAATTGTTACCAATTGATGGTACAATGTATAAGGATAAATATTTACATATTCTGAATGATCACGCATTCATTTCTGGTGACCAGCTCATTGGACAATCCTTTATACTGCAGCAGGTCAACGCTCCATGCCACAAGGCCCATATGGTAACTGAATTTTTGAGGAATGTTGAAATCAGTACATTAGATTGACCACCTCAAAGCCCTAATCTTAATATAGCAGTGAACGTGTAGGCTTATATAAAAAGAAAACGAAGCTCAGACTTACCAATAACGCGCGAGGAGACGATTGCTGAAGTTGAAGGACTTTGGAATGAT
>JAWNNQ010001280.1:257500-517500 GCA_035044765.1 Leucophenga montana | reverse complement strand
TAACGTTTTATCTTCTTTTTATTTTATACAGTTTATACACCTAGTTTTCAGCTTCTATGTTTATTTCTCTGAGAATAGTAAAAGCTTTGGTTTAATGCTTGTTGTTGCTCTTTTTTGCGACCATGTTGGATTAATGTATGTATGTATATTATTCACCATGTTTGTGACTGTTCCACAGTTTGTTAAGTATCTTTGTCCTCTCTCTTTAAATTTTTATATAATGCTCTCGATTGTTGACATCTTGCGCTCTCAAATTTGAGTTGATGTTGTGCAGCTATGCTTTCAATGTTGTGTGCCAGCATTGTTCACTCCAGTCTCGCATGCTTTTTCTCTTCCCCTTTGACAGTGGATCATTCCATCTTGTTAATTTGGGGTTAAACTTTTTACAGTTGCTGGCTGTTGTTGCAACTGATGCATGTGGATTTGTTGTTGTAGATACGGGAGCGGCAACAGCGCATTGGTTGTTGTTGTTTATATTATTTTTTATTTTGCTCTTTCTTTTATATGATCATTTATTACAAAATATCTCGTTCGTTGTTAAGTGAAGTTGTTGCTTTAGTCGGTGTATCTATGCGTGTATGTTTTTGTGTCTGTATGTGTTTATGTGGCGCAGCTGTTGCCAACTATTGTTGTTGTTGCTTTTGTCGATGATTCAACAAGTCCAAATTAAAAAAAGCAAAAATAAAGAAAAATGAAAAAAGCAACGAATATCATAAAAATACTTTAAAGAAATATTGTAATAAAAAATATTTTTTTTTTGTTGTAAAACTTTTCATCTGTTTATTTGTTGTTGTTTAACTATTAAAATTTGTTCCATCTATTTGTCTACTGCTTCTTAATATACTTGTATGTACATAATGTACATATACATATGTATGTATGGTTTAAAAGTTTTCGCATTTTCAAAAATAAAAACTAAAATTTTGTATATTAGATATACATAAGAAGATGGCGTTTATAATAGAGGGTGTCACGCGTTGCTCGATTTAACCAGATTTTCTGGTTCTTAATTTGAGATATTTAACTAATGCTGTGCAGTAAGGCTTCTTTTCGCAGGTTCCAGCTGTATGTTCAAACGAATGTGCAGTTCCTTTATATATATTTGTACATTTGCACAACACATATGTAGATTAATTCATTTAAATATGTATGTAATTTGTTCTGACATATTGACATTTCAGTTTTTGAGGTAGCCCCTATACAAACCAGCCGCCCACTTTTGCTTTTTTTTGTATGGGAATCGTTTCTATTGCAGTGAAATTTGACATGACGGCTTCTTGTGAACGACGCTGTCCTGCCCACTTTTAGTAGTAGCCCCCATAAAAACTTACCGCCCACTTTTTGAATTTTGTATGAAAACTTTCTTATTAGAGTAAACATCAACTTAAAACTAAATGAAATAGGTGTGATTTACTCTTTTTAGGGGCAGCATCCATACGAACCCACCGCCCACTTATGGGATTTTTCATCAAAAACTTTAGCATTTCATTTAATAAAATGTTTGATATTCATCGAGATCGAACTACTTAAGTCTATATGCCTAATATAAATATGTATATCAGATATATATTTCGTTGAACAACTGATAAGTAGTATTTATTATTTTATTAAATCAAATTGAGCCACTACAATATGTAGAAAATAACTGAATAACTACATATGTATGTATGTATGTATATACAGAGGCGGATCCACGGAGAAACATACCACACCCTCCAACAAGAGATTTTTTATTAATCAAAACATCGTGCGATGCATTTGGAGCCTACCCCAAAAAGTGGAAGTGACACGCCCATTGATAATTATGCGAAGCTTCTGTCCATACCATGTAAAATTGATTTTGCCTGAAATGATAAAGTTTTTGATGAAAAATCCCTTAAGTGGGCGGTGGGTTTCTATGGATGGAGAAATCACACCTATTTCTCCATATGTGAATGGTAAAAAACTTTTTTTAGAGGCACAATTTTCCGATACATGCATTAGTACTGTTTTCGTAAAGTAGTAAAACTTTTGTTTTACCAAAGTTATAGATTTGTTTCTTAATTTACTACCACATATCTTAGTTTTTCTTGTTGCCATATTGTTGAACTGTGTTAATTTCTTATAAGAAAATTGGTATTTTTATGATGCTTCCTATATTACTTCACTCTCGACCTTTTCCACCCTCTTCTCATCAAAAGTTTTGCTTACGTATGAAAATAAGCCGCATTTATTAA
Organism: Leucophenga montana; assembly: GCA_035044765.1. Lineage (NCBI taxonomy): Eukaryota > Metazoa > Arthropoda > Insecta > Diptera > Drosophilidae > Leucophenga > Leucophenga montana. The sequence continues at coordinate 515,284 of JAWNNQ010001280.1, read as the reverse complement.
TGAATTGTATACAATTTTTGTTGTTGTTTTTACTGTTTATTCAAATAGTAAATATCATGTATGTACATATGTATTTCATTGTTTTCAGTTGGCTTTACAATTTGTATTTGTTTTATTTGTTATTCTTCTTGTTGCTATTGCAACTTTTGAGTTTGATTTATTTTCAGATACATTCGTATAATTTTTAGATATGTAAATATATATGTACATATTTAGTAAATGTAGATACATAACGGTTTGTCGCTGCGTACGAGAAACGAAAGAAAAAGTAGGAAAGAGATAGAGCGAGCTAACGATATCACATCAAATGCAAATGAAGCCGCGAAAGTGTAAAACTAATTTATTGTTTATTGATACAATCACTTAAACAGAGCAAGAGCTCCACACAGAAATATGCGAAAATGACATTTTTTTAATGAAGCTGATATCCGTCAATTGTATTTAAATACACGTTGAATGCTGCCAGTTTTTATTATTTTTTTTTTGACATGATAAAGTCTAAAGTCTAGTGAGCCATGCCCCACACCTTTCGTCTGACGGCGGCTTGTGTGTGACGCATTGACTTTTGAAAGCTATAGTTATGTGTGTGTGTGTGTGTGTTTGCGTATTAGTGTTATATAGCGCGCGGTGGGGTGCGGCTATACGTCATATACGATCTTGTTATTGTTGTACTTGCGGCTGCTGTTGCTGTAGCTGTTGTTGTTATTTGTTACTACTTTACCACTCTTTTCTTGTAGATTTTTGTTGTTGTTGTTACATTTTATATATTTTAAATTGCTTATTTAATTGTATTTAATTGAAATATTTGAAAATTAAATTTTGTTGAGTTTGATGCCGGCAACGCCAAACTATATAGAAACGCGTTTTATCTCTTTCTCTCTCAGCATACATTTATAGTATTGTATTGTAGGGACAGGGGGAAGGAATGGCACGGAAAGGAGGGGCAAGGGTAAGGGCAGAACGACGTCTGCCAGGGTACAGCTAGGCAGACATCTACAGGCACGAAGTCAAAACGAACAAGCGAAATAATAGAATCAATACGAAGCACGAAGGCAGCAGCTTATTTGAACCTAGTCTATTGTAATCAGTTTTCATCAATGTTTTCTTATGACGTTATCACGTAAAATTATCGTCCGTAAACCGACTTTACATACAACCATTTTATTTTTTTCAATTTGATATTTATCAAGTATTAAACAATTAAACAAATTTTATTAAAATTACTAGTACAAAAACTATTTGTAACAAGGTATTTGTATTAAGTTTGTCACAATATTTGTATTTATGTACATTCGTGGTGTACACGACGAGGCAGGGTTGATCTAGCCATTTACGTCCTTCCGTCTGTATGTCTGTCAGAGAGAAAGCATTTCTGAGTAGAGAAGACTTAAAGAAGCTAAATTCACGGTATAGAGTCTCTCTGAAATTTAATAACTTGCCACCGTTTTGCCACAATGGTCAAAAAATATTTCAGTTCGCATTTTATACCATTCACACATACGGGGGTGTCACAGAAATCTCTAGATAAAATTCCTTCTGGTCTGAGTTTTATGCTACGCAGAGTTGTCGTAGATAACAAAAATAGATTACAGACTATGTAAATGCATTTCTTTGTATATTTACTTGGAGAACATTGTGTAGTCCTATATTTGGTGTGATGTGTCTGAATTACTTATTCTATTAATATATTTAATTTAGAAAATACCCAATACTAAATTATGATTTATGATGAGAGAAAAGATTTATTTTGAATTGGTAACTCTGATGTTATAAAATATTTGTATCTGTTCTAGACGGTATTCAGCAAATAAATACACTTTTTTATAAATTTAAATTAAATAAAACGCAGTTACGAAGTTACGAAGAAATACATTAAACTAGCACATGAACAAAGTTTTACCTTTTGATTTGATGAGTTTATATATGCAAACGGTCTAAAAGAGATTTTTGTGACACCTACGAAATTGATTTAGGTCGGAATTGGGGTGAAAGAGATTTCTGTGATACACCAGTATGTGTGAAATGGTATTATCAGTTTGTCTGAAAGTTTGTAACGCATTAAAGGAGACATCTTTGACCCCATTAAGTATTTATATTCTTGATGGGCTCGACGAGACGGGTCGATCTAGTTATATTCGTCTGGTAGTTTCTGTACCTTTTTTATGGCTCAATTTTTAAGATATCCATCTGAAACCTGTCATACAGACTTATTTTTATTGCAGTCAAATAAAGTAACCATATTGACATGCAACGGCTAGAATTTTGGGTACAAACAAACCACCTGTCCACTTTTGACTTTTAGTACGAAAACTTTTTTTATTGCAGTCAATATCAACTTAAAAATGGACCTGGTGGGTTCTTATGGACGGACGTTTCACAATGGGTGTAATCCCCGCGACTTCTGTGGTAGGCCCCATACAAACTATCCTACCCCTTTGGACCTTTTGTGGACTTATAAACAGCCGCTTCACATAAATATATTGCATGCAAAACTTCTCCAATTAAGCCAATATCAGCTTGAAATGTGATATGATGGACTCTTATGGATAGCCGCTTCACATAAATATACTAAATGGGAATTTCCCGCCTACTTTTTTGGGTAGCTCCCATATAAACCTACCGACCAGTTTTCTGCCAACTCGGTCAATCAAAAACCAAAGAAGAAGCAAAATGAAAACAATCAAAATTGAAATTTTGTATTAAAATTTTAAATGCAAACGTGCACATTATATTCATAGATTGGCTCGTATTTTTCTACAGCGGCGGCGCTCATTCTCATCCAATTTTTTTTCCTAATTTAAAGATTTTATGCGTTTTCATTTGTGCAAATGCATGGACTGTCCACCTGTTCAGCATGTAGGACTTGTCCGATAAATAAGACAAAAGTAACCGATTTCAGACAAAAATATACGAAATTTTTTATGTTTTAATTGTGAAGTCGAGACATGCACTACTCAATATATTTCCGCCTACAGCATATCTTTCCAATTCGTATTTTCTAATGTATTTCAAAATCGTGAGAACGGCCCTTAGAGAGCCAGTTTATTTTGTCTAAGTACATTTAAATTAATGATTGTTGTAAAGGACTGACATTTCAATAAGATTGCTTACATCTATTGAAGTATAATGCAATAGAAAATAGCAATGCGATGGTCATCTTACAAACCAGTGCTAAAATATCCTTTTTGTCGATAATTTTAACTATCTTACATTCAGCTTTAGTCCACAATTTCAATTGAAGTCAGTTAAAGCTTACAATATCAATTGAAAATTCCTCATTTAAACGCTACTTTAAATATTAAACATTTCTTTCTATCATTCTCTGTACCTTGCATTTCTTCTTTCTTTGTTGCCAATATTGTATTTTTCTCTGTATGATTAGTATCTGATTACAGTTTGAATGCCTGTATTGAACCAGAAAATGCCGCTACTTGTTAGTCTTCCTCTGATCTTTTATACACAGTCTTCCTATTTGCCGGCTTATGGCCGCATTTGCCAATATGCAAGCCACAGGCCAAAGAAAAAGTTGAACTGAATCAGGAAAAAAAAAATGAAGTAGAGCAGAAGGCAGACCATAAAAGAGAAAGAAATAGGTGGCTGAACAGGTGAAGCCAAGAGCCAAAGAACGAACCAACGGGCGTTGAAACGAAACACGATTTGCATTTGGCAACAAACATCGTTTTTTCAATCCAATGAGGAAAAAAAAACAGAAAAGCAAAACTGACTAAAGAAAACGTGACTTGCAACAAGTTAGTAAAAGAGACTTGAATCTAATAATAAATAAATTGTACTTGCACCCAAAAGCATTTTAAATCATACATCGTAGAAACAGATAAAGTGGCGTAAGAGTTGTAGAAGGTGTGTCAGTGAGCCAACAGGTGACGGAGAACGAGAGGATGAATTGTATAGATTTTCATATTTTTTTTTATTTTATCTAAGAAGAGAATGGAGCTAGAAGAGGGAGCTTGCTGGGTTTTGAAGAGTTTAGAGTTGCACCTTCAAGTATGTACAACAACATTTACAGTTATTTTATGAATTGATAGAGCATGGAATATTGCAATATACCACACTTTGTACTCTTTCTCGCTTCCTCTCTCTACGTTCCATATCCAATTGGTCGAGGGCGAGGGCCATTCACTGCGAACGAGAGCATGAATTTAATGAGCAGTTGATTATTGTATACAATTTTTGCTACAGCTTCTGAGAGATGATGATGTTGATCATATTGTTGCTACTACACTTTTGGAATGCACTACATTCTTCTTTAGCTGCACTGGACATGCATCGCTTGCTTTCTAGTTGTGCCGCATTGCCGCCCATGTTTCATACAAAATACAAGTATGTAGTGCACACATGCATAGTGGGTATGAATGGAGTTAAGATAAATACATACTCGTATATTGATTCGAATACATATAAGAGCAACACTTACACATACGTATGCGCAACTGAGATCAACTGAGCAACGGATCAATACCTTTCTAGATCGCTCTGATCTTAAACAAAAATAATGTTATGCACACCTACAATATCTTTCTTATAAACTTAATTTGGAGTTAAGCACTAAACTTCAAGCTTTAAAAATGGAGTTCCATAATTCAATTTCATAGCTTTACTAAAGACATTAGTACATATTGCATTATTTTTACATTGCTATAAAAAGTTTAAAAATTGGAATTGTAAAATAATTTACTTGTCAATGTATCACTTATTTTCTATTCCTTACCTGCCACAATGCAAATGAGCATGTGTAATGTATAAAACTAGGGACCTAATCGACAACTAATAATAGCGATTATAACGATAGCTTTACGGTTCAAACAAACTGACTGATAATACGCTAAATTTGAATGCTAGATAAGCATATACATACATATGCTCATATAAAGGGTGTCCCAAAAAATTTATGAAATTATTTTGAGTGAAAATAATGGTTTTTAATTATAAATTGTGTAATTTTTTTTACTGATTTATAAAATATACAGTACAGGGTTATGCATAGAATAAAATATCGGGTAAATGACCTCCATGACTCCCGAAATTTTCCATGTGCGTTTTGCATAAATGTAGCTAAATTTTCGGTCGGTTACGACAAAATAATGTCTATATGCCAACAAAGCCGTGAGACCATTTACCCGATATGCTATTCCATATAAAACATTGTACTGTATCAATAAAAAATTCACAATTTTAAATTAAAAACTTGTGTTTTATATCAAAATTACGTTTTGAAATTTGGGACACCCGTTACATATACAAATATAACTGTAACTCATAAAATTGTAATTTGAGTTACAATGAAAATAAAGGAAGAGTGAAAGTTGTGCTGTCGTTGAAATTTGTGTTCCATAGCGCGCTTATCAATTGAAAATGCAGCATGGAATGTTGCACTGCAAAAATCGAAGCAAATCCAAACGAAGATCAATCTGTGGCTCCCCACGGCGATGGGGTGGAGTGGAATAGGTCGGACGTGTGTCGTGCGCCGCCGGCTGCCAAATTAGTATTGATGATGATAAGCCTGTCCAAGCAGTGGCAAACGCAAATACGTCTATCCGACTGACTCTTGGCTGCAGATGACAGCGTAACGTCGAATACAAGTCACACAAATTACACAAATCGTCGCCCTCAATATCATTCCATGTCCCAAATTGCTTCGTACCCAAACTCAATACACATGTCTATATATATTTATATATAGGTATTATACATGTATGTACACATCTACATATATGTTTGTTCTGTAAGTTTTGTTTGCATTTGGCTGCGATTGAATTCCGATATAAGCAACGACAACAACAGCAATGTCTGTAAAAACGCGTAGAATTAATGTTCTATGGCCTTATCAGTAAAAACGCTTTAGGCAATATACTCATAGGTATGAGCATATATACAATATACATATATAGAGAAGTGCAATGTGTGTATACATGTCCATAGATAAATGTATGGATGAATTGCTGTCTGGACAAAGGCACGTTTACTTCAACCGATTTCCAAAGGTGCATGCCGTTTGGCAAATAAAGCAAGTTCCAAGAAACAGGTTGAAGTACGTTGACGTCGCACCCTTATTTGTGTTACGTTTTAAAGAGCATTATAAAATAAAGTCTTAAGTTTCATTCAAAACGATTTCAACTACCTTTAGTCTTAATATAGCATTATTTATAACAATGCAAATTTGGTTTTATTAGTGAAAGCATTTTATTGTCATATTTCGCCTGCATTTTTTTTTTTGGCTAGAAAGTTTGTAAAGATTGGCAGAGCACAATCTATATTTTTTCAAAATCGTTTAACTTATTGTACGTTATAATTTGCAAGCAGTTTATGCAGTAACAGAGTGAAGAAGGGCGACTTGCATTCTTGCTGCAAACGTTTTCACCTCACAATACTTAAAACTTAGTTTTATCATCCAATTTTAGACATTTAGAGGCGATAGGGTTTTCGGTGACACCCCTGCTTTAATATTTGATTATTGTTGGGCACTTATAAGACAAAATGTCGAATATCGTTCACATGGAGAACTCCAGTATTTTAAAATATTCTAATGTAAGGTCTAAATGTAAGTTTGTTCAGTTTGTGAAGCTATGTAACTTGATGACATAATACTAAATTGCATAGTTTCATTGACTAAGAATGGTAAGCTTCTTCAAAATATACTTAAGTTAGTCAGCATAATCAGAGCAAACTTTAGCTTGGGTGGAACAGAAGCTTTATTACCATTCACACTAAATTTGAAATCATATAACATCTATAGAACTCAAACTAAAAAGAAATAAACATTTTTTTTTGTAAAACCCAAAGAACCCAAACGTATATAATGAATGGTGTGGGAGCTAGCCCTAAATCTACGTGGGACACTTTGTAATTCTTCTGAACATAAGAAACCACATATCCAATGTCGAGTTGATGTTGGTATTTTAACATATTACAAACTTTTTGACAAACTGGTACTTCCATTTCACACTATGAGTGAATGGTACAAATAAACTATTCTAGTTAATGCAAACTAAACAATTGCCTTTAATTCGATGTCAAAAATCTTACATTATATACAATTCTGCAGTCGACAGTCAACTAAACGACTTACATGTGCCGATTTTAATGCGTCCAATCGTCCTCTCTGACAATTTTTCGCAGTAATGAGGTCAACATTTATTTGAAATCTGTTTATTTCAGTTTCAATTGCAACGCAACGCCAAAGTGAAGAAAACTGCATTGAGAACGAGTCGCAGACGTACATAAATAGCATTCAAGCAAGAGAAAAACTAGAAAATACGTTAACCTCGATGGAACCGAAGCTTGAATACTCTTCACATTTGCCCTTTTTGTTCGGCTAATTCAGTTTTATGAAACAACGCTTAGATTAAAAATTTTTTAATAACACAAAATTTATTCTTATACGTATTTGGCACGTATTTTGCATTGTTATTGATAGTTTTGTTGCGCATAAAATAAGTAAAAAGAATCAAACAAATTTTGGATCGAGCAAGTGTTCAGCAAAAGTAGTCTGGATGTTATGCTGTACGCTAGACGGTTGAGTTATTGATGCCTCAATTATTTGCGGCTATTATTAGTTGGATTCACTTTTCAAATGTAGTTGACAAATTTCAAAAAAGTTATTAATTTATGTGAAGCGGCTGTCCATAAGATGCCACCATATCAAATTTCAAGCTGATATTGACCTAAATAACGAATTTTTTCATAAAAAAGTCAAAAGTGGTATGGTGTTTTGTATGGGGGCTATCCCAAAGGTAGGGGGATAGGGGGATATGGATACTCTATTTAACTGCAATAAAAATAAGTCTGTGTGACGGGTTTCAGCTGGATATCTTACAAATTGATCCCTAAAAAATGCGCAACAACTACCAGACAGACAGACGGACATAGCTAGATCTAGTCGTCTCGTCGAGCTGATCATATATTTATATATATCTATTTTTTTTTTATGGGGTCTACGATATCTCCTTTAATGTGTAACAAAGTTTCAAACAAACTGATAATACCATTTCACACTATATGTGAATGGTATAAATATTGACTGCCTACGCTTGGATTTAAAAAAAAAAGTTAGAATCAGGTGGTAGCATTAAACCTACCCCCTGATTCTAACTTTTTTTAAATAATACATGTAAGCGACAATTCAAAAGAAGCCAACGTTAGGAATTTCAAGTTAATATTGGTTTTCCATACAAAAATATTCAAGTTTACGGGGGCTTCTCAGAACAGTGGACGTACTGCGCACAATGTGAGGCATAGGTCCATATGGAAACTCCATCGTGTGTTTCAACCTGGTTTAGACTGTAATAAAAAATGTTTTATTTACATTTTTGTGGGTGGGTTTGTTAATGGGAGAGACAAACACACAAAAAGTTGTCGTATATTGATACTCTTTATACCTGCAACAAAAATAAATGTATGTGCCTGGTTTCCACTGGCTAACCTGATTCAAAAAGTGGACATTAACACACCTGTCTGTCTGAGAAAGAAATACTATTCTCAATGAGCTAACCAAGATTATATAGTTGTATAATTTATGGGATCTACGATCCTGTTTTTAATGCTTTACCAACTATCAGACAAATCTATAATAACCTTTTCATACTACGTTTGGGGCGCGTTTTAAAAACGTTGCCAGAATGACTTGAACAATTACAATGAATCGTTTGATTCCTAGAATTCGATATATCGCACTATACGCGCGCACCCCACATATGAAAAAAAAAAAAAACAAAAATATGAAAAACCTCAGCTATTACAAGCGAATTTTATGTTGCAAAACGAATTTAAATTTCCATTCCAGTTGAAAATGTGAAACAAGACGCAACGAGTTCAAATGAGTGGCACAGTGGAGTGTGGTGTGGAGTGAAGTCGATAATAAAAATGTTAAATAAAAATTGATTATCTGTGGCAAATTTAAAAAGAAAGAAATAGAGAGAGCAAGTTTTGCAGTGGTATAAAAGACATGCAGCCTGAAAGGTAGCTGGAAAAACTGGCAACTAAAATTGAAAGTAAAACGAGTCGTCGTGTCGTGTTGACTGAGGATTGAAAGTGGCAAGGGTGCGAGTGGGCCAATGCTAAGCCGCTTGCTAAATGTCAATGAGCGTGAAAGTGACGACGACAATTTTTAAAACGATGAAACCAAAGTGAAAAGCGTCTGACGGGAGGAACTCAGGCGTCTTTTCAAACATTCAAAATCGACATTATTGTGCGGCAATCAAAGTTGGAAATGAGGCAATAAAATTAAACGAACATTAGCTGAATTGTGAATGGCACATGGCGTCGGTGGCGGCATTTAGAGTTGATATTGAATTGCTGCTAACCTTCTGCGCGCATTGTTGCCGCACGCCTCCCGAAATAATAATATCCATATACAATATGTAATATAATAGTATAAATGAACATGCCACATCGCCTTTACAATGGTTTTTTCAATACCCTTCAAATGTGGTGTGGAAAAAATATCAACTTGGTGTATAGTTTGTAAAACACTGAGAGTGATGTTAGAGATTTTTCAAAATTTTTGGCAGCACAATATTTTGTGTTTATAACTGATTCCATTAAAAATAATTTATGTTATATCATATTAAAATTTTGTTGGCAGGCTTCTTTTTGGTGAATACAGTAAATGTGAAGAAACCTATACACCACAGACGCACATTCTATTAGTTTTCATAAAATGAATTATTAAGAGTCCAAATCAAATAAATAACTACAGCTTATAGCTTCCATAGTTTTCGTTAATCGTTTCTTAGAGAGTTATTTTTTATTTGCTTATGAAGTTAGAGACTCTATAAAAATATTTCTTGTATATATTCCCAATCGAAATCTGATGGTTGTCCAGATCAAGTTATTACAGCTGTTTCTACTTTCTTAAGAAAAGTTTTATATACGAAATGGTTTCTCGGGACTTAAAAACAAAATGGGAAAATCAAAATTTAAAAATATTTATATAGTGTCATGAAATTGTACACATTTTGAAGGGTATAATTGATTCGAATACACTCCCAATCTTTTTTTAATTAAGTCTTTCTATTTCCATTGGCTTTGCGTCTATCTTTTCAATTTTCACGAAGTGCTTAGAACTCACAATTTCCGCCACGACCATGGTCGCCTATATTTTGTGTGTTTGCTCGTCTGTGTCGAAGAACTCGAACTCTTGTTGAATTATGCGTAAATTATGTTTCAAGTGCCCTCCCGCACTCTTACAGTCATCGAGTCGTCGTCTTCAAACAAAGGCTAGGCTTTATTTGACTGCTGCCAGTTTGTGGAGCAGTGTTTGAAGTTGCTATAAGGGGTCGGGAGGCATAAAGTAGAGCAGCATTAAGTGCCCGATTCCCAATGCGTGACTGAGCTATTGATTGATTTATATTTGTATATGTATATAAGGCATCAAACAAAATTGACTGTGTGCGCTGCTTTGTTACACTTATAATTAGTAGTACATTAAAGTTTGCTCATTTGCATTTCGCTAAATTTATAAGATTTGTAAAGCTAATCTTGATCACGTGGCGTGTTAAGCAGCATACAATGAAGAAAATTATGTAACACAGATGTAGTGAAATTTACATCTTATTACATAATCAAACAATTTAGTTTAAATATATTATTACTTATATGCAGGGAGTACTAAGTAGACAAAACCAAAAACCACAAGCCCATTTGAGAATGTGCAAATATTCTAAGCAGTGCGAATGTAACCAATCTAACCTCATTGTTCCTCTGATTTCAATAAACCTACATATGAAACTTTCCATCGATCTTATATAATTTAATAAAATTTATACCCAGAAAACTTTCCAATTGCTTCTTTCAATCAGTCTTTCATCAATACATATCAGCACAATCTGCCCACATTGAAAACTAAAATACAACAAATTTGGCTAAACCACGGACAAGTTTCCAAGTTGCGTTGAATGGTGGGTAGAGGTTGTCTTAGTCTTAGAGTTCGGCTTCCATATCGACTCACACGCTCAGAGAGTAGTAGAGCTGTATGTAGGTGTGCAAAAGTGTCCATATACTTTGGACATGCAATTGAAGGCAAGCCAGTTGGTATCAATTGAATTCGAGAAGCTACTGGCTGAGATGCTGAGTAAGGTTGCAGGTGCAACACTTTGCTGGCTGTCTGCCCTGTACGACATTTGCTGAATTGGTTTATTTTAGCGTTTTGTCATTTTAAATTTGTTGAATAAATCTTTCTGCCGTAAAAGAAAGGAAAGATGCTTGCGTAAAAATCACGTTCGTTCGCTGTTTCAGATCGAAGGTAAGACAGACTCAATAGCTGAGAGAGTGAGTAGATGGTTTAGTTGATTGCATGAATGGGTGGGCGTGTTCGTTCGATTATTTTTTTTTTTTTTTGATAGTTTGTACTTCGTAGACATCTTTAACTTCCGCCGTTTGGCAAACAACACGATCGACATAAAGACGAACGAAAAATTAAATTCAACAGACAATTTATATAAAAAAAAAATCATTTTTGTTGACTTTCTGGCGTGGCAAACGCTCGAATGCTGACATACACAGACACGCATACCGAGAAAGAGCATATGCTGCTACTATACTCGTAGATACTTGCAGATACTCTTAGATACTCGTAGTTAGTTATGCATTGTTTATGTATAAACTTTACAGTGGTAGTCATCGTCATCGCTTGCATTCGTCATCACTTTTAGTTGGGTTTAATCATTGCGCACATAATGCGGAAGAAATTTCTTTTTGGGGCGCAGCATTTGCTGCAACTTGTACGCATTCATCTATCTGCAAAATACAAAGATACAGTTTGTATCTGAAGTCAAATGTAGAGTGCTGCAAACCAAACAAAGAACTGTTTTCATTTCGTTTAATTGTGCACATCATCATCATTTTTGTTAAGTTAAAGATTCAAACGATATTGAAAGTTGAGAGTTCGCCATTCTTTTAAGTCAATGCCAATTTGCGGCTTATATCTTTGATATATGTTATTTTTGCCGTAATATTCGTTTATCTTAAAGATTGTCGCTTGCGATATTGAGTGATTAGTCATGAATTCAAAAAAACTGCTACTGAATTTAAATAAAATAAAAATTGTGAAGAATGGAAACTAGTCTAGCCCTGTTGAGTACTTTTAGATGTAATAGATATCAGACAACGATGACCATAAGTCAGGCCTCTTGCGGTATTTACTTTCGTGAAGATTTAGAGAGAGTAAATTCTTTAAAATGGTCCATTATTCACATTTGGGAAAACTTCTGACTGACTTTAAATAGGTCAGTTGGCATTGAGACGTTGCTTGAAGTTTTTAAATGAGTTTGTTTCTGACAAGTACAAAAGAGCCAAAAATTGGGCAACAGTTTTTTTGTGCACATTTACTCATTAATCCTTACAACATGATTTATAAATTTGTGGAATGGCTCACTAGACTTTTTTTGCTTATACGGTTAGCTTTGACGAAACTGGCTTATAATTTTTAATCAACTCATTTTTCAATAGACATCGAAGTGACCAGAGCAAATTAAGTCGCTATGCCAAAAAGGTACAATAAATAAAAAGAGAAAAAGTGTTAAAATAAAACGCGATAAAATCGAATTTTCAGCTGATTTTATAAGGTAAATATGTTTCGTATTGGTTTGATGATTATCTAGTTAATTGGAAATATACGGTAAAATGGTTGTTGTATCTGTAAAATTTGTTGTGTACGTATTTGGGAAGATCAATGTGTACTTTATAGTGCGTCTAAAACGAACAGAGAAATTTAACTGTTGCAGTTTATACGGAAAATAAATTTTACCAGAGATAAGCTTATGAATAAATGATACTGCCAATATTGATCTGCGTTTTCCAAAGTTGGAAGATTAATTAAGTTTAGTCGATGAATATATATAAGATGCTTAGCTGACACTTGGGTTCTAGTCCAAGTTGAGCAATGCATAAAAAAGAATTGGTTTCTGAACAGATTCCAGATGTGTTTGATGAATCCAAACACAAGAGACGTACTCAAATATAGGGTGAACCAAAGAAGTAAACAACAGTTTGGCGATGTTTACGTCGCCAAACTTTTTATACCATCGTTTAATAAAATCCAGTAACCCCATTGCTTTGTTGGATATTATATAAATATATATCGTAAAAGATAGCTTAGTGTCAAAAATAACATATGTGGGGATTCTACGACAAAATGTCATTACTTGGCATTTAATGCAGTTGAAAGCTAATATATTCGGTTGATATCAGTGGTAAAGCGCATTTAGGGTAGCTTGCAATAGATCTTGTTCAATGGAACTTGTGTATTAGAAACATTATTTAACATCATCAGCGTACATTAATTTGTGGCAGTGAGATATAACATCATGGTGAACGTTAATAAACAGGATGAAAAATAGCGGACCAAGGTGGCTATCCTGAGGTACTACCAATAAAAAGTCGATTTTATTTGACATGTATACCATTGGAAACCACAGCACATTGAGTATGAGACTCCAAATATGACGAAATTAATTGTAATAAGGCCAGGTGAAAACCTAAACAGGTAAGTTGTTTAAACATCCGCATAATATATACAGACATAAGTTTGCAAGCCTTAGACAAAGCCATGGGTTACTAAGAATGTAAGATCCGGTAAATATGTGGAAACATAGTTACTTTCAAGGAAGACATGCTGCGCTGACGATAACAGTGATTTGCAGAAAGTTTTCGAATTGCATAAAGCTTAATAATACTTCTGAAGTTTGCTACGTCAGATCTTTTTTATTTACAGGAATTATAAAATATTACTGCCAAATATCAGAAACTTTAGATACGCTAAAGGACACTTGAAATAAATACAACAGTGGATCGTACAACGAATCATAGCACAATTTAAGTACGGCAGAGAGGACTTTATCAGGACCAGAAGAAAAAGTGAGCTGTAGGGACGGCAAGTGTTTTATGAGAGAGTCTCTTGATGTAATAGGAACAGATATTGAATGCTTGATATTGAATATTGAATTATGATTAACGTAACGGTAATGTTATTTGACGGATAAATCGCTGGAAAATAAATATAGGCTATAAACATTTTTAATTCTATACTTTCATGTATACATCTTTGAGAAGCCTTGATAAAACAATTTGAGCTGATATTTATGCAAATTTTGCAGTTTCTGACAATTATAATAAATAAGGCAGTACGTTTCTTTTCATATGCACAATACTCTGAAATAAAAATGTCTTAATATAAAAATATCATTTCGTTAGCACAAACTTATTTCATAAACATATTTTTTTAATCGATCGGTCAACGTTTTTCAATATAGTACCTATGGGTTTAACTTTAATATGTTTAAAATTTAATTTTCGCTTACGTTTTGTTGCTGGATACTGCGTTCGTCGATCAATTGCTGCATAAACTTTTTCCAAGTTTTAACTTCATAAAGTTTTTTTTTGTTGACCAACCGACGCAGTGTGAGACGGAAATGTACTGTCCTCTCTTGGTTTTTTTTAACTGGTACACCTATGAAACTGCACACATTGCATATTCATTTTTTACAGTGTTTAGTTGCATTTTTAGCTTTTTTAATTTTTAGTTGTGGTTTATTTATTTATTTTTTTTTTTTTGGTTTTTTCCGTTGATTGTATTTTATTTTTGCTGTATTGTTAATTAAATAAAATATTTAATTCTTTGTATTTAGGTACTTATATTTTATTTTATTTTTTTTCAACCATGTTTTGTATGATAATAAAATATAAGCACAACGTCCACAAAAGTTTACAATCGGATTTGATATGGCTGAATTTATATGCAAGCACTCTCAGATCTATACACAGATACAAATACGAAATAAATGCACTCATTTATGCAGTTTTTCACGTTCTCTCTCTCTCTCTCTCTCTCTCTCTATCTCTCTCCCTATCACACACTCACTAATTATATTTTTTAATCAACCCTCGCTACTCCGAATTCTTTTCGCCGGCTGCTTAATCATTATGCTTTTATCTGTTTCATGCATTTTAATTAAATTAAATTTATTCATGCGATCAACAACAACAAAAAAACAACAAGAACAAGTACAAGTACAACAACAATTACAACGACGTACAACACAAAATTGAAATTATTTTAAACATTTTGTTCTCTCTATCTCTACCTCTTTTTTATACCATTCACACATAGTGTGAAATGGTTAACTATTAGTATGTCTGAAAGTTTGTAACGCATTAAAGGAGCCATCGTAGACCCCATAAAGTGTATATATTCTTGATCAGCTCGACGAGACGAATCGATCTAGCCATGTCCGTCTGTCTGTCTGTCCGTCTGTATGTTGTTGCGCATTTTTTGGGGACCAATTTTTATGCTATCCAGTTTTTGCACATATACTTATTTTTAATGTAGTTTAATTGAGTATCAAGATTGACCTGGCATGCACACTATTTGGAGTAGCTCCCATACAAACCTACTGCCCACTTTTGACTTTTTGTAAGAAAACTTCTTTACTAAAGTCTATATTAGGTTGAAATGCAATGTGGTGCCTTTTAACATACATAGACGCTTAACATACATAGACGCTTAACATACATAGACTAACGGGCATGGCCCACCCACTATTTGGGGTAGCTCCCATACAAACCTGTGGTCCACTTTTGACTTTTTGTAAAAACAATTTTTTTATTAAAGTCAATATTAGGTTGAAATGCGATATGGTGCCTTTTAAGAGACAGCCGCTAAACATACATAGACAATTGGGCGGGGTCCGCCCACTTTTTGAGGTAGCCCCCATACAAACCCACAGTTCACTTTTATGCATTTGTATGGAAAATGTCAATATCATCTTGAAATACGATATGGCGGCATCTTACACATCAACTACATCGCTTCATACACATATACTAGTATCCCCTATTCTATGTTTTACAATACTATTTAAAATTTCATGTGAATGGTATTAGAGCTTCGGTTCAACTGAAGCTAACGTTTTTTTCTTATTTTTGCTAACTTAATGCACGGTGATAAAAAATCGTTGAAAAATATCGTGAAATGAAATTGAAACGAAATTCAGGTGAAATTAAATAATTTTTTATTTATCGTTTTTTTTTTCTTTTTAGATTTTCTTCGATGTTGCAACCAGGAAAATTTCAGTTTATTATTATTGATTACGGCTTAAAATTTAATGCAATTGAAATACGAGTTGAAGAGCTGATTAAATTGGTTAAAGATATATAAAAAAAAAGTTTTAATACTCTTCACACTAATTATATATTTCAACCATGATATAAAAATGAAGTAAGTGTACTGAGCACGACTTCACGGTAGCCGGCTTTTTATACCGTGTACCCATAGGGTAAATGTTTATATTAAGCTTGGGCAAATGTATGTAATAGACAGAAGGAGGCATGTCAGACCCTATTAAGTATGTATGTTCTTGATCAGATACGGAAGATGAGTCAATATAGACATGTCCGTCGTTTGAACGAGCAGATCTCGGAGACCATAAGTGATAGAGAATTCAAGTTTGGATATTTAGCTTGTAATTTCCCTTCTTTAGATAACTAGTATTAAATGAAATTTGCAGACTCGCTTTAAGGGCTAACCACACACAAACTTCCTGCCTTTTCTAGTTTAAGAATAACATAATTTTTGGATTTGTTGTTAATTAATATCAAATTTGGTGTATCTTACGTAAATCCATATAAAATATGTCGCATAGGTCCAGATCCGCCCACTATAAGAGGCATCCCCATACAAACTTACAATTCAGATTTAAGATTTTGTAAGAAATGTTTTTTGTTTTTGTTCACAATTGGCGTATCGTACGTCAATTCTTAGAAAATATAGGCCCACAAACCAAACCAAACCTTTTTCCCATTTATGAGTTTTTATGTGAAGGATTTTTCTTTTTATTTTTAATTAATTCTAATTTTATGATTTTTCATAAAATTTCTCTCATATGTCCAGGCTACTAAAGAATATGGATACAGGGTATCTCGAAGTCGAGCACACTCGACTACATCTTTCTTTCTTGTTCATATAAACTTATCCAGACTCTGCACACTCTAAGGTAGTAAGTAATAAATTATTGTTTAAAAAATATAATTATAAAAAAAATCAAGAATTAAATTAAATTTATTCATGCGAACAAAAAACATAAAAAAACAAGAATTACAATAACGTACAACACAAAAATTTAATTGCTGCACTCGTGAGATGACAAAAAATAAATAAACTTTTTTCGGCTGGTTTATCTTAAAAAAAGTGTTTTAAGGATATTCAGCCATATTGTGGGTCTGTAGGCGTGGCATCCAAAATATCAGAAGAATAAAAGTTCAAATTTTAAAGCTCTACACGTATCTACCTTTCATAGTCTCAAGACGGACGGACTGACAGGCAGACATAACTAGATTGACTCAGCTTTCGACGCTGATAAAGAATATATATACTTTATGGGGTCTCTGCGTCACCTCCTTCTGCCTGTTACTACATACTAAGTTTGTCCAAATGTCTATCATGAACAAACTTACACCTCGAGGGAGAGTATAAAAACAACTTTTCTTATTTAAAATTAAATAAATTAATAAAAACAATACAAAATACATATTTAAAAAGGGAAAATGAAAAATAAAAAATGTCCACATAGAGTACAAAAAGACGTGGGCGTGATTTCATAAACTTGATCTGCGTATGAATAAGGAGAGTCAAAATATCCAAACTAGAAGGCTCAATCTCTTATAGTCTCCGAGATCTCGTTGTTCACACATACGAAACAGAGACAGACGAACATAGCTATACCGACTCGACTTTTGTTGCTGATCAAGTATATTTATACTTTATGACGTCCACCACGCCCTCTTCTGCTTCTTACATACATTTGCACAAACTTAGTGTACTCTTGGCTTTCCAGGGCAGAGCATAAAAATAATTTGCTAAAAACCTAAACACTTAAAAGTGGATTGTACGATTGTCTGGTTTCAGCTTGATATTTTAAAAATTGATGACCAAAAAATGCGCACCCAAACAGGTAGACGGACATGGCTAGATCGTCTTGATGAACTGATCAAGAGTATATACACTTTATGGAGTCTACGATGACGTCTTTAATCCGTTACAAACTTTCTGAGAAACTGATAAAGAAGAAAAAACGCTAGTTTTCGATGATACCAAAGCTTAAAAACTAACGTTTGTAGCGAAAGAAGTATAATATTAAGTATTGAAATTATGCAGAATTTTATTAAAAGACAAGAAAGAATGCTGCAGTCAAGTTCGAGACTTCCAGTAAATTCTATAGTGGTCCGATCCGAATGTGGGATATTTTATCACGATTAACGTAAGATACAATAAATTTGGCGTCTCTAGCTTAATTAATAACATAAACAAAAAATGTTGAAACAAAATCTCAATAATGGGAAGATTGGTTTTGTAATGGAATCCTATATGGATCTAAGTGGGATATTTAATTAAGGTTGACCTAAAGTACACCAAAATTGGCGTTTCCATTTAACATCAATGCTAATAGAACATGCCACATAGGTACGGATCGGTCCGCAAATTTATGATTCAACTAGACAATATCAAAGTCGAACACACTGCAGCGTTCATTATTGTTTGAAAATACATCTGTCGAATTCATCACGTAGCAATCTATTTGCCCGAATTTACATCACACACACAATCACACACATCTTTTAAAAAAATCACCTTATTATTAATATGCTACTATATAAATTGTTATCAAAACTGCTAAGAGCAAGAAATAAAATAACAAAATAAAATAAATTGTAAGTAAATAAAAATTAAGGTTTTAAAACGCCTCAAAAAATAAACTATCAATTATTTGCATTAACAAAATATTCAATCTACGTATATATAAATGATAAATCAACATTTAAACGGCAATTGAAACCGCTAAAACAAGTAAAAATAAAATACGCTAAAAATTATAAAAAAAACGAATCAAAGTCAGTGACATAAAAAGCAAGCCAAGCGCATATATTATTTGTGTTTGTTGTATCTGTTGCTGTCTGTACACGAGTAGTTGTTGTAAAAGTTGCTGATTTAACTTTTTATCTCCCTCTTACCAATTTTTTTTAACTCAACTTTAGTGAATTATTTTCTGTTTGCTCATTCATTTTTATGTACAAAATTGCATATTGACAAACAGTATGATTACTATAATTATTAATTGGTAACTTTGGAGTAGCGTTAAATTGAAACAAAATGGTATAAAAGATAAAACGATAATTTTACTAAGCTTAATCTTTTACGTACACCCTAGACATGCACTATAAATGCTTGGTAGCTACAATTTGTTTGTATAACGGAAACAATACCTATATGGAATTAATAATTCAGTAAGCAAATAGAGCAAAATTTTGAAAACTTGAACTTCTATTAGTTTCCTCAATGTTCAGTGCAATTATAAAATGTTGTGTAAAATTTATATTTTCACACAGTGTGCACAAAGCAAATAGATGAAGTTGTTTCAAAATTCGAATCTTACTACATCTTGAAAAAGGACTGCTAAATCTCCAAATCCATTTACTTAATTTAAAAAAACAAAAAGCATCATCCCAAAAAAAAAAATTTTTTTTGTTTTGTAATTAAGTTTGGTAACACGATAAGTTGAAAAAAAAAACAATGTATATGAAGTTTTTTTACAGAGATTAAACTGTCATAAATTGGTGAGATCTGGCATCGCTATTTCTGCGCAGTTAGGTTTTGCTTTTATTTTATCATGACTAGACTAACGCCAGAGCAATGCTTGCAAATGCTGCAAATTTATTTCGAAAATCGTGGTTCAGCTAATGAATGTTACCACACGTTACGTTACATCGACAGAATCGTCTATCCGAGCTACTAATTCGATTTACCATGGATCGTTTTCGCACCACTTATTCTGTAAATAAAAACTGGTCGAAAGTTGGGCTTCCAGATTGCTCCTTATCCGAGCAAGCAAATGCTGCAAATGTATTTCGAAAATCGTGGTTCAGCTCATGAATGTTACCACACGTTACGTTACATCGACAGAATCGTCTATCCGAGCTACTAATTCGATTTACCATGGATCGTTTTCGCACCACTTATTCTGTAAATAAAAACTGGTCGAAAGTTGGGCTTCCAGATTGCTCCTTATCCGAGCAAGCAAATGCTGCAAATGTATTTCGAAAATCGTGGTTCAGCTCATGAATGTTACCACACGTTACGTTACATCGACAGAATCGTCTATCCGAGCTACTAATTCGATTTACCATGGATCGTTTTCGCACCACTTATTCTGTAAATAAAAACTGGTCGAAAGTTGGGCTTCCAGATTGCTCCTTATCCGAGCAAGCAAATGCTGCAAATGTATTTCGAAAATCGTGGTTCAGCTCATGAATGTTACCACACGTTACGTTACATCGACAGAATCGTCTATCCGAGCTACTAATTCGATTTACCATGGATCGTTTTCGCACCACTTATTCTGTAAATAAAAACTGGACGAAAGTTGGGCTTCCAGCTTGCTCCTTATCCGAGCAAGCCACGGCGGTAAGATGCCCGAAATTTTATTTAAACACTAAATGGCATAAAACTAGCCAATAAAGCCAATTTTCAGTTTGGTATTATGTAATCTCAGTATTTTAATTCAATTAAAAGTTCTACACCTTAAAAACACACCCTACATATGCTATGTAGTTAGCATCTTAAGATACGCGACTTTGATTTTTTCGTTTTCAACACATATCTTGATCAATAATAAACCAGTAAGATACCAAATTAATCATAATTTACTAATTTCATACAAATCGTTCTTCGGTTTAGTAGTTTTGATGCAACTAAAGTATAAAAACATTTTGTTTTTCTAAATAATGATCAATAAGAATTTTACTCATCAAAAACATCAAGAATCGACTAATTGTAACTGAGCGTATGTGTATATGGTATTTTTCAAAGAATCCTTGGAATAATTTCTATCTAAATGTTATCTATTTAATTGGCGTTTTCCCGGCACAAAAATATTTGTAATCCGGGTATATTGGGTTTGTTATATATATAAACAATAAAAAGCATTCAGCGAAGAAACATCGGAGACTCACACAAGGAATATATATTCACGATCAATATACAATGGGCAAGACGAACCGATCTAGCTATGACCGTATGTACGGTCTCTTAGTCATTTAGGGGTGACTCTGCAAAAACACATTTACGAGTATGTAACTAAATTCCATCAGCCCAAAACAATATCCTCAAAATGATTTTCAATCTGCCACTCTGTTTCAATACATTGGTTAATAAAGGCAGGCTCACAAGGTGCGTGATATCTGTTTTCGTTCCGGTACGGTTCATTAATTTTAATTTATTTCATTTGAACGTTCCGGTTTTAAAAAAATTATTATGGTTCTGGTTCCGATTCTCAAATTCGGTTAACGGTTCCGGTCTTATACTCTGATTTATTAAGTATTTGTACTATTTTGAATTAAATTAATGTATTATTTTTTAAAGCATTTACAAAATTTCCGGAACGTCTAACTCAGTTCTCGTGCATCTGCGAATCTCTCTCCCTCTCATTTCTTTTCTCAAAATTTGTGACGAAGACTTTGGCGGCTGCAAAGTTTTTATTTTATTATTCTTCACAGACGGCTGCTCGTGGGCGCTGTTCTTATTGGATTTGTGTAGCACATTTTGTTGTTGTTTTATTTGTTGTTTTTTTTTTTCGTAGTTTCAACATTTATTTTTAAACAAGTTGCTATCATTCTTGTTGTTGTTGTTGTTGTGTTTACGGTGCGTAGCTTGCCACACACGTCTTGGTATGCTTCTTCATAATTTTTTCTTGTTTATACTGCGATCACTTGCTCAAAATTCGACAAATTTAAAATTTTTAAAAATTGTACTTAATAAATTATTATATATATTTGCTCCATACAGTGCACTCGTACAGTAAAACTGTACATATAAAGGGTATTTAAATTATAACAGCAAAAAGTAGGTAGGGCAGATCCCATAAAGTATACAAACATATTCGAAATCGTAGTGAAAATAATGAATATCGAAATCTAGAAATCTAGAAATCTATAAGAGATGAAGCAACCAATCTTGAATATTTATTTACATAGACTCTTTAGAGTACTTTTCGCTTATAACGAACCCGTTTAAAACGAACTTTCGCCTAAAACGAACCAATTTCAAAAGTACGCGCTTTATTTCTAATAAGCCATGCATTTTTTTTTCGCTTCTTACGAACCCGTTTAAAGCGAACTTTCGGTTATAACGAACATTATTTGCATGAAAAACTTGTTTATTTTTCGGTTAAAACGAACCAGAAAGTGGCGCTATGAACAAAAAATTCAATTTTTGCGCTGGCAACACTGTAAAACGCAGTGTTTTATTTTTTAAATTTTCTCGAATCCCGGAAATCCCCTAAGTTTAATCTTTGTTTGTGTGAAGATGATGTGCAGACTGCAGTTGAAAATTACAAAGTTAGAAGATGGACGGAATAGCAGTTAAAAAACGAAGAAAGTGTTTTTTCTTTAAACAAGAAATATGAAATAATAAAGCGCTTACAACAAGGTGTAAAACAAAAGCAAATATGACAAGAAATGGGCCTCAGCAAGTCAACAATGGCTACAATTTGGAAAAATAAGGACTTGGTGCTAAATAATTTCGAGAAAAACTCCTCAAATGTAAAAAAGGTTAAAAACCCTTCTTTCCTGGAACTGGATAATTGCCTACTAAAATGGTTTACTCAGAAAAGAGCCAATAATGTGACTATAACCAATGACTATAACCAATTACAAGCAAAAGCACAAGAATTTGGAAAAAACCTTTACTACTGCGAATTTAAGTGCAGCGAAAGTTGGATTGTTCGATTTAAAAGACGCCACAACATCACTAGCGGAAAAACAGTTGGAGAGCCGGCTGAAGTCAATATGGATGTGGTTAATGATTGGT
Source organism: Leucophenga montana (assembly GCA_035044765.1). Classification (NCBI taxonomy): domain Eukaryota; kingdom Metazoa; phylum Arthropoda; class Insecta; order Diptera; family Drosophilidae; genus Leucophenga; species Leucophenga montana. The sequence continues at coordinate 492,414 of JAWNNQ010001280.1, read as the reverse complement.
TGCAAAATTAGTGGCCAGATATACGAAAAAAGTTTAAAGATGAGGACATATTTAATGGCGATTAAACTGGTTTATTTTATAAACTCACTCCTAATAATACACTGCGCTTCAAAGGTGAGACCTGTACAGGGGGAAAACTATCAAAGGAACGCCTAACAGTGCTCCTAGTACCAAATTTAACGGATATAGAGAAACGAAAACTTTTAGTAATCGAAAAATCAAAAAATCCCAGGTGCTTTAAAAACATTAGGAAATTACCAGTTAATTACCAGTCTAATAAAAAGGCTTGGATGACATCCGAAATTTTCACCAATGTAATACAATGGGCCGTGTGAATCGAAAAATTATACTAGTGGTAGACAACTGCCCAGCTCATCCAGATACAAAGGGCTTAGAGTGCATTAAATTAGTATTTATGCCTCCAAATACTAGCTCAGTTTTACAACCTTTGGACCAAGGTGTTAGTAATCACACATTGAAAAGTAACTATAGCCACTTGCTTCTCTCAAAAATTGTACATTCAGTTGATATGGGTGAAGATAACTATAAAGTTAGTATACTGGACGCAATAAATTTTTTGCATATGGCATGGTTAAATGTCAGCAAAACAACAGTTGCCAATTGCTTTCGGCACGGCGGATTAACCAAGAATGAAGATGAGTTCAACTCGGATGATGACCTTCCATTAATAGAATTGCTAAGCCAACCAATGGAAACATTTACAGATGGTAATAAAAAGGGTTTGCTGAGTTGTCGCACTTTATATTAACCTTTATTATTTGAATCTACAGTTGGGACAGAAAGCTTCAATGACTACATATGTATTGATGACGACCTTGTAACTACGGAAGAATTGGACGAAGCTATTTTGGTCTATTCGCGATGGTGATGACGACCTTGACGACGACATGGACAACGAAGAGCCAATTCGAGTCCCAACTGCCCTGTATGCAATTTGTAGCGTAAGCTATGTAAGAACTTTTCTTCAGTCACGCGACACTCCACAACAAATTCTTGACCACTTGGCTCAAGTGGAATTGTACATAAGTGAAACTAATATATGTACTAAGCAAACTAAAATAACTGATTCTTTTAAACACTTACTTCTATATGGAAATATCTTAATCTTTTTCCTAATAAATCAACAAAGGAGTTAATACGTGCATGTGCACATATGTAAATACATAAATTGTTTTCTTCAAGTCTTTATTCAAAGCGAACTTCGTTTAAAACGAACCATTTTGCCCGGTCCCTTGAAGTTCGCTTTAAGTGAAAAATACTGTATATAAAAAAATGCCATATATGTTCGATATTTATAGTTCGAATCGAGACCCATGGCATATGTACAGAGTATCTTATAGTCGAGCACATTCGACTGCAACGTTTCCTTTTTATTATTTCTCATTGTCTTTCTGTGTATATGGTACATTCGAAACGTTTGCCTGATTAGTCAGTCACACAACCCAGTCAACCCAAGTCCAACGAATACTCTTAACTCATCTCATGTCGAGGCAATCAAGTGTGACCATAATTATGTTGCTATTTCATTTGCCTTTTCCGAGAAATTCCAATCAGAAGCATGGATAGCACCATATATGCGAAAAAAAAAACGTTTGGTTTGTTACAATTTGTGTGTACTGAATTAGGAAAATAGTTAAATGTGTACTTGTATTTCAATTGGAATAATATTAAGTGTTCAGATGTAAAAACAAATTTGTAATCTGAAAACCCTTTATAAAGCCATAACACAAAAACTATACATATACATATTATACTGGATTCTATTTTTTTCAAACTTGTAATATAAACTACAACAAATATATACTGGAACATGTAGCGGCCAAATATTTTTAGTCTTACGCCTTGTATAATATTCGAATCAACGATTTGCGAAACACCGAATTGAAATATGCCTTTGTCAGAGGCGTAGTTAGGATTGTTGATGCCCACGGCTACGATATATTTTGTTGCTCGCATTTAAAATATATATGTATCATATGTATCATAGGAAAACTTATCAATAGCTGTGGTAATTTAAGTAATGTGCCGTATTTTGTGCAACTGACGGAAAAAAGTTCACACAATCTCGTTTTTGTACCAGGCGATACACACACATATGTATATTCAAAACAAAACTGTTTATTATTTGTGGATGAAAATAATACATTTCTGGAATTTGCGTGGCATGGTACTATATGAATAGAAAACATTATAATTCATAGCATATTAGATTTGCATATGGCTTCTTTTTTTAAGTGTAGTGATATAAGTAGCAAAAAATTGTTTCATAGAGTTGGTTACTGATGAGTTGACTTGTTGCGGATTCCGAAACACCGTGTATTTTCGCATTGAGAAAAAATTTTCTCAATGTAGTGACCTGAAGAAGCCAGAAAAACTTACAAACGTAATTATACGTTGAATTATTCACGTCTTTAGAATCCATGTAGTCTTCATTCTATTAAACTATCAAATGTTCAAAAAAAATGTGTGCGAAGATAAATTTTACAATTTAGCGTTGTACCGCCGCATAGTGGCTCGTTTGGCGAAAAGTGTCAACAAAAATCAAATTTGGGAAGTGTTATAATTTTTGCATTATGAAATGTTTAAAACTAAGAAAACTCGCTAGTCAAAGTTACATAATTTTTGAAGTCGTGTTTTTTTTTGTTTTTTTGTTTTTTTTTTGTATGAAGTTTATAGATAAAATTTTAAGAGATACGTAATTTTAAAAAAAATTTTATTTGTTTGTTTTTTTTGTTATTAATAAAAGAATAAAACAAAATGAAAAAAACACAAAAAAAAATATGTATAACAGTGTTTTGAGTACAATTTATCAACTTTGATTTGAGTTTAAAGAAAAACATCAACTTTATTTAATCTTTTGTTCGCGGAAAACAGTTTTGTGTATAGAGTCGACGCTCACAAATTAAAGCCTTCAGTAATTAGAATTTCCAGAAATTAGAATTATGGTTTGTAATACATTTCGGAGCGTGAATTTGTTTTCCTTTTTTTGAGCACAGGAAATCTCCAAAATTGTTTTATATTGTTTGACCAAAATTAAAATAAAAAGGGGAATCCCCATTTTATATATGTTATTCGTTCTTCGTTGTTTTTTCGTCGCATTTATGTACATTTTTGGCTTATTTCTGTGTGAAATTTGATACGCGTGTATATATATATATATATTTTGGCAGTGTCTGTTGAAATGTCAAATAAACGTAAAAAAACTACTTTATCCTTGGAAACCAAAGTCCCAATCTTGGAAAAGCTTGACAAAGGTGTTCAAGGGAAGCGGTTAGCCCTAGATTTTAATGTGACGCCATCTGCAATCAGCTATATAAAATCAAATAGAGCATCAATTTTAAATACTGTTACTAACACCTATCATGAGGCAACCAAAAAATCATTGCACATCGCTGAATATCCAAAAATGGAAACAATTTTTTATAAGTGGTTTTTAAACCAACGCGAAAAAAAATGTACATTAACTGGGCCAATACTAAAGGAGAAAGCCAATCAAATATTTAAAGAGGAATATCCCGATAAAGATGAAAATGCATTTTGTGCAAGTGATGGATGGTTTTCCAAATTCAAAAAGCGACACGGTATCCGTTTTTTTTTTTATTTGTGGCGACATTCTCTCTAGTGATGTTGCTTCAGTCACTCCGTTTATTCACAGATTTCGTGCAAAAGTCGATGAAATGGGATTAATGGAGTAACAAATATACTCATATAATGTAGACGAAAGCGGATTATTTTACCTTTGTCTACCTGATAAAACATACGTCTCTGCTTTCGAAAAAACTGTCCCTGGATATAAAATCCAGAAGGAACGAATTTCAATTTTAATTGGTGCAAACACTGATGGATCACATAAATTAGTGTCATTGGTAATTGGGAAAGCAAAAAAAAAATGATTTAATAATCCACTTCATTACAACTTTTCAGAAAATGCTTGGATGACGTCTCGGATTTTTCATGATTGGAAAAAAACATTGATTTCAGGTTCAGTAATTTTAAAAATTTTGAATTCACAGGTGATCCGCTTCTCTCAAGAAAATAATTTGGCACCGAAGGCTATTTTGCTTATTGATAACTGCTTCGCTCATGTACGATTTGAGAAACTTCAAAGTGACGATGGAAATATAGTTGCATTATTCTTTCCACCAAATGTGACAGCAGCTTTACAACCAATGGATCAAAATCCTATTAAGTTAACCAAGCTAAAATACAGAAGTATGTTTCTTTCTCAATTAATTGCTGAAAGAGGTGAACTAAAGAATCATTTGAAATCCCATTCAATCCGCAATGCAATAATACTATTAAAACAAGCTTGGGTATCGCAAAGAGTGATAAAGAGCTCCTGGTCAAAGTTGATCAACTGGGACTCTGACCAGTATGACAGCGACGACGATGTGCCACTAGCACAATTGCTACAAATGGATCAGGACTGCAATGAAGTTATTCAGACAACTCAAGCTCTTTTGGCAGAAATAGAGTCTAACAATAGCATCTGCTTAGAAGACTTTGAAAGATGGAATGAAGATGTGTTTGATGACGGATCTGCATATGAACTCAATAGTGATGATGAGTCTTCAGATAGCAGCGAAGCAGTTGTCTCTAATTCTACTGCCATTGAAAGTGTTAATAATTTAATAAAATGATGCAATTATAGTGTAATGTTTTCCACTAAGCACATAAGCAATCTTCTGGCTCTCCGTAACGATATTGTTGTTTCAAATTCAAATTCAAAAAAAAAAAACCACACACATTGGGAAATTTCTTCATTTTAGACATACGCAAAACTAAGTAGTGGATCGTTCTTTTAAACTGCTTGTTATATGTTTTTACGTTGAAAATATCAACTTGATATGCCATATGCAATTTGGATTATTATCATGCTATCAGAAAAATAAAAACATTAGTTAAAAAATTTTTCTACTTATGTGCATGTAACAAATTTTGGCTAATACTAAGGCTTTAGGTTTAGTCATATGCAAAACCAGATTGCCTTTTTTAAACTGTCAAAGTTGTCAACGTTCCCATGTTTTTCTGATTTTTTGCAATTTGGATTTTCAATATAAAACGATTCCTTACAGAATCATTTCAAAATTTCATTTTTAAAATTTCAGTTAAGAATTTAAGATAAATAAAGAGTCGGCCATTATAGTGTTGTGATTTCATTCACAAATCACTGTGTTGCGGATCGGTACTATTCATCGGAAGGAAAATAAACAAAAAATAACGCTGTATATACCCAGTACCTTGCCTAAGTGTCATTATTTGATATAAGATATACCAAATTTTACACTTTTAGCTTAAATAGATTTGACTTAAGATACACCAAAATTGTCGATTCTAGTTTAATAAAAAACAAAAACTAGAAAAAACGTTAACTTCGGAGGAACCGAAGCTTTAACATTCTTCACAATTGCCCGCGCAATTTACTCGGCAACTCTGGTGTTTTACTATAATTTAATTTTTTGAATGGATGCTTAGATTTAGAGATTTTTAATATTATTAAATTTATTCAAATTAGTGTTTGGCATGAATTCGCCTTTTTGATGGTTATAGATGGGGTAGAGGGTTGGGTATATTTTTGTTGCGCATGAAATTATTAGAAAGAATTAAATTGAAAATTAAATAAATTTTAGATCGAACGGGGGTTGAACCCGGGTCGTCTTAAATGTTAGGCTGCACGCTAAAAAGTTTAGCTATTGTGCCCTCAAATGTTTACTGATACAAATATACAATTTATACAACATCAGTATTATTATTGGATCCACCTTTTGTATGTAGTTGACCAATTTAAAGACAAATTTTAGTTTTACATTAATAGTTGCAAACATATTCGATACAACAAAATCTAAGTTTTTTATATGCAAGAGATATACAATTTATAAAATATCTGCTATTTTAGGTTTTTTCTTTTTTTATGTAGTTGATCAATTTAAAAACAATTATTATTTTACCATTAATAGTAGTTTTGATTCAAACATGTTCAATACAACAAAATAGTTACTGTATTTTAGCTATACTTTCTAGTGATTAAATCTGGAACATTTCTGAACTTGAGTTGCTTCTGATTAGACTCCATATCAACTTTTAAAGAATGAGGGAACATGCTTAGATCGACTTGTCTTGTCATGTTGATCACGAATATATGTACTTTATAGGGTTTCCGATGCTTTATTTAACGCATTGCAAATATTGTGACTAAATTATAATATTATTCACACTCTGTGTGTAGAGTGTTAAAATATTCATATAAAAATTTATAAATGGGGGATAGGTTTGTACCGGCGCTACTCTTTATAGTGGCTTGTGATGTCCGTTAAAATTTATCTGAGAATAGGAGAGTGTAAAGAACTAAATTTAATTTCTCTATATCTTTGTCTCGAAGATCTGGACGTTTAGACAGATTGACATGCGGATCGAGAATCTATGTATATATTTTTGGGGCCTATCATCCCCGTTTTGGCTAAAACATACATAGACATATATTAACGAAATATAAACTTTCACCGTATCGATACAGTTTTATTAAAAATTCGTATAATGCAAAGGTTATCATACAAGTCTGTAAGACGTTGCTTTATATGGGAGTTACTTGCAATATTATAAAAAAAAAATAAATAAATAAAAAAAATCAATTGTTTTAAAAGTCTCCTACTTGAAAGTTCATATCGATATCTTTTTTTCGTTTAGAAGTTATGATTTTTGCACGCAAAACAGATGGAACGTATCTAAGGAGTCTTAAAAGGTTTTAAATATTAACGATTTGTATCTATATGGTTTACAATCTCAGTGTATTACGTACCGACGGATACTCGTATGATTCTATCGACGCTGCTTTTGCTTTTCGAGAATATGTTTTATCTATGGGGTCTGTGACGTCTCATTCTGAAACAGTGTATACAAAAGACTACATACGTACATACACACACTATTTGCCAGTATCAGTTGGAACACCGCTCTAAACAAATTTTAGCCTGCATTATTGAGCAGTGCATTCTGATTCAATTATACATTTTAAATTATTTTTTTTTTATTTTTATCGCAAATACATATGTCCACAATAACACACACTGACAAACAGAAATAAAACCAACTAAACGTGGCTTCGCAAAGCGCAAACAACAACAACAACAACAACAACAACAAAAATACTTAAATATAAGAGGGAATAAATAAGCAACGGCAGCAACAAAAGAAATAAAGTACGTAGCAAATATGCCGCAAAAATAAAAATAATACAAATAATAAAAACAAAACAAAACACACAAGCAAACAAACACTTACTGAATCATTCACTATAACTGCACACACACACACACACAGACACACACACACACACACACACACACACAGAGTTGAATAAAAACTAATCATAGCAGCACCAATAACAACAACAGTACATTTCGCTTATATTTTGGTTCGTATTTGTTTATATTAACTTTATCTTAATTTTTTTTTTTTATCTTAATTTGCTTTTTGAATGCCTTTCTTTTTTTATATCATATTTTTTTGCTATTCATTTTTAACACAAACACACAAATATAAAAAAAAAATGTTAACAATTTTCATATAATAAATAAAAAAAAAAAAAAGAAAAACGACTACAATGGGCAACAACGACAACGTTAACGAACGTGTTTAGTTGTTGCTATGTATATCTTTCATTTACTTTGTACTTAGTTTATCTTATTCTTTTATGTTCTCGCGTTTCACAATTTCCGCGTTCGCGCTGCTTTCCGCTCCACGACAGACAGAGTAACTGCCCCAACGACCAAACCAAAACAAAAACAATGAATGAATCCAACTCGAATGTTGACGTTTACCGCTACGGAAAACTTTGAATCGGGTCGCATAACCGCTATAATAGAGTGCTAGTGAGAGAGTGAGGGAGAGATGGTGAAAAAGAGCACTTTCAAATATGAATAGCGGCAAAAGCATTGAAGGTAATGCTGTGCTGTGGTGAATCTACTCGTGCTGAAATATGGTGAACTGAGGTGTAACCGGTTTGAAGCACCACCTTATGCACAGTGGTTTGTAGGATAGACTTCAGTTTGTTAAGAAATTATTTTGATAAAAACTAACTTTAGAGTTAAAATTAAAAATTGTGTTACAAACTTAATTCTTTATACAACGCCTGTTAACAGTAAAAAAATACTATGAGTTGTAGAAATCGAGAACAGCTGAATATAGTGATTGAAATGTGGTAATATAAAATTGATTTTCAGTAACTTGTAACTTGTAATAAGTTATGTTTTACACACAAAAAAAGAAGTTGCTTTTTCATAAACTTTTTCAATGTATTTTTCGGTGTAGATTCCCAAAATGCGTTAAGAAAAATTCCGTAAGAACCATTATCAAGATATCTCCCTAATAAACACATTTTTGCCTTTTTTCGTTATTGGCTCATATATCCATAAATTTTTATCAGATTTGCAAAAATTGTATATTGTTCGAAAGATGATATTGTTTTTTTTTTATTTATTTACATTTTTATACTGTTAAATGTTTTATGGAATTACTGGACCAAAGTCCTAACAATTTTTTTGCTGTGCTATTTTTAAATGTCTCTGAACTAAATATATTTTTAAAATAAGTTAAATGTTTAAATAAGTTTTTCGAATTTTTAAGTACAAATTTCCCAAATCAGATAAAAATGTAGAAGTAATTCAAAAATGAAGGGAAAGTGTAATTCCTATAAATATATATTTTTGTTTCTTACATATTTTTGATCAAACTTCTTCCTTTATGAAAAATGGAATCGATGGTTAGCCATTATACCTTCGTACCCGTAGCCTTCATAATCCTTTTCAATTGTTGCGATATCTTCGAATGTTTCATGCGTTTCCTTACTTTTGGGTTAAACCTCCTGACATGAAACTACGACTATCCCCCCTGCTCCGGGTTCTGAATCCGAAACAATTGTTCGGATTCGGTTGGACTAGCTGTTCCGGTGCCAACGAAAAGGAAAACTTTGTCGGTTTTTATTCACTTGGAGCGTGTGGTTTCAAAAGTATATTAAATTTTTCTCATCAAAATGTGCGAATAGTGGTTGGCAAATATTTAAGTATCATACTGTCATGCATTAAGAGTTTTACTGTTACCTCAGTTGTGTGAAATATTGTGAATATTATTAATAAGCAAATTTTTTTTTTAATTGACACATCAATTTCTAGCTATCTATTACAGCAGCCAACCCGAATTTTTTGTCATAGTTCTTTCAGTTTTCTCTTTTGTGCGATACGGTGGAAATGAAATTTGGTAGAATTATCTGTATATAAAAAGGAATGAATAAAATGTGTTACAACACATTTTTAACATTGCGTTATGTAATTTATGTATTTATGTTTAATGTTCAAGACTTTTTTCTTTTACTAAAAAATGTATATATTTTAGGTGTACATAATTCTGTATATTTTGTAAAATAGTGTGAGAATATTTATCAATCTTTTATAGTATTGCAGTCCCCAAATCTGTTTTCTGTATATAATACAACTAGCTGTTAATTTCTTTTTGTTCCATTTTAGAAATGAAACTATCGGATTGACAACGAAAGCAAATCGTTTGGAAACCGGAACAACTTAATTTAAATCGTTCGGCTTTGATTCGTTTTGAAAACGAAAAATTTTGTGAGAACGGGAACAGGGCTGCATAGTGAAATTTTTGAAACGGTTCCGTTTTCCATAGGACATACCTTGTATAATTGAAATAGTTGTGATACAACTGTGAACAAGTATTTAAGCTTTAGTTCCACCCAAATCTCCATTTATTTATATTTGAATAAACACTCGACCATAGTTAGCATTCTAGTTCTAATTTGATTGTAAAATAAAACCATATTTTCAGTTAAGTATCACTGCCAAGATAACATTATTATATGTAAATCAATTTTTATACAATATATTACCTACCCACTGCATCGGAAAAACTGGTGAAGAGTAGTTTAAGACTGTTTTTTTGTGATTAGACAAATAATAAAAAACTTCTAATACCAATAATCTAGGTCGTCTCGTTGAGCTGGTCAAAACATAAATACATACAGTCTCCGGTGGCTCCTATAACGCGCTACAAAGTTTCAAACAGACTGACAATGCGTGTGAGGGGTATCAAAACAACAAGTTCATGTTAGGAATTGTTCAATTGCTTGCAACACCACACAGAAAAAGCGATTGTCCTTCGCTGTAAGTTGTCTGTTTGTTTTTTATAATTATGGGTTTCTAAAGCTAGAAACTCGTATTTTTGTGTTAATTATTGTACCGGTATTGTACAATTACTTATATTATGAGAGTGTATTTCCAGTAAATGAGTTATAGATATTACTTTTATTGTGAACTGTAAAGAGATGCACGAAGAAATTTCGATTTATTAGTGATAACATTGCATAATTTAATTTGATCAAAATATTATTTCAAAATAATATTAGACGCATATGGACGCATGTGACTTTTTTAAATTGAAAAATGTGTATTTTGGAGAGCAACAGTAAAAGGAATCTACCAAAATTAAAAGAACTTCAGAAGCACAATGTTAAAGAAATTGAATCAAATTAATTCATCACGAAAATCCATCATTTTTTATCATTTCTGTGGAATCAATCACACGAAGTTTCAGGTCGTTTATTTAGCAGCTATTAAGATAAAAATATTTATAAAATCTAACAATCTAGGCAATCACACCCATTTATATATTGTATATGTAAAGCGTCTGTCCATAAGAAACAACGAAGTCAAATTTTAAGTTGATATTGACTGTAATAAAAAAAATTGTTCATACATAAAGACAAAAATGGCGAATCGTTTGTATGGGGACTACCCCATAAAGTGGATCGATCACACCTATTAATATATGTGTGAAGGGTCTGTCCATAAGAAGCCAAAACATAAATTTTTAAGTTGATATTGATTGTAATAAAAAAATATTTCATATAAAAAGTCAAAAGTGGGCGGGTGGTTCGTAAGGGAGCTTACCTGGATGTGTGCCGGATTTCAGACAGATAACTTTAAAATTGGTACAAAAAAAAAAAAACCAACATCCAGACAAACGAACATAGTTAAATCGTGGATCGGGAATATATATACTTTATCGGGTCTACGTGAACTCACGATTGCAGAATATTTATTTGTTTGATAGTGCCATTGGTCAATCTATTGACCATATCTACAGGTATTTGAGTGAAGTTTCATGTAGTTCCGCTAAACTGTTAAAACAAGATTTATGTTTTCATTTTATTTGGAGCACAATATTTATTGACATTATTTTTTGTAATAAGCTGTAAACAATTTTAAGTCGTACATTGTATCTTTAAAGATATGCCAACTTTTGATCAAGTTAGCTGATCGTATTGCGTTTTTTTTTTAATAACTAGCGGGTACCCGGCTGCGGGTGCACTGCTACGGATAACAAAAAAGCATGCATGGACGTAGCCTCGCCTTCTTTGCACTAATTCATAAAGTAATTATACACACCAAACTTGGACTCTTTAAATGTCGCACAAGAGCAAGTATAAACTTCAATAAAGCAAAATAGTGTCAATTCGTTTTACACTGATAAACCTACAGATTTTTATATTATAGAGTAAATGATGATGATGTTAAACAATGTATAGTACATGTTCGAAAAAAGTTTCATGATTGATGATCTTGTATATTGTATGCACAAGCAACTTTATGTTTTTCATTCTGTATGTATTTATGTATGTATGTATGTATGTATGTATGTATGTATGTATGTATGTATGTATGTATGTACAATAGCACTGTACTATGCTTATTCAATTTGAACCAATGTTTCAGATATGAGCATTTCTACAAAAATTTTCATAAATTTAAAGTCTCTACATCGTTTTAAAACGTTTTATTAACAAGAGTCTCTCATACTATGTACTATACTAGTCCGTTCAGATTTGAATACTTTAAATGGCAGTACAACCGTATAATGGGTTATGGCGGCGTAGGGAAGCGCACCATTCGTTATAATTTTTTGAGGGCTAACAGCAAACGGTGGCAATGTAAAGCCTCTTTAGGTAATCATAGACCTAGTGATGCCATCGTAAGAACGGACGTCCTCTCTGACGTTGTCCACTAATTACGTTCAGGTTTCCGTCATAAATCTTTAGTGCTGGAGCTTCGGGGTGCAACCGGATGAGATGATCAGCCCAGTGCAGCTGCTGAAATTTTATGCGCTGGACAATGTCAAACTCATCATACAGCTTGGGGTTCAAATGAGTGACAAACTCGACGCCAACTCTAAAAGTACCAAAAATCTAACGAAGAATCTTTCTCTCAAACACTGCCAAAGACTTATACATTTTTATTTTCGTACTTCGAGAGAGAGCTCTACTTCTAATTGGCTTGCTGAGTTTGAGAGATCTCCTTTCTGGAAGATGTGAGAAAGAACACTGAGATTCCAATCGTTGGGAATGCATTCATCACTTCAACACTTTTTTTATTTTTTTGACCTTTTAGTCAGTCAAAGAGGCAAAACTCACCAAACACTAACTTTTTCACCAAGTTATTTCTGACAGAATGTCTGACAGTTGTACCAACATTTATTCATGACTGTTCAATCAACCACGGGAATAGATTTATTTCACAATATCTCTAGAGAGGTTCATTTAAATGAGGAATTCCCGGTATCTACATATAAATAAAAACATACCCATTTCCAGATCGATATCTCAAAAACTTGGGCTAGTTTACATACACAGATACAGGGAACAGGCAAACCGACAGATGGACGGACATGGCTAGATCGGTTCGTCTTGTCGAGCTGATCAAGAATATACTTGTATGCGTCCGTACTTAATGAGATCTACGATGCTTCATTTAATATGTTACAAAATTCATGGTCGTTTGATATTTGTTGTACTAGTATTAGTTGAACAAACAAAAATTAAAATTGAAATCATATGGGATTAATGTAATAAATGTGAATCATTGAGCATATCTTTTATTGCACAAATACGCCGAGGAAAATCGGCAGGAAATGTTGCAACACACTGTTTGGTATGGATTTTGGGTTAACGTACATTTATGCCGAAATGTAATAGAAAATTGGGACAAAAAGTTGAAGTCATTTGAACGATGTCAAATTATATTTATGGTAGATTATCATCTTTCGGACGCCACTAAAATCTTGAAGAAATACCAAAAAACCATTCGTGTTTCACTAGTATTACATTTTCAAACTGTCAAGTCGCAGAGAAAAACCCCTTTAACACTATATTATAAAAATATAATTAATTTTAAAACCTCTTTAAATAAACATTTACAATATTTTTTTAGTGTTCAAACCCACTGTTCATCTGTGTTGCAAGTTCTCTGAATCAAGATGTGGCCCAACATTATCAACAATGTTGCCGACGTGTGGTGAGTCTTCGATCGGTTGAGCGTAAACGCAAAAGCAACAACGGGTATATACTCCTTTGCATATGTTCTGCAACATAATTGTTGCTGTAAAATTGTTGTTTTGTTGTTGCAGTGGGGGGCCAAGATTAATTTATTACAAAATGTTTGTTTTGGATACGTACACAGCTAACGCCAGCACAATTGCAGCGCAATCGCTCGCGAGCATACTTTGGATTTAGAATAAAAGTTCGATGAAGGTGAATGCAATTTGTGTTTCATCGCCCTCTGACACCCACTTGCACACACACATTTGCAGTAAGCATATTTCCTATACCCTTCACACGTATCATGAATAGCGTTGTGATTTTACCAAGGAGTTTGCAACACACGGATACCTCAAAAGGTGTATACATATACTCTTGAGCGGGTCAAAACGCTTTCCGTGGAGTGGTAACTTGACTGATGTCAGATCAATATGGAGCTTGCGGAATGACAACATTGTTTTTGGTCAAATAGTGACGTAGAATATGAGGGTATCTGCAAAAAATTAAGGAGTCTCATGTCCAAAAATATCATGCATAATGCTCTGCATCGCTCCAAACGAAACCCCAAGGTCGGCTGCTATATCCCTCACGATATTGAAACATATTTTTTATTGTTGTTTTTTTTTGACGTTTTGTTTGGTCAAGGAGGTGAATAGGAACTCATCAAGTCATCAACCACGCGGCGATCCGTTTTTAACTCTTCGTAACACTCGTATGCCTGTGTTTTTGGCATTGTAATAGAGATGGGCACTACCCTCCTTCGTGAGACCGGCCCGAACATAAAACAAGTTCTGGAAAAATAGCCCGCCCCGACCCGGTGCGAAATTATAAAATTTTAAATAGCGTAAGCAATATACCTACATATATACTTTGTGATCATTTAAAAAGCCCGTTTAAAGGCATTGTCAAAATTATTTTTGTCACTAGGTTGGCACAACTGTCATCTATACTGACGCCGAGTTTGATCGCCAACTGATAAAAAAACGGATAAATCTAAGCAACAGTTCCAAAATTTAAAAATTGAAGCGTTGCACAGTGGGTTAAACAGCTCTGCTAGCGGAATTTAATAAATAACTCGAGTAAATGAATAGATATTTTAATGAAAATTTAAACTTAAGGTTTTTAACGCATTCATCACTCATTTCCTAGATCAACAATATCTCATAGACATGATGTCCGAAGAAGCCCTTGAAGCCAGGAATAAAGATTTCCGGGATATACGGCAAAACCATAGCCGTCAAAAAGTGCAACAGACTTAACAGTAGGTCGTAGTTGGTTATCATTTTGAATTGAATTTTGCACCACAAGGACTTACACTTTACATAAATGCTAAAATAAGCTTGAACACGATTGAACGACGGACTATAAGTCCAAAGATGTCAGTAAACGCTCGAAAACTATATTTGCTAAAACAACTTACTTCTACCACAATTTTTATGCTACACATGAAAAGACGCGTCACAAACATATAATTTTTATTTAGTACATACCTTATCTGAATGAGATAAAAAGATATTGACACAGTAAACTTTAATTTGTTTGTTTTTTGGCGCAATCAACGAAAGTCACAAAATGCTGCCAAATCTTTGCAAGCCACGTGCTGAACATATGTTCACTTTGAAAGTTCGCAGCTGATCAGGAATGCATCTAACAGCTCATTCAAAAGCTTTTATAAGTTTTGACAAGTGTTGTCAATTAAGAGAAAGAAAAAAATTCTGAATTTTCAAAAATTTAAATTCGACTTAAGTCCCGCTAGATAGGTTATTTGGGCCACTGTGCGTTGCTAAGCAAAAAGCACAAGTGTGAAGAGAGTTAAAGCTTACGTTCGAGTTATTGGGTATTTGTTGTGATAAAATAATTATCCTTATAAGAACATTAATAGTGAAGTTGGCATATATAGATCGACTTTATAGAGCTAATCAAGAAGGTATATGCTATATGACGTCTCTGACACCACCTTCAGGGTGTTACAAACGTTGTTAAAATGTATTCTAAGACTATGTTCTTAACCATTTCGTTGTACAAAGCTTTGACTAAAAGTTAGCTAAAAGTGATTTCAGGAACGCTTTCGAAATAAGAAAAGATCAAAAAGGATTCCCAAGTGATTTAAAGAAAGAAAAACAAGAAAAAACGTTAACTTCGGTATTTAAATAGTATTGTAATACATAAAAATGAGGATTTAAAGAGGGGTACCCCAAAAAGTGGTTGGTACACGCTCACTAGTAGATGTATATGAAGCGGTGTAGTAGATGTGTAAAATGCCACTATATCGAATTTCAAGCTGATATTGACGTTTACCATACAAATGCATAAAAGTGAACTGTGGGTTTATACACCTCAAAAATTGGGCGGGACACGCCCATTTGCACATGTATATGAAGCGGTTGTCCATTAAAATCCACAAAATCAAATTTCAAGGTAATATTGATCTAAATGAAGGATTTTTTCATAAAAAACACAAAATTGCACGGTGGGTTTGTATGGGGGCTACTTCAAAAAGTGGGCGGGCCACGCCCAATTGTCTATGTATGTTTAGCGGCTGTCTCTTAAAAGGCACCATATCGCATTTCAACCTAATATTGACTTTAATAAAAAAGTTTTTCTTACGAAAAGTCAAAAGTGGACCTTTGGTTTGTATGGGAGCTACCCCAAATAGTGGGCGGACCACGCCGGTTAGTCTATGTATGTTAAACGGCGGACCATAAAAAGGCACCACATTGCATTTCAACCTAATATTGACTTTAATGAAGAAGTATTCTTACAAAAAAGTCAAAATTGGGCGGTGAGTTTGTATGAGGGCTACCCCAAAAAGCGGACGTGGCTGGTCAATCTTGACACTCTATTAAACTGCAATAAAAGGAAGTGTTAGTGCAAAATTTCAACTGGATAGCATAAAAATTGGTTCCCAAAAAATGCGCAACAACATACAGACGGAGCGACAGAGAGACGGGCATGGCTAGATAGATTCGTCTCGTCGAGCTGATCAAGAATATATATACTTTATGGGGTCTACGACGGCTCCTTTAATGCGTTACAAACTTTCAGACAAACTGATAATACCATTTCACACAATGTGTGAATGGTATAAAAACGATTGTGTGCAAACTTTACTCGCGGTTGAAGTAAAAATTCAACTTACTAAAAATTTTAAAATAAAAAATTTTTGTCGAAGCAGCGCCAACTGATGGCCGTTAGAGAGCTCTAAAAACACTATCTAGCAATACATTTTTTATACGTTGCGCGGGACGGCCACGGTTATTCTATGTTTGTGCAAATGTATGTAACTGACGGAATGAGGCATGTCAACATAGCAACATAAACTATATATGTTCTTGATCAGTGTCAAAAGTTGAGCTATGTTCGATATCTTGGAGACTATAAAAGAGATAGTCTATATTTTATACATTCGCATGATATAAACGCAGGTCAAGTCTTGCATCGTACAACTAATGTGTCAAAGCAGCGCCATCTACTGGCCGTTAGAGGGCGCAAACAATTCTATATAGCTGTATAAACGCCATCTACTAATTAATTTTTAAACCCTGCGCTACGGTTATACTAAGTTCATGCGGTTATACTCAATATGTCATATTAAAGTTTAGAGTAGCATTTATTAATAATATAATTTACATGTCCCGAAAGTCCTCTTTTAAGCTGTTTATAAATAGGGTTGGTTTATATATCAATAAATGCTACTCTAAACTTTACTATGACATATTTATTTTAAGATTAATCTTTTTAGTTTTACTTCAACCGCGCGTAAAGGTTTTTTTTTTTTCGTTTGCAGCTTTAAAATTCTTAGCTTAGCCTTAATACGCGTGAGCACATGACCAATTTTTTTTTTACTGAACTTTATTTCCGCCTGAAAAAAAAATTACTTCCGTTATAAAAAATCTAACTTACCCGTCATAGTATCACGTCTAAAGAAGTTTTACTTAAAAAATTAAAAGTAATCATAGAGCACTGTGTTCGCTACGAGTATTTCATGATAGATCAGTGCTTTTAACATTTATCATTATCATTATTTTCAATTTCTTAAACAACTTTTGTTGAATTTCCTCTCTCTATCAGTAGATACTGCTTTAGTTTATAGGTAAGTTTTAAAAGTAACACGATAAATTTTGCGTATCTGATCGTGGCTTTAATTCCGATTTCATTGTTTCGTAATAAATAAATGCGAATGTGAATATGTCCACTTGTCGATTTTAGCACAAATCTTAAGTGTTTAGGAAAAACACTTCAAAGTAGTAAAGAGGATATTTGTAAACAAGGTTGCTATCGATAAGTTTTGCTTACTTCCTCCAGTACATTTAATTGTTGGAGACTAGTTTTTTCATTTTCTCATCAAATAAGCAGTTAATAGACTTGATGTGAATCGAATTTTTCAAGGCAGTTAGCGGGAATACTCCGTTGTGCAATAAGTTTACAAAACTCTGCTCTACATAAATTTTAACAGTTCTGTTACGGTGCACGAAATTGAACAATTTTATGTGGTTTTCGAGGCAATTACAATTAGTTTAAAATCAAAACCTTAGTATGTATTATTATTTGCGATTTAAAACTTATATTTGTCCTTCAATCTACTCCTTTTTCTTTACAATGGCGTCGAATTCTTATTGGCATGCCGCACATACTTCAGATTCGTCATCGTTTTTATTGTGCGTAATTTATCATATCATATGCTTGAAATAAATAAAAAGAGAAACAATTGTGCCAAGTGGAAACCGCAACAATGTGCAGTCCCATATAATTTCTTTCTAGCAATGCCTGTCGCACTTGCACACCCAACCATACCACAAAAACCGCAGCCAGTGAGAGGGGATAGAGGAGGAATGCAGTTAGAGGGCAGGAGGCAATATAAATTGTATTATGGGCAAATTAATTGTTTCTACCGGCCATAAGACAATGTGGTATTTCAGCCCATTCTGCTACCCTCTCCAGCGCCCATCCACTTTCACACTCACACTCACATAAACAATAAATAGAAATAAACGAGCCAAAGAACAATGACGACAATAGCTTGCTGCAAAAAGGACATTAATAAGAACCAAAGGATGTTGTGACATTAATTACGCTGACTTTACATACACACACATGCACAACCGAAAAGTCAAAGCGCGTAGGCACGCATACTCATTATAGAAATATTTATCGCATGCGATTGCTATAACTATTGCAACATGTTTTATGTACCTTTACAAGCACAAGCACATTAACACATACATACATTGTAATTGTGTTGGGGGCACATAGTGGTTGGTCATCGCGAAGATATTACACTTAGAAAATAGAAAAATATTTGGTCGAGAGATGAAGCAGATATTCATAACAACATACAGACACCATGTTTGGGACAGCTTCACAAGATTCTTCGTAGGATTTTTGGTCCTCTTAAAGTTGGCGTTGAATTTAGGACCCGTATGACTTACGAGCTGTATGATCTGTATGATGAGGTTGCCATAGTCCAGCCCATAAAATTTCAGGACTTAAGGTTTACAATGGGAACCTGAACTTAATTGGTGGACAGCGTCAGAGAGAACGTCCAAGCTTACGATGGCATGACCAAGTCTATGATGACCTCAAAAAGATTCGTACTGCCAGCAACTGGCTCCAGTGTGAAAAAATTATACCTGCCATGACCGATATACGGTTGTAGTCCCATTTAAGAAGAAGATATTCCTCTTGTAACTGCCTCGAAACCTATGTAAACTCGTGTATTTACGAGCCCCATGAAAGAACTGGGCTATAGTTAACGCATAACTCGTAAATGTAAACTACAAATTTAACGCGAAAATAGCACCGTTAATTTACACGAATACGTATTTCTGTTCAAACATAATTCAGTATACAACTACAAGTCGATTAAATCTACGGAAAAGTTTAATATGACTATTAGGTATTTTACAAGATATAAAATTTTTTCGAACATTCTATGTTAGCTAATAGGTAACGTAAGCCAACTGTGCGTTCTCATTGCTTCGAAATACTTCGAGGTTAGTTTACGTGTTTTAAGGAATACCAATACCCCTGTTGTGTATTTAATAGTTACTTAACAATCCTATTGCAATAAATTCATAAAAATCGATGGTATATTGATTGTAAAAGTGTTTTTAATAGAAAAAAACTTAGAAGTATGCGGATTAACATTGGGGTCTCAAATAATTTTGGATGGGATACACCCACTAATATATGTACCTACGGGTATATGTGAAGAGTCTGTAGATAAAAAGCCAATATAATGTATTTCAAATTGATACTAATCGTAGTTGTATTGTAATAAAATTATATTCCACATAAAATAATTTGCCCCACACACACACACACACACACACACAGTGGGTTTCCCAGTAAAATGAGAGCCACCCACGTTCAGCCAAATATAGAAGTTGATATTGACTCTAATAAAAAAGTTCCCTGTACCTAGTCTAAGCAGTTTTATTGATATATTAAATATACCCTTTATAGTAAGGTTGGCACGTTAATTTATTATACTCGTACACTGTCTAAAGACGAACCTTAATAACCAAGTTTGATGGCTAGATCGGTTGTTGTCTCTAAAATCTTTGCGTTCAAATATAGGATCTACACATTTTTCAATAAGTACATTACCAATTTTTACACTATTTGCGAAGTATAAAAATAAATTTTTGCTATATAGCTTAAATTTTGTACAATCATTTGAGCCATATAATTCTCGTTTCAACCAGCAAATGCAAATACCAATATCCATGGTGTTCAGTGAAAGTAAACATTGTTTAATGCTTTACCAAAAAGATGTGTACTAATTTAGAATTATTTTTGGAGAAGGATTGGTACTTTTCCTATTAGAAGATAGGTTGGTGCGTTCGAATGGGATCATTTTGTTGAGTATGAAAAAATAAAAAATAATAGGTAATTAATTAAAGAAAATTATGAATATGAGCGAGGTTTGACCTCTAGACTGCTGAGGTGTTAGCAAGCTCGCTAGATAGCCAACAAGGCCTGTAATCTTTATTGATGTTGGTGTAAATTATACATTGTTAAAGACATTTTATGTCAAACTTATTGGATTCATCTTTTGTATATCAATATCAAAACATTTATTATTTGCATTTTCAATACAATAAAATAAATTGAAAGATTTTTTTGTTGTATGGGAAGTAGATTTTCTAGTGGTCACAGCCACAGTTTCTCTAGAATGTTGCACCGTACCAACTTTCAAACGAATATCACAAAGATTGATGGAATATGCAGCATACATACACACAGACGGACATGGCTAGAAAAATTGCCTTGTCGAGCTGATCGGGAGTATGATGTGATTTCCGATGCTTTCCTTTATTGACTATTTGTATTGTTTTCCAAGATTTTATTGTAAACTATTATATCCATGTCGATAGTAATATTCAAACTTGTTTTGGATTTAGATTCCATTATATTTATAATTGCTGATTGTTTTGTAAGATAGAATTTTTTGCAAATAGTACTTTATTCATTTTGAAAGATTGACCATTATACAATGGTATAATCGGTTTAATCATTTGTATGCAATAAGCGAAAGGCAGATCCTATAATTTATATAAATTCTTGAATTATCCGGTAGTTGGAAATAAAAGATAACAGAGCTGTAAAAGGTAGAGACACCAAACGTGTATACAATATTTTTTTGTTCTATAATTTCAACGACTAAATAAGCAAAGGAGAAGGATATTTCTAAGTCATAAACTCACGACAGCATAATTCTTATTTGTTTTAATATGTAAAATCCTCTATATTTATTACTATAAATTGACTTTTTTCTCTTTCGATATATGTATTTCTTGTTCTTCTTTGAAGAAATTTATCATTCTTCAAGCAGCACAGTTTAATAACACTTTAACACTAACATTATTAATGGTAAACTTATTGATCTATAATACGACTAGAGAGATCTAGAGGATGATACCTGCTGAGAAGTCGTAAATTAAGTCTATTTTGTATGTATTATGTATCTTGCCACTAGCAAGATTTATAGGGTGACGTTTTAGTCTAAATTTTAGTAATGGTTCGTATTGTCGGATGTATGTCGCATATATCGGAACTGAGTTCAATCAATATTTTTCAGTCTATACAAATGTATCGGATACATTGTAGTTTAGAGTATTTATTACACAAGTATTTCATGTATCTCTTCATCAAAATTTCATTCGCATGTAGGTTTTTTTTTTTCAAAAATCCTTCCAAAATTGCGGCTTTTTATGTATTTTGTTTTGTTTTTTTTTAACAAATTTTTCTCTAAGTGAATTTCAGCTAAAGGTCAACAGCAAAATATACGTTTTATTCCTAAATCTAACAAGCTTAGAGCACGCATTAATAGTTTTTCAATGGGTACGCATTTAAATGCCATCCAATAAGAATTCGATTGAATCCACACATGTGCCGCAACTTCGGCTGCTTCACTGCATGTGTATGTCTCTAATTATGAATGCCATTTGAAATAATAATGAAGAAAATTATTATTTAATCCATAGCTTTTGTTCCAAGTCAAATTCGTTGCCAATGCCAATTCATTACAATTGGAATCCTATTGAGCAAAAGGCTAACTTGGCCGCATACATTAATTACTTCCATTAATAAGCTGTGTGTATGAGCGCGTATTAATTTTGATTTATTTGCGTTTGATTTTGGGCGTAAATCTTTCTGAAATCCAATTCGCCATTTTCTTAGTACAAAATTGCTATTGAAATGTAGTAAATATTTGGAAGCGTTAGGTTAAGTGATAACTTTACATCAAATAGTTGTATACTGCGTCTCTCGATCACGGGACAACGTCCGAGAGGGCGACCGAGCATGCATTGAAAATACCAAGTCTGGTACTTGCGCCTTCCTTCGTGCAGCCATGACCGAAAAACGGTTGTAACGCCAAGTAAGTAAGTTGTAATGAATTCTAAGATCAAAGTATAAGAGTAGAAGAAGCTGCGATTCAATTCGGACACTCTTTTTAGCTGACAATCTAAACAATATTATATCTCTGGGTCCTCTCTCTTCATCTAGTAACAAGACGGCAACTTCGTTTGTTGTAGGGGAGTTGTATCTTCCTCAATGCCGATTTTGTGTCCAAGAAGGAGTTGCTTTCTAAATTGTATTTAATTAATTTAATTTAATTTAATACGGTCTGTACTTCATTGATCAAATAGGTTTTTAAAGTAGGGCCCATGTTTGATCGCAAAGAAAGTTGGTTCGCATCAGAAATGAAATATATCTGTAAAAATTTCGGGCTTTGACCTGTTGTAGGAAGAAGACTACCAATTAAATGATAAATCTGACCTGACCCTCTATCTTAAAAGTATGCATAAAGTTTCCTTCACGAATTTCTTTGGCACCGAACGACGTCAATTGAAATAGTGTATTATATTTACGTATATTGTTTAAAAAATGCGTAGAATACGGATGATCACTTGTCAAGAGACTTTTTACAGGTTGTGGTAGCTCTTTAGGGAGGATCACTTTACCTGCAACACAACACATACCATTTGGTCTATCGCTCCATTTTTTTGCAAAACACTTAGGGCAGGTTTTAATCATTGCTCCAATTGTTACTGCGCGCTGCTTAGCATAATCGTTGTTGGGATCATAATTGAAAGCTGATCTATTACTGTGAGGTGCACTTCGATTGCGGATTCTAGATGTTCGTTGTCTCTGTGCCGCAGCAGTGAGCATCTGCGAACGTTCGGTGCTAGACTTCCTATCACGTATTTCCGACATATTCTGCCTATGGTTATTCTGCCTATGGTCGCTGAGATCTTTCGGTGCTAGTCTCCCTAGCATGTCTTGCTGAGGTAATTGCTCTTTGGCTGGCAAGCCGCTGCGAATGTTCGTTGCTAGACTCCCTATCGCGCATTTCTGACATATTCTGTCGCTGAGACCTTTCGGGGCTAGACTCTCTAGCACGCGCTTGCGAACTGTATTCTCTTTCACTCGCAAGGCGCTGTGCATGCTCAGAGGAAGTCTCTCCCATTCGGCGTACTATAGCCGCTCTTGTCTGGGATGTATGTGTAGATAGTTGTGATTTTCTTTTAGGCATACTGACGTTTTGACACAGTGTCTTACTAATACAAGTGTACAATTTCTACAAGGTTTTTCAATACCATTGCAACCTTATATTATTTTCAGGATCTGTCAACGTCATTACGTCAATCAAGGTTTACATGTGTATTATGGTGAAATTCAGGAACGAGCAATGTTTGCAAAATTATTAAAAATTACTGCCGAAATTCTTAGTCGGTGGTCGCAACTTTAAGAGCGCTAACACCAATTTACGGTCCAATCACACCTCCGGCATGAAATCCACACCGCACTGGAAAATCACTCAACAAACAGAAGCGAAATCTAGTTTTTCGTAGAATTATTACATAAAAAATTTAAAATTTACTTTAGTTTTTTTTTTATTATTAGCTTAGCTAATTAAAAAACACACCAACATTTTGGCACTTACTCACAAACTTATTGGATTAAGTTACAGCTTGGAGACTTACCTGTAAATAAAAAATAAAATTTGATTAGTACTATGCAAAACAATGTTTACTTAAATATAAAATAATTAAAAACTTTGTCTAAAAGAAACAAACAAAATATATTAAAGCAAAAAAAAAAAAAACAAAACAAAACAAAACAATTTTAAAATTGTTTTTCTTTTTTATTAAAAAAAAAAAAAATCCCCAGAACACACACACTTTTTGTGACTCCCACAGGCAAAATTGAGTAAAGAAGCAAGCGCTACAAAGTTTGTAGGCCACTTTGGGGATGCTTTTAGTTGCTTTATGGGATGATGTTGCAGAGGGAGAGGTAAGCGTCATACTAAGTTTGTAGCTACCTAAAATATTTTTTACAATTTATTTTGTAGAGTGCCGCAGGTCAAATGAACTTATAAAAAAGAAAAGAAATGGACACCACCTACATTAAAAAGAAGAACAAGAAAAAATGAAAGAAAAAATGAAAGAAAAAATATATCCAATTGGAATGTTCGACAACGGCAACATAAACGACTCATCAGAGAGCTTTGCTTGTTGTGTGTAATTAAATAATGCCCACTTTCTTTCTTTCCTTTGTGTCTTGCGCAAAATCCAATAAGAATTGTTGCAGCCAGTACAAACAAAACAAAAAAACAAAAAAAAAACGTACATCGCACACTTTTTGCCTGAATTTTCTCGAGTGATTTTGCTACTTGTCTTTGATGCTGCCATTGCTCCTACTCCATCTGTTACAGCTGGACGATGCGTGAGAGGCTGCCATAAAACAGACTGCATAAGAGGCCATAGAAGGGTGGGATGTTAAGAGACGATAACGGATATGGCGGTAATGTGGAATTAAAGTTTCTTTCGCTGTCATTTGCCATTTGGCGTTCGCGACCCGTCCGTTCAAGTCCATTCATTTATTCTACGTTCTCGTTTTGAGGATTGTTCCCCTAGGATAAATTAATACATTTTCGCCACAACAACAATAACAACAACAAAAACAACGCACATTTCCAAAGAGCCGCATATAGCAAAATAAGCAAACAGTAGCCTGTGCCAATATAGTAAATACCTGGATATAGTAGATACAAATTTTAAAATATATTGAACACATTGTTGTGCGCAGAGTAAATATTACATTTTTTTAAAATACATTATTAATGATTGATTTAGAGACAGTATTAACTATTAGATACTATTTACAAAATGACACCCAGAGCAAAAACGCATTGTAATAGTAAATATCATTCAAGTTGGCCATTGTGCGAATCATTCGCATGGTGGACGGTCACCAAATGGTAATATGTACTTATAATGTGAAATTGACTAAATGCAAGTATTTACTAATGAACGATATTTTATTTTAAAACATAAAACTAAATATCAGTTGTAAAATTACATTGTAATTATGTACAACATGTTTAATTGTAAAACAAT
The DNA here is from genome assembly GCA_035044765.1 of Leucophenga montana. Classification (NCBI taxonomy): domain Eukaryota; kingdom Metazoa; phylum Arthropoda; class Insecta; order Diptera; family Drosophilidae; genus Leucophenga; species Leucophenga montana. The sequence continues at coordinate 467,103 of JAWNNQ010001280.1, read as the reverse complement.
CTGTTTGACATTCTAATTCAACGTTACCTAATGTAAGTAGCCATTCTGTGAAAATGGGATCACCATTTGCATTTTGAGTCAACTTATGAATTTTATCATGACACTATAAGGCGATCTTTTAACTCTAATTTCGATGATGGCTGTTCTATGTTATTTCTTGTGAATCTTTATTTTTCGCCATTAGCGGCGAGGTGAATGTTAATGATGATTGTTCAATCATTGGTTTTGATAAAGTAAACACATTTGTGAATCTATGTATATAAAAACGAAAGTATGTATCTATGTAACGAAAGTATGTATCTATGTATCTAGACAGATACAATTTCCAACCATTCGCCGTCAAAATTGGTGTGTATATGCTTTTAGGAACAGAGAAGGTTTTGCCGATAAAAAAAAAACTCCCTCCCCCATTTATTAATCGCGATTTTAGTATTTTTGTATGAACAATTTTATAACTCGAGAACGGCTGGACCGATTTTAATGATCTCTGACAAGGGCGAAGAGGGGTAGGGGAATGGGAGGTAGGGTAAGGAATCATAGGGGAGGAGGGGTAGCAGTGGAAATGGCAGCAACGCGTTGGGTAACATTTAAGATAGAGGGATGAAATGTTGAATATATGTTTAGGTAAAAGGGGTGGAGAGTAAGGGGCAGAGGAATGGGGGCAGCGCAAGTGGAGGTTGGAGAAGGGGTGGAAGGGACAAGAAGAGGTGTAGGAGAATTGGAGCTAGACTAAAGAAGCATGTGGAAGGTTGGGAAGGGGGGAAGGATTGGCAGGGGAAGGGGAGGGCCGCGTACAACGTCGCGGGGACCAACTAGTAATATATAAAGCTTTGATTTTACTAGGCAAAAATATATTTGAATTAAATATGAATTATTTTGATTTAATAAAATACATATTTAAACCTCTAAATAAGTATGAAACCAACTAAAATAAAACTACAACATACTTTATTTCAAATTTATCGAGTTTAATTTAATTTTGGATTATAACTATTATATACGTATACGAGGAGTACTATTTATATTTCGGGAATAGCAAATAATAACAAACATTTTTAAATGAAAATGGCTTTATTGTTTTTCAAAATATTCCCCTTGATGATCAATACGCTTTTGCATTCGTTCAAACCATTTGTCATAGCAGTTTTTCCATTCCTCTTGAGACACCTCCAAAACATGGTTTTTGAACGCATCAACTGCTTCTTCGACGCTCGTAAATCGTTGACCACGCAGTTTACTTTTAATACTCGGGAACAAGAAGAAGTCATTGGGTGCCAAATCAGGACTGTACGGAAGATGAGTCATTTATTCGATGTTTTGACTGCTCAAATATGCACTTGTTTGACGATATGTGTGAGAGCTCGCATTGTCATGATGGAGAATGATTCGTCTTTGGCGGTTTTTTTTTACAGCTAAGTGTTCATGCAAAATCGAATGTATTGAAGTGGAACTAATGTGCAAGGATGCCTCTATCTCACGATATGTCACATGACGATCTTGCATGATCAGTTCACGCACTGAATCGATGTTTTTGGGCACAACAACCAATTTTGGACGGAATTTGTCGGCGACCGAACTACGACAGTTGTGAAAAATAATACAACGAAAACCTTCTCTTAAAATGTAAATTTTTTGGCCAAATCTTAACTCACTGTAAACAAAACAAATAGCAATGGTACATCAAAACTTTGTGAGTACGTTTATGCCAAAAACTGTAAAACTTTATTATGGTGTTGCCAGATTTTAGCCTTTGACATTAGTGTTGCCAGTTCCCGAAATATAAATAGCACCCCTCGTACTTAAACGTAAATTTTGATGAAAAAGTATTTGAATTGAATATGTAACATATTAGATTTAAAAATGTGAAAATCTTTAACTAAAGTGTGCACATCTTTTAATCTGATCTTCACACTACGTGTATATATATTTATAAAACATGTTATTGTTCGATGTAGCCACCTTTAGTGAGGATAGTAGCGAGTTGGTCCGGGAAGGTTTCACACGTTGCACGAATGTGTTACAATGGTATTTTAACCCATTATTTGCGAAGAGGAATCTTTAAGGCGTTACCGTTAACGAAATTTTTTAGCTAATACTTTGGCCTCCAGAATGGACCATATAAAATAATCCATTTGGTTTATGTCTGGGGAATATGTTGGTTATTGTTATGAAGAAATGAAGCTAGGAACGTAATCTTGTGTAAAAAACGTTGCGTTTCTCTAGTTTTATGGGATGGTGCCGAGTCTTGTTTAAACATCCAATGGTTTCTACGGTATAGTTTACGTGTCCAAGGTAACAAACCTTTACACCTTTACATTTACGTCCTGTTCAATGAAAACGAGGGGTGAGCATACTATAGCAGATACCGTGGAAGCGACCCATAAATATAGAGTCAATACATCGAATTTTAAGCAAATATTAACTTAACTATACATGTTTTTCATATACTCGGTGTTGGAACTTATTTTAAAGGATACATACAAGATGGCGTAACTAGCATCGCATCAGGTAAACCCGTGACTCTATTCACGTGAAACCCTACTTCATAAGCTTCAATTTTCAGTATGTGTCATTCCACTGAAGTGGAAACAACATATATTTTGGCTCTGAGAACATGTCGACTTTTGTTCCAACAAAACGCAATTTGTGGGAAGTTTTGCTTTTGTGCTTTCATTTGACGAAAAAAGCAGCTGAAGCCCATCGTACGCTTTGTGAGGCTTACGGGGACTATGCTCCATCGATTTTAACTTGTGTACTGGTTTCGTCGGTTAAAAAGTGGTGATTTTGATACGGGGGACAAAGAACGTCCGATTGGAAGCATTACTCGTCAGAATCATTGGGAGTTGACTTGTCAACAGTTGACAAACGCCTCAAAGCCATGGGAACGATTCAAAAGCAAGGAAATTGGGTGCCGTACGAATTGAAGTCAAGAGACGTCGAAAGGAGATTTTTCACTTGCGAACATCTGCTTCAACGCCATAATTGGAAGAGTTTTTTGCATCGTATTGTTACTGGCGATGAAAAGTGGATCCATTACGACAACCCAAAGCGAAAAAAGCATGGGGACCACCCGACATCGACGGCCACCGAATATTCATGGTACCAAGCTCATGCTCTGTATTTGCTCGGATCAGAAGTGTGTTGTGTACTATGAGCTGCTGCAACCTAACCAAACCATCACTGGTGAACGTTACCAACAACAATTGATGCAATTGTGTCGATCATTGAAGCAAAAACGGCCGGAATATGCCAAAAGACACGACAAGGTGTTTTTTCAACATGACAACGATCAGCCACATGCGCCATATAGCCCAGACATAGCCCCTTCTGACTACCACTGGTTTAGATCGATGACCCACGCCCTGGCTGAACAGCGCTTTACTTTTTACGACGGTACCGAAAAAGGGGTCGATTCGTGGATTGCCTCAAAAGACGAGCCGTTCTTCCATTCGCGGATTCCATATGCTGCCAAAAAGATGGGAAAATATTGTAGCTAGCGATGGACAATACTTTGTAGCATTTTCTTTAAACACTCAAAAATCGAAAAAAATACCCTTAAAATTAATTCTAACACCTCAAAAAAAGCAAAAAATTAGACGGTGTATTTGTATGACGCTACACAAGAAAATAGGCGGAACACGTTTAATGTTAATGTAGTATATGAAAGAAAAGCATCCATATAAAATTTCAATCAGATATTGTTTTCAATAAAGAAATTTTTCATATAAAAACACAATGGTATACAAATAATTGCTAAAACATGTTCAATAAATGTAAAGTTTTTGTGACTCTATGTTCTAGAAGTCACAACAAGGTAATTTTCACAAGAATAGTACATCTGGCTATAAAGTTTATCCATACCAATTTCCATCTCACTATCTGAAATATTGAGGGAATTTGCCGCATATATGTATATAAAAGGACAAATAAACAGAGGGAAATGTTTTGAACGACACGCCTTTTCGAGCTGATCAAGAATATAAAAACTTTGTGAGGTCTCCTTGGCGTTGCAAATATTGTGACTAAATTATAATACTATAAACACTCTGTTTGTTTCAAGTTATGAATTTTTAACAATGAGAGTCAAACTATTCTCTCGCTTATGGCCTTATAAACGGACAGACATCGCTAGATCGACTCGTCTCGTCGTGCTGACCATGAATGTAGTAGTATATATTTCTTATAGAGTCTCCGATTGCTCCTTTGATTTTTCATTTCAACAAACCCTATGTAACTTGCTTACAAATACGGTAAAATCTTTTGTGCAGGGTATTAAAATCGGATATATAATTCAAACATTGTAGTTTATTTCTAATAGAAAAAAGAAAAAGCAGCATCAAAAATTTAGTCCACCGAGATGAAAATAAGCAATATTGGGAAGAAAAAAAAAACGCATTAATAAATATGGCAAAAAACGATTATTACTTTCTCCAATGAAATGTACTAAAATTAGCAATGAAGAGGCAGATGCAGTAGATGCAAGAGAAGCAAAAAACTACTACGACGAAATATAGAAACGAGTACATACCCAAGTACATATATAGATACATACATATGTATAAACAATTACAAATTGTAGATGACAGAGACATGTATAATGTTTTGTTTTAAATCAGTAAATACTCTATGTGTATTTATTGTTGCATTATGAGCACTAGTACTTTCATCACATAAACAGGAAAAATTAAATCTTTGAGTTACACTTGAACGAATTGGTAGCAGTTTAGAGGGTTGCTTATTTTTTGAATATGAAAGAAAAGGTTATTTAACAATAGAGCAAATTTACACCATTGCGTATATATGTTGAAAAATCTCAATGTCCAGAAATGTTCCGGCTGGGGGGCCTTGAATAGTGTGCACATGAGTGAAATAGACATATGAGCGGGGTGGAAGTTGTGGTCGAGGCACGTAAAAAGTGCCGTAAACTTGATCTGACTATGGATAAACGCTATTTTGGTGTCTCGAACTTCTATAGTCTCTGAGATATGATCAGGTAGGCCATGGATACTTCTAATCGGCTTCCGATTCCAAAATATACATAAATAGGCAAGTGCAAAACGTTCATATCCTTTTTAATCGTCTTAAATATAACATATTCGCTTGCGTCTACGGTAGGTAAAAACCAGGTAACGCTCTCGGCCAATCACAAAGACCTGAGCTCTCTCCTCCGCCATAGAAATAAGCAACAGACGCACTTGCCAACATGTTGGCGAGCATCAGTTGAGAGCAGTTTCATAGTGTTGTTGGGAAAATTAAAAGAAGAAGAATGAATATTTCTTCAAGCCTGTTGTCGCAACATGTTGGTCATACTTAGCGCTCTCAGCATTAAATGAACAGACAAGAGAGCGAATACACTTATTCGCTCATGTTGGTCATACTTAACGTTCTGAGCATGATCAAATGGCACTGAACTGCTTTGAACTGTCGCTAAAATGGTTGAATTTCAACCACAGGGCAAACACTAGTATATATAATTTATGGGCTATGGCACATAAAATATACAAACAAATTATACCGCAGTCTAGGGTACAGAATAAACACGTAAGAATGATGCAATCGTAAGTTCACAACTTCGAAATACCCTGCCAACTTTTTCATGCAGACTTTGCATCTTTTTCAATCAATAAAACTTTATAAAAACAAGAAAAAACTTTAACTTCGGTTGAACCGAAGCTCTAATACCATTCACAAGAAATTTAAAATATTATTGTAATACAAAAAGGGGGTTTAAATAGGGGCTACCCCAAAAGTGGGGCTACACGCCCACTAGTAGATGTGCATGAAGCGATGTATTAGATGTGTAAGATGCCGCCATATCGAATTTCAAGTTAAAATTGACATTTTCCATACAAATGCATAAAAGTTAGCTGTGGGTTTATATGGGACTACCTCAAAAAGTGGTCGGAACACGCCCATCTGTGTATGTACATGAAGCGGTTGTCCACTAAAATCCACCAAATCAAATTGCAAGGTAATATTCATTTAAATGAAAATTTTTGCACGGTGGGTTTGTATGGGAGCTACCTCAAAAAGTGGGCGGGTCAGGCCTGTTAGTCTATGCATGTTAAGCGGCTGACCATAAAAAGGCACCACATTGCATTTCAATCTAATATTGACTTTAATAAAGAAGTTTTCATACAAAAAGTCAAAAGTGGACAGTAGGTTTGTATGGGGCTACCCCAAACAGTACGCGGGTCCTACCCATTAATGTATATGTCAAGCAACCGTCCACTATAAGTTACCATATCAATTATTATGATGATATTGACTAGAATATATAAGTTTTTCATACAAAAAGTCAAAACTGGGCGGTGGGTTTGTATGGCGGCTACCGGGTGTGGCGTAGCGGGTCAATCTTGATATTCTACTAAACTGCAATAAAAAAAGTGTATGTACTGAATTTCACCTTGATAGCATAAAAATTGGTCCCCAAAAATGCGCAACAACATACAGACGAACAGACAGACGGTCAGACAGACAGACGGACATGGCTAGATCGACTCGTCTCATCGCGCTGATCAAGAATATATATACTTTATGGGGTCTACGATGTCTCCTCTAATGCGTTACAAACTTTCAGACGAACTGATAATACAATACAACACTATGTGTGAATGGTATAAAAAGTATATTTATATTGTAAGTTTGTTGTTATATATTGCATATGGGAGATAAATAACCGTATTGTGGGTGTGGTAGGGGCGGTATCGGTAGTTTTTTTTCTAAACTTAACCTGCGTACGTAAATACAAGGTGTCTCAAAAGAAAGTTCACATTTAAAAAATTGATAAAACAAAGTAAGTAGTTTATTGAAAAAATGTTTATTACATATTAAAATACACACTTTGTGAATTTATTTCTTAAAAATCATATTGTCCAAATGTAAACCGTAGCGTTCACGGCTCGGCAGGTATTCTCCCTGATGGCTGCCATTTCGTGACGTATATTTCCTTTTAATTGTACCAGGGAAGTCGGTTTGTTGCCGTAAACTTTATACATTTGACGTAAACCCACAGGAAAAAGTCTATAGGAGTTAAATCAAGGCCAATTTATGTCACCTCTCCTGGAGATCAATTTGCCAGGAAAAATTTCATGAACTCGTGGTAGAGACCTGTAGCACGTGTGTGAAGTTGCTAAAAATGCGGACCAATGATGATCTATGCACGTTTAAAGCAACAGTTGCACCGGTCTCTTCAAACTTCTCGACCCATTTTCCAATGAGTCCAGGGCTTGGCGCATCATTTAAATGACGAACATGTCGAATACTGCAGAATTTTCTACGCGCTACAGTCGCTGAATTACCGTTTTTGTAAAACTCACGTACGCACAACCCAAGGTCCGCTCCCGAGAAACGCTCCATAGCGACTAAATTCCCAAAAGCTAGGCTACCGATTGACATACCCCCCGCGCCAAACGTAATAGTTACGTTCACGCAATCATCAAACATCAAATGCTTCGTTGGCTTTTATCTCTGCTAGCATCTGATTTCTTTCACTGAAGTGAAAAACTAAATGTTTCTCTCTAATATTTTCATTCGTTTCTTTATATTCAATCCTCTGTAGAAATTGGCATCAAAATACAACTCTTCCATCGGAAAGCTGCAATCACAACAGACCGCCGAAGCTAGATCCTCACAACTGTTTCGGAAGTACTCTTCGGCTTCTGAAGAGATATGTAGGTGAATGTAGGCGAGCAGTAGAGACATATCTCCCACTCCATTGATACGGCTGGTCATAGGATATACCAGACGTGTGACGAATTCTTGGTATGACGAGGAGTGTGCCAAGCTACTGCAGAGAAAGACGCAACTTACAGAAGAACTCTGCAGTCGGCAGCAACGCGAGCTGATATAGAACATCGTAAGGAGCGATATGCCTTTACAGACGCAAAAAAAAAGGAAACAAGAATGGCGCGAGCTTCAGGATAACTCCCAAAACTACTGACATAAATTTTGTGGCGAAAGATTTGTATTTTTCATTTGTATTGTTGGAATTGATTTCATGTAACTGAGTGTTTGTCATGTTGCAGGTAGGCTTTTGTCACTTGGTTTTTACCTCGTCAAGAGGTTTTGTTTATTTGATTTTACTTACGCCGAATCTACAAAAGCAAGAAACAAATCAACGGCAAAAGTTGGCAAACTATTTAATTAATCAATAGAACGCGAGAGTTTTATAAGAATTTCAATTGGATTCGTTTCGTTGTTTCTCCCTCTCTAATTGTATCTGCTTCCGATTCTGTTTATATGCGCCATGCGCAGCTGGATACATTTGGCATTTTTTCTATTTAACGCAATTTGTTCGTCGATCGTGAATTGTCGACAAGCGCAAATAAAAATAAATAAATAATTGAAACAATTGATTGATATCATATTGAATAATGTGGAACGCAATCGCGTTGGAGAGGAGGTGAAAGAAATGAATGAGGCCAATGTTGGCTTCGTTTGAATTGAAATGCGATCGTGAAAAAATTCTTCGAATTTACATTGAAAACATTATTATATATATGATTAAAAAGTACAAGGAAATTGCCAATAAAACGAGAACGGTTTAATTATTCTTTCATATTCATTTTGACTCTTTTAAAAAAATTCATATTAGATGAAATACACGTATTCCAATACTTCACCAATCTTCGAAACACTATTCATATACGCTTTCCGCGGAGTGGTAACTTGAGTCGTGGTAGCAGAATAAAGTCACACGAAACCATGTCAGATCTATACGGAGCTTGCGGGGTGAAATTAACATTGTTTGACATTGTCGACTCTCTGTAGGCTTTCTTTGAAAGCTTCATCACATGAAATGTTCGTGGCAACACACAATTTTAGATAAAAAAAAAAAAAAAAATTAAAAATTTCCAAAACGCACAAAACAACAACTTCTTTACCAAGTTATTTCGCTCGAACCATTTGACAGAATGTCTAACAGTTGTACCATTCTTTATGCATGACAGTTGTATCAACCACGAAACAAGAACTATTTCACAATACATCAAACGTGGTAAGTTTTATTGAGAAACTCCTGATATTTTTTTTTATCAAAAGGTAAATAACATGTACTGAAATGAACAAAGATCGATAGAGAGAAAAATATATAAAACAAAATCTTCTAGTCAAGAATATTTGAATTTATGGATAAATTCTAACTTTCTCGTATCAGTTAGTTAAGTAAAAAAGTCATAATCAATTTTTATTTACAGTTGCATTTTCGAATTGAGCAATAGTATTTGATATACAGTTATGGTTCAATCATCAAAAATCACATATTACTAAATTTGACTATTTGTTTTATTACAATAACTAGCTGGTACCCGGCGCGTTGCTACCCTTCCCCTTGCCACTCCTACCTCACCTTCCCCCTGCCCCTTTACTCTGCCACCAATTCTCCTACCTCTCTTCTCCTGTCCCTTCTACCCCTTACGCTCTAAGTGCAATCCAGAAAGGGAGCGGAAATAAGAGAGCAATTAATTTACAATAACACAGGCCTACAAATACCGGGGTCATGTCAGTTGTTGGAAAGCTGAGGCTCATTTCCGAAGTAATTTGGTGCATAGAATCCGAGTCCGGGGTCAGGATTTTGAGCAAATGACCGTTAGATTTCCTACAACTAAACCATGTTGACCTGTGTTATTGTCTCAAAGGCTTAATGCAAATGCTAATAACGTCGAACTTCAAATAGCCATAACTTTGTGAAAAGTTGAACTCTTAAAATAAAAGGTAAGAGTGGCACTAAATGATGTAATTGGAGAGACATAACATAACCTCAAAAGTAGGAAAAAATGCCGTTTTTCGGGTACATATCCTCAAATATCTCAAAATCCTGACGTGATGGGCGAATTCTGTCCCCGGATTATTCAATTCTTCTCAATTCAATTCAATTCAATTCTTTCTCTTTTTTGTTTTAAATAATTATTTGATTCCTTTTTTAAATTTTACCAACTAAAATACTATTAAAAACACACTCAACTGATTCTCGCCAACATGTTTGCAAGTGCGCCCATAACAGTTACGAGCCTAACGTCTATTCTTCCAACGGAAACCAAAGGAACTTAAAGAAACAAAAAAGGTAGCAGCTATAGCAAATTGAGAGAGCTGAGGGAGAGATAAATGAGAGAGAGAGCTTTGCGAGAGAGTCTTTGTGATTGGCCATGCTCGTTACCTGGTTATTACCTACCTTAGACGCAGTACTTTAGAAAAAACAAGCAAAAACGTTAACTTCGGTTGAACCGAAGCTCTAATACCATTCACATGAAACTTTAAATAGTATTGTTATACATAAAAGTGGGGGTTTAAATAGGGGCTACCCCAAAAAGTGGGTGGTACACGCTCACTAGTAGATGTGTATGAAGCGATGTAGTAGATGTGTAGATGCCGCCATATCGAATTTCAAGTTGATATTGACGTTTTCCATACAAATGCATAAAAGTGAACTGTTGGTTTATATGGGATTACCTCAAAAAGTGGGCGGGACACGCACATTTGTATATGTATATGAAGCGGTTGTCCATTAAAATCCACAAAATCAAATTTCAAGCTAATATTGATCTAAATAATGGATTTTTTTCATAAAAAAACTCAAAATTGCACGGTGGGTTTGTATGGGGGCTACCTCAAAAAGTGGGTGGGGCACGCCCGTTAGTCTATGTTTGTTAAGCGGCTGACCATAAAAAGGCACCACATTGCAGTTCAACCTAATATTGACTTTAATAAAGAAGTTTTCTTACGAAAAGTCAAAAGTGGGCAATAGGTTTGTATGGTAGCTAGCCCAAATAATGGCCCCACCCACCCATTAATGTATATGACAAGCATCCGTCTACTTTAAGTTAATATATCAATTATTAAGTTGATATTGACTACAATAAAAATGTTTTTCATACAAAAAGTCAAAAGTGGGCGGTGAGTGTGTATGGGGGCTACCCCAAAAAGCGGGCGTGGCGGGTCAATCTTGACACTCTATTAAACTGGAATAAGAAGAAGTTTATGTGCAAAATTGGATAGCATAAAAATTAGTCCCCAAAAAATTCGCAATAACATACAGACGGACAGACAGACAGACAGACGGTCGAGCGGATCAAGAATATATATGCTTAATTGGAGTACCGATTTAATGCGTTACAAACTTTCTGATAAACTGATAATATCATTTCACACTATGTGTGAATGGTATAAAATCGATAGTGTCCGATTAATCGATGATATTTCACATTCCACAAAATAAACAAAAATTTCCACATGTTTTTGGAGCTGTTATTTCTAAGTTCGCTTTGTGTCTCGCATCCTGCCCGACTTGAGTGGCCATTACCTTTCAATTTCTTGATAAATGCAAGCTGTAAAACACAATTCCAAGTCTCATTTTAGACGAGTATCTATAGCTCTTAAGGTTCAAACAAAAAACCGTCTGCACACAGACAGATAGACAGACAGTTGTGAGCATTTTTAATAAAATGTTCTATCTGTTCTTTACTTACTTGTAAATTAATTATCTGTCATTAAGTGAACTTTCTCCTGTTCTATCATGACTGCCACACTCCACTTACAATCGTGCTTGAAGAATAGGTCAAAGTGGCTGGGAAATAATTTTTCACAAGTGTTTTACGCTTAAAATGTTTATGGGTAGCTCATTATCCCTGCTAATAATCATATTTCCTTATTGCCCAAAAACAACAAAAGGCTAGTATAATAACAACTTAAAATAGCATTCAACCCTTCGCACGAATAGCTGTGTCTCTCTATTTTCTTTCTCTCATTCTGAATCTATCTGACGTTTTACGTTCACTCATTCATTTTGCATTCATCTTGCCCTTCAGCACCACAAAATCCAATTGAAGACGAGCTTGTTAAGCTAACAACCTCATTATAACCTTTTGCCATAAACTCATTTTCATGCTAACTCACTCAAAACACCCTTCCCATTGTATCTTCTAACACCCCTATATCCCCCACGTAATCACTTTCGCTTGCGTGAAATTACGCTCAATGCGCGCAAATACTTTTTATCGCATGTAATAATTGTCGGCTACATCATCTCTTAACAACAATAACACTTTGACATTAACACAACAACTGAAACAACATCGACATTAAAGGCAACAACAATGTAATATAAACAATAAAAATTGTTTTCGTTGATTAAATTCAACATTGCAATAAATGAAGAGAACCATGGCAAAAATCTAATGTGCAAAAAAAAAAAATAAATAAATAAAATAAAATAAAATAAAATGGAAGCTGAAAAAAAGAACGAAACATTTTTTTATGAAAATTATACTTAAGAAAAATGAATGCAAAATTTACCGATTCAGTTGCTGCGCATTTAGAATGAAAAGATATGAATGACGGGGTAGCATACATATGTATATATAAAGCGTTTATAACTATCCTGGAGGGCCAAGGGTATACAAAGTTTGCGCAAATGCCTGTTAAAGGATCAGCATCAGAATTGAAGTCGACATAACTATGTCCGTCTTTCGTATGCTTAAAGAATGAAATCTGGGAGACTATAAAAAAAGATAGAACCACCAATTTTGGACATTTAGATTCGCTTGGTGCGCTCAGATCATGATTAAATTTGGATGCCACGCCGACAACTTCTGCAATATTGTTAGCTGTTGCTCGCCACTTTGCTTGCATGCACCCGATAATTGGGAATAATTTCTATAAAAAACCTAAACAAAAACAAGAAAAAAACGTTAACTTCGGTTGAACAAAAGCTGTAATACTATTCACACGAAATTTTAAATCGTATTGTAAAACATAAACGTGGGGAGTGTGCGTGTGGCGGGTCAATCTTGATACTCTATTAAACTGCAATAAAAAGAAGTGTATGTGCCAATTTTCATCTGGATAGCAAAATATTGGTCCCAAGAAAATGCGTAGCAACATTCAAACGGACTTTTTCCGCCTAATTTTCAATGTAGCCCCTACTTTTTATAGGTGAAGTGAAAGTCTGGTTACTAGAAACCAACAAAAAACCCTGATTTGGAACGGGGCTATCCAAAAGAAGAGCACTAATGGGAGAACTCTAGTAATATCAAATCGAAAAAAATACATTAAAATAGAATTCACACATTCACACATACACCCCCTCACAGAAATCTCTAGACAAAATTCTGTCTACTGATTTGAATTTCTCAGAGAAATTTCATAGGTGTCACAGAAATCTCGTAGATTTCATTCAAAGCAGTGTTTAATGCACATATGAGTTTTGTGCTACGCAGTGTGGTCGTAGATAACAAAAATAGATTACACTGACTATATAAATTAAATTTTTTTTCAGATATACTTAGAGAACATTGTAAAGTCCTATATTTGGTGTGATATGTCTGAGTTACTTATTTATTACATTAATATATTTGTTTTAGAAAATACCTGAAACTAAATTATGATTTATGTTCCGAGAAAAAATTAATTTTGTACTGGCAAATCTGATATGAAATATTTTTATCTGCTATTCGTTGTTGTTGCGTAAACCGACCTAGTCGGTTTTAGCAAATAAATACACATTTTTATAAATTTAAATTAAATAATAAAATTTGCTGGAAATTGAAATCCTAAGACAAATTTACGAAGAAATACATTCAACTTGAACATAAACATAAACAAAGTTTTAACTTATGATTTGATGAGTTTATATATGCAATCAACAATTTCACCTAGCAAAAGGCTGGTGATTTCACACAGTCTAATAAAGATTTCTGTAACACCTACGAAATTCATTTGCGTGTGAATTGAGGTGAATGAGATTTCTATGACATCCCAAATAGTGTGAAATGGTAGTATCAGTTTGTCTGATAGTTTGTAACGCATTAAAGGCGTCGTAGACCCCATAAAGTATATACATACATATATTCCTTATCAGCTCGATGAAACGAGTCGATCTAGACATGTCCATCTGTATGTCCGTCTGTCCGTCCGTATGTTGTTGCGCATTTTTTGGGAACCAATTTTTATGCTATCCAGTTGAAATTTTGCACATACACTTCTTTTTATTACAGTTTAATAGAGTATCAAGATTGACCCGCCACGCCCACTTTTTGGGGTATCCCCCATACACCCACTTTTGACATTTTGTATGAAAACCTTTTTTATATTAGTCAATATCAACTTAATAATTGATATGGGAACTTTTAGTGGACGAATGTATGACATATACATTAATGGGACCCATAAAAACCTACTGCCCAGTTTTGACTTTTTGTATGAAAACTTCTTTATTAAAGTCAATACTTGGTTGAAATGCAATGTGGTGCCTTTTTATAGACAGCCGCTTAACATTCATAGACTAATGGGCGTGGCTCGCCCACTTTTTGGGGTAACCCCCATAGAAACCCACCGTGCAATTTTGTGTTTTTTTATGAAAAAATTCTTCATTTAAATCAATATTAGCTTGAAATTTGATTTGGTGGATTTTATGGATATATAAATGGGCGTATCCCGCCCACTTTTTGAGGTAGTCCCATATAAACCCACATCTCACTTTTATACATTTGCATGGAAAACGTCAATATCAACTAGAAATTCGATATGGCGGCATCTTATCCATCTACTACATCGCTTCATACACATCTACTAATGCGCGTGTACGACCCACTTTTTGGGGTAGCCCCTATTTAAACCCCACTCTTATGTTTTATAATATTATTTAAAATTTCGTGTAAATGGTATTAAAGCTTCGGTTCAACCGAAGTTAACGTTTTATCTTGTTTTTTTTTTTAACTGGCTTCCTTTAAAAACGTGTGTTTTAAGGATATGTAGCCGCATTGTGTACACTTGATCTGCGTACATATCAGAAGCATATAAAAGTCTAATTTTGAAAGCTCTACCTTTTGTGGTCGCTGGATACTCGTAGTTCAAACATACCGATATAGCTTTCAATACTGAACATGAATATACTTATATACTTTATGCGGTCTGCCACACCTCCTTCAGCTTATTACATACATTTGCACAAACTTAGTATTCTCTGACCTTCTAGGACAGGGTAGAAAAAAGAATCAGATTTAAAAAAATCTACTCGTTTAGAGATTCACATTTTTCATAGAATCTGATTTTACGTTAGTTGAGTGTTGCCATATTCTGTGGTGTCATGCATGAATGACATGTCTCATCCGATTTGAATTTTATGTTATTCGTATTTTGTTTTCATTTGTGTTTATCGTTACTCATGAACAAATGAATCTAGCATATGCAATTCAGTAAATTATTTCGGCATTTTTTTCACTGAATTGAATAATTTTTTACAAACTTTGCTCACATAATGCATCGTCTAACTTTGCTTTCTATCATCATGCAAAACAAATATGACTAGCATCATATAAACAATCTTTACATTATCGCAAAATCACTACAAATTCGTAAACCAGCGGTTGATTCATCCAACGACTTTGATAAATGAATGAAAGAATGTAAGCAAACGAAAGATGGAATGTTGTATGCGTGACAGACGGCCAAACTAATGGGAGGCGACATTGGACTGCAACGTTTGCGAAGACTTTCGCCAATGGAAAAAATGTAGCAGATTCAAAGTTACATAGCGCGATCTAAAATGCTGCAGATCTACTGGTCTAACGGTAAATGTGCGCTTAGCTAGCAACACTGTTTCGTATGATCGATCGATCGATCGATCGATCGATCGATCGATCGTTCGTTCGTTTTTTCATAAAACAGAACGATGATTGCATTTCCTGTCTTTGCCGCTGCATATTTTCTTATTAGATGCGAATAAAACTTGAATGCCATAACAACTTGGAATAGCGGAAAATCAGCGTCGATTCATTCTTTCACTCTATGTTTTGGCTTCTTTTTACTTATTGCATGTACATTTACTTGTACAAGGGCGTAGCCAGCTACTTAAAACGGGAAGAGGTTTGTATATATTGAACTGTGGTTGAACTGTCAAAATGTATGTACACTGACAAGAAACCATCGGAGGGAGACCCTGTAAAGTATATACGAAGTGTGCTGGGTGCGTCCATGAGCTTGAGGATGTTGAGGTGTTATGTGATATAGAAATGAATATCGAAAATTTTATCAAAAGACAAGCGTCTGACCGAAGGTTTTAAGTCCGGAGTTTCTTTCTGCAAGGACAATAATGGAAATATAGTTACAGATGCGATGTGATCAAAGCAGATATCAACACAGGCATGAGGCCAAAATTAACATGCGAAAAAGACGAAACAATATCAGACACACGAAACCGCTGCTCATACTATGAGTGTAGCGTATTCTAATGATTTTCCCTGATGTGCAAATATGTTTATGTATGTAGGTATTTGTGTATATTGATCTACGCAATTAAATACTGTTTGTAGTAAACTCTCCAAGCGCCATTATTTTAATTGGATTCTGTGTTATGCGAAAATAATAAAAATTAATTTTTAATTACTTACCGAAATTGAAAAAACTTTTCGAGGAAATTGCGACCAAAACTTGTTGTTGTCATGATTATCTTATATATTTGTTTTAAATAGCTTGTATGTTAACTTTATTTAGATTAGCTAAAAGAAGTTTGAACAATATTTATTGGATTTTTTTTTTCATTAATTTTATTTATATATTTTTATTTAATTTACGCTGTTGTCGTATTTGTTGTTGTTATTTTATAATAATGAACAAAATGCACAACAACAACAACAGAAACGCGCACAATTCTGACAAAAAAAAAAACATAATTTTTATAAAACACACAATCACATCAAATAGACGCAACAAAGAAAACAAAATTTTAGTTCCGCAAAGAAAGGTGACTATAAGAGATAGACTATAATTTGGATATTTAGACTCTCCTTTTCCGTTGTCAGTAACTAGAACTAAATGAGCCTGCCAACCCCAATTAAATGGGTAACCCGCATTCAAACCTGGTTCCATATTAAGTTTTGGTATGAATTCTTTTGTTTTGGTTTTGTTGAATTTGTCGTGTCACCGCAACACTGTTCCTATTAAATACGTTCTACCAATAGTCTATTGCCAAATTTTTAACAATCTAGATCTTTTGGTTTGTGTTTACAATCGCACTGATTGGTTGAAGAAAGTAACAAACAAATGCGATATCTCAGAGTACGAGAGTGCTGCCTTACTATCAAGAAAATTGGAAAGGTTAGCCGTATTTCTTCTCTTTATATTGATAAAGCTGAAAATACTTAAAATCTTAGGATTAATGAGGACGTTATTTTTAACACGTAATAAATAGACAGCGTAACACTGCTTATTTAATGAGTTAGAGGTACAGAATATTTACTTTAATCAACGTTTGAACCACTTTGTTGATATATTTTAAAAGAACGCAACTTAATATTTTTTAAACTATTGAAACTGCGAGAAAACCAAGGTAATCTACAAGTAAAATTAGATATATTAGTGATAGGAACTCATCTGTCAGAATAATTGAAAAAAGTGGAATAGAAAATATTCCATGCTAAGCCATAAGAGGTGGCTCAGCAAGTATTGCCATATTATCAACATCCATGGTTACGACAAGTGGCTCCACACGTTAAATAGAACTTGTCATAGTCACCGGGTTGACCACGACACTTTATATGTTCGTAGGGACAATAGGAGGTTCTTCTATAGCATCAACAGCTGTCACCATAACCCATCTAACATTAGGTGTTAGTTCCACATGTTTATCCTCTAAATTCGCCAAAGGTGTGTTGAAAACTGTGATGCCTAACGTCGCAATCGGTGTCACAAGCTTGTTGAGTGATTCAATAACCAACGACGGCTTCGTTTTAGGAGAATGTTGTCAATTTTGATACTCTATTAAACTGCAATAAAAATAAGTGTATGTACCGACTTACTTGTACAACCGTATATCTTAAAAATTGATGATCAAAATATGCGCAACAACATCTAGACGGAGAGACAGACGTATATGGCTAGATCGACTCTTCTCGTCGAGCTGATCAAGAATATGTATACTTCATGTTTTCTTTAATGCGTTACAAACTTTCAGACAAACTGATAATACTACAATTCAAACTCTGTGTGAATAGCATAATAAACGCTTGCACAAAACAAATAAAGTTAAATATTATCTTTGAAAGTTAAGTTACACTTAAATAAAATAAAATATACAATATAATCGCGACAAAAATTTAACCAAGATATATACTAAATTAAAATTAAACTTCAATTAAAATTGCTAAAAATTTATTTCAAACAAAGCTCGCGCAGAGCACAACTGCACCGATAAAATGTTCTGTTAGAACTGATAGAAACATGCGTCGTCATCTATTCGTTTACAGTTATAGTCAAACATTTCAGTCATCTGCTTTGTTAAAATGACTGATATCAAATGAAAAAACCTCCTGGCGATTTAAAAATCAATGAAGAAAGGCTACTTGAAACTCATAAAACGTCTGATATCCATTTTGAACATATGATTTATATTTTTCATCAGTATTAGTGGGACTGATTGTAATACTTATATATGTGAGTGATAAGAAAACTGCTTTGGACTATTTCCCATATTCACATCAGCATAGACAAAGACAAAACTTTGTTGCTAATGTTTTTTCATTGAAAATGAGCATTTAATAATTTTTGAATAATGAAACTTTTTAGTGATCGATCTCAAACCAACTAAATTCCCTTAAAATACATATAGGTATAGTTAACATTATCGAAGATAATCAAATTTAGTAACTTTCTAGGATACCAATAAAAAGAATTATCTGCATGTTTGTTTGAACTTGATTTCTAAGGGAAGCGTTTGTATACTACTTGTATAAGCTCTGGTGGAATGACATCATTCGCGCAAGATTTTAAATGGTGTATTAAGAAAGAAAAAAAAAACAAGAAAAAACGTTAACTTCGGTTGAACCGAAGCTCTAATACCATTCACAAGAAATTTTAAATCGTATTGTAAAACATAAATGTGAGGGGTTTAAAAAGGTGCAGCCCCAAAAAGTGGGTGGTACACGACCATTAGTAGATGTGTATGCAGCGATCATCTATAAGATGCAACCATATCGAATTTCAAGTTGATAGTTACGTTTTTTATACAAATGCATAAAAGTGAGCTGTGGATTAGTATGGGACTACTTCAAAAAGTGTGTGGGACACGCCCATTTGTATATGTACATGAAGCAGTTGTCCATTAAACTCCACTAAATCGAAGTTAAAGCAAATATTAATTTAAATAAAGAATTAAAAAAAAACAAAAGTGGGAGGTGAGTTTGTATGGGGCTACCCCAAAAAGTAAGCGGGTCCATTAGTCTACGTCGCATTTCAACATAATATTGACTTTAACAAAGAAGTTTCTCATACAAAAACACAAAATTGGGCAGTAGGTTTGTATGGGGGCTACCGCAATCAGTGGGCGGGTCCCACCCATTAATGTATATGTAAAGTGTCCGTCTATTAGAAGCTACCATATCAAATATTAAGTTGATATTGACTACAATAAAAAAGTTTTTCATACAAAAAGCCAAAAGTGGGCGGTGGGTTTGTATGGGGGCTGCCTCAAATAGTGGGCGTGGCGGGTCGATCTTGATACTCTATTAAACCGCAATAATTAGAATTGTGTGTGTAAATTTTCAACTGGATAGCAGAAAAATTGGTGCCCAAAAATGCGCAACAACATACAGACAGACAGACGGACATGGCTAGATCGACTCATCTCGTCGAGCTGGTCAAGAATCTATATACTTTATGGGGTCTACGATGCCTCCTTTAATGCGTTACAAACTTTCAGACAAACTGATAATACCATTTCACACTATGTGTGAATGGTATAAAAATTGTTCACGTATAAAATAATGTTGCGTTAAGGAAACAACAACAGTAAAGCAAGTCTGAAATGAAGTTTTTTTTTTTATACGATTCAATACAATTAGTATTCTTAGTGCAAGAACGGGGTAAATTTTATAATTTTCATTTGCCCACATTAATACGAACTTAATATACCTACTACGTATATATGTACATAAGTATAGGAGTTTACAGTATATGGAGACTTCAGTAGAAAGTAAGAAGGCGTCAATATATATGTTATATATACTAGAACTTATGTATTCCTTTAGAAGTTTACTTTAAACAATCCAACAAATTGATAATACCCTTCTTTGATACTATGTGTGAAGTGTATAAATCTGTAAAAAAACAAGCATCAACTAAATTAAACATGTGCGAATTGTCTGCCACGATTTATTTATCTTCTTATTGGATTTCATTACGTTTCATTTTTGATGCAGCTTCTGTTGTACAATTGAAATGAATTTTTGTGTCTTTTCTTCTTCTTTTCGTCTTGCTTATTTTGTATTTGTGTATTATTTCACTTAATATTTTTTCCACCATTCAACTCAGTTTCAATTTATTTTGCTACTTTTGCACACAAAAGAAAAATGCATAAAACAAAACAAAACAAAAAAAAAACAAATACAATTTAAAGAATAAAACGCAGCAGAAAAAGTGCAAGGAGCACACATAGATATAGATACAAATGTATCTGTAAAAGAACACATCGACGTCGCGACTATGACCGGTTCTGACAATATGGTCGCAAGTATGAGGCTTGGTAACAGGGCGTTTTGCGATTGCACATTACATGCATGCTTCAATGATTTTCAATTGGACATTTTGGCATTTTGTTTGGCGTCAAATAAAAAAAAATAAAAATTAACCGCGATATACTTAGATATAGGCAAAAAAAAGTTCATATAAGAAAATGAGAGCCTATGGGTGAAAACATTTTCCAGTTTATTGGTGATATTTGCGAAAATATGTGCGTACGCGTTTATTTCTATTTTTATACCATTCACATATACTAGTGTAAAATGTTATTATCAGTTTGCCTAAAGTTTGTAACACATTAAAGGAGGCATCGTAGACCCCATAAAGTACGAGTATATATATTCTTGATCAGCTCGACGAGACGAGTCGTTCTAGCCATGTCCGTGTATCTGTCTGTCTGGATGTTGTTGCGCATTTTTGGGCGCCAATTTTTAAGATATCTGGTTGTAAATTGACACATAAACTTCTTTATATTGCAGGTTAATAGAGTATCAAGATTGACCCGCCACGCCCACTTTTTGGGGTACAAACCTACTGCCCACTTTTGTGTTATTGTATGAATAACTTCTTTGTTAAAGTCAATATATGCGCGGTGGTTTTGTATGGGAACTACCAAAAAAAGGGCGGGATACGCCCATTAATCTATTTATGTTAAGCTTTTGTATGCAAAACTTCATCATTTCAGTCAATATTACCGTGAAATTTGAGGCTTGGTAACAGGGCGTTTACTTTTTGAGAAAGCCCCCGTACAAACACACTGCTCACTTTGATGCATTTGTATGAAAAACATCTTCAGGTGGCATCTTATAGATGGTCGCTTTATACACATAGTATACTAGTAGACGTACACTTTGTGGGGGGTAGACTCTATACAAACACACCACCCCTCCCCCATCACTTTTATGTTTCGCAATAAGATTTTATTTCGCGTGAATGGTATTAGAGCTTCAGTTCAACCGAAGTTAACGTTTTTTTTTTCGTTTAAACGCGGAAACAATAC
The DNA here is from genome assembly GCA_035044765.1 of Leucophenga montana. NCBI lineage: Eukaryota > Metazoa > Arthropoda > Insecta > Diptera > Drosophilidae > Leucophenga > Leucophenga montana. The sequence continues at coordinate 445,595 of JAWNNQ010001280.1, read as the reverse complement.
TCACTTGCAGTGAAATTAAAATAACAAACATTATGAACATTAAAACCTTCAAGAAAGGAAAGACAAAAAAAAAAGTTGTTTTAATTCTCAAATGAATCATATAAATACAAGCCGCAGATGAGATGTTGGAGACATTAAGATTTAGAGACGTTAAGTTTGGATATTTAGACCAACGCTATTATAATTTGTACACTCCACAACTTATGACTAAGGCATTGATAAGCGTAATGTGACATTGCTATTGAAATGTTCGCATAAAATATTCGCGCAGTGCATATCACTTATGCTGTACTTTTGAAAAGTTCTGATTTAGACTCTTATTCCACACCACCCCCCCCCCCTTCCCCCAGGTTTGAAATTTGTATGAAAATGTTACAGAATATTTATCATCTACATAATAAATTTACGATAAGTTTTGAAGTAATCGATTTAAAAAAATTTCACCATGCCACAGAACTTCGAGCCAATTGATTTGTATAACATTTTCACAAACCTTTTCGAACTTGGCAATATAGGGAAGACACCACGCAAGAATAAATTGGCCTAATATTTGTTTTGCATTACCATTATTTGCATTTATTTCAATAGCAAAATTGAAATTTTACAGTGTAATTTAGTTAAATGCAAATTAATTGTATTTATGTGACTTTATTTTTGTAGTTTCCAAGCAAAAAAAATTTAAATTTATTGCCCGCCAACCTAAAAAGTTTACACGGCAACTCTAGTAACTGTGCCCCACTTTTACGGTGGGTAAGTGAAGGGCGACAAAGCAGTAAACAAACAAACCGCGGTGAATTTCAATCAACAAGTAACTAAAATTGTTGCAAATTGTTTCGTTAAATGCACAATAAATACGCGATAACTTAAGGTTGCAATAATTGCGATTAAAATTAATTACTTTTCGATTTGTTTTAACGCACACAGTAGCATGTTATCTACTAAAAACTAAATTCGAAAATCTTTTTAAAAATATTGGCACCTTTTAATTACAAATGGCTTGGCTCTCGGCTGTGCATGGCAAATTGAACTAGCGATTTGATAGTTGGTTTAATAAAATGCTAATTTATTAATTAAAACATATGAAATGATTAATTGTTTATATGTAAACTAATCAGAAATTGTACAACCTATCTGCAACGATAGGCCTTTTTATTTGCAAAATTTATTTTAGAGGCGTATTTAGTCAAATCACTAGCTCACTTACTGGCGATTTGCAATTCGCTAGAAAATGAGGTCTCAGCATGGTGAATTGAAATTGAAGTGAAGTTTACGCGAAAGTGATTCCTGTGGCACCCCTGAATATATGTATTTATGCATGAAATGTAAAATAAAAGAATTTCTGTGTAACTGCATTTGTCTGATTTCTATTACGCGTCTATGTATTGTTTCTTTTTCTGGAGAGAAAGGGTTATTTCGACCGTTGAAAGAGCGCGGACATGAAAAACTAACAAACGGACAGAAAACAGGTGGGTGCCGAAATGGCCCTCAAGCGTAACCTTTTGATTTTTGTCTACATTCCATATATGTGCTTTCAAGGGCTACTTAATGATACAAATTGCTCAAAATTTGGCCGTAGATAAATAAAAGATGGTAACTCTCAAAAAAAAAAAAAAACATTAAAAACTATAAGCGCCGGGTCGGCTACTTCTGCGACTACCCTCGTATATACATTTAATACCCGACATTGACGGAACCTTTATCCGAATTGAGCTTGAATAACATACCTACATAGTACATATGTATATACATACATACATATGTACGTAGGCCTCATAGAAATTGATATAGTGCGATTGTAACTACATACATACATACATATGTATGTAAATGAAGGGTATAACCGCTTCTGATCGGACTAAGATGTATGTTTTTGTTTGTTTGTTTTTTTATTTATTTATTTATTTTTTTTTTTTTTGTACGCGAACTAATTTTGCTTGTCACCTTTATATGTACATACATATACATACTACGAAACAGAAAACTTAAAATTTCTTTGTTTTATTTTATAATGCCATGGCAATGGCGCTTCCTCTTTGGGTTTTTGCTTTTCTTCACTTTTAACGTCTTTGCTAATAAATTCAAGACCACTTCTGCACTAAAAAAAACAAAAACATATTACTCACACACACAGAAAAAAAAAAGAATATGCGCATTCGTCGCCTAACATGAAACGACGCGCGTTCCGCGTTCTGCTTTTCAAGCCATGCGCGTTCGACTCTCTTTCAGACCCAATGGCGTTGAAACTTTGAAAGTAGATGTGTGACTGAAGAAATGGAACGATTGCATGCCAAGCGTCACAAACCCGAAGCGAAACGAAGCAAAAACGCAGTACAGCGAAACTTGCTTGCATGCCAAAAAACAACAACAAGAACGACGAAGTGCGATCATGACGATTCCAAAGTCCAGTGGCGTATTGAGTCGGGGATTGGAGATGCCTCATCACTTTGCTTATTGACCCGTGAGCATATATATTAAATAAAGTTAAAGCCGTCAATTAGCCGAATAAAATCGTTAGCAAATTTACCAAATGGTCTCGTTTTTCAAGCACAGAAAATAATGGTAAATAGATAAAGCCATTCGTTTTTTTTTAGAAATAACCCTACTAATGCTTCCAGTGCACAGACCCGCTTTTTACCGGATTCACTTTCCGAGGAATTCTGCTAAGCTCTTTTTTCCATTCCACTTTACACTACACTCCATTTTACACTAATTGATAGAAAACAATTTTTCCTACTCACCAAAAACTATTCAATTGAAAACAATAGGATTTTATTTTTTTTTAATTTTTTTTTATATTTTACTCCTACTGCTGTTTACATTAAATTACATATAACTATCAGGTTGAAACTTCGTTTATGTGTTATGTGGTTTAGTGTATTAGAGTGTTAAAATACAGATATATACATGGCTACATTGTAAAGTAATTCGAAATTCACACGATATTTAATATTTCTAGCTTAAGTAGCAAAATTCACGTTACCCTTCGGCTGTTACATATATTTGCACAAACTCAAAATATCGTTTTACACAATGGGTACATCGATAGTACTATTGATAGTACTATCGATAGTTTTTTTTGTGCGGCACTATCGATACTATCGACAATGCAAACTATTTCAAATCATTGAGGATAAAGGCTTCCAAAATTTCATGCACTTTTAGACACTCAGTATACTCTTCCCAGAAAACCCTTTTTAAAGAACGTGCTACTGAAAATCATGAAAAATAAGTTAAACCATTTTTTTAGTAGCATGACTATTACTTGACTGTAACATGTCATTTTATCACAAGCGACTTCAAATTACGGTCAGCGGTATTGTCAACTAATAAACTACTAGAACATACTAACTCGTCACAAAATATTGCAGATTCACTACATGATGTACTCTCGGAGTGGTATGTTCTTTACAAAGTTACTTCGGTTGTATCAGACAACGCAGTATCTATGATTAAATTTTGCGAATTACTTAAAATAAAACATTTAACATGCTTTGCCCCCACTTTAAATCTCATTATGCGCGTAAAAATATAAAGGATGTCATGACAAAGTGTAAGATAATAGTCACGTACTTTAAAAGAAGCCCATTCGCATATTGAAAATCGACAACTGTCCAAAGTATTTATTGAATCGCCATACAGCTTAAGTCAAGAAGTACCAACACGATGGAATAGCGCATATAAAATGATTCAACGTACGAGTATATTGCTTACAAACGTCGCAATGTCGAATGTGCTTTACAGTACTTCAAAGGCACCTCAGCCACTTACAGTGGATGATATAGAAGTACATATTAAAAGACTAGGTGAACTTATTTACCTCAAATTTACCTCAAAATTAAGTTTCGTACAAATTATATTACAAAATATGGTAAAACATATATGAGGCAAATCAAGGCATACTGTAAAAAAACTTGGCTTTTACCACTGTGGTGCGGTACTTCGAGACCCTATACCGTGAGTTCGTTTTGCCTAAGTCTTCTCCATACAAAGAACTTTTGTCTCAGACGGACTCGTCTTGTCGCACTGATCAGTAGTATAAACAATTTATTGAATCTCCGATGACACATTCATTTTTGTTGCATACATTTCGACAGATCAAGAAACCCAAGATCAAGAAATCCAGTTACAAACATTTTTTGTACAGGGTATATAATTTTCTTAAAATTAAAATAAATATTTAAAAATAAATAAATTAATTAAAAGAAAAAAAAAAAAAACTTTATTCTGATGCTGAACAAGAATATATATACGTAATGGAGTCGACTTTTGACTGGTACATACATTCGCACTTTGGTAGTACCAAAACTATGACACGCTACAAAATATTTCAATCTGTATTTAAAGTGGTCAGCTCAACAAATAAGTTTAACTTACAAATAAAACTGTTTCCCATATTAATATTTTAAAATGGGCTCTGGGGCTTCCTAGTATAATGGAAGTTCCACGCTCATTTATTTAAACTCGTATGTATGCGCTGAGGTCGACATAATGGACTGCAATCTATGAATTATTTTGTATATTAATGAGTTTCTGCGTTGGTTGTTGTTACTATTTCACAGCGTGCCAAACACTACAACTACATACATAGACACAGTCACTACAATAATAGCGCAGCGTATATAAAGTAAAATACGAAAGTTCCTGCCTCATTCGCGCTCGCTAGTTTTATCAACTTGTAACTGGCTTTAATATTTGTGTGTGTGTGTGTGTGTGTGTGCGTTTGTATTTAATGTAAATCCCATTTATGTTTAAATAGTTGTGTGCTTGACTATTGTTGAAACATTTAACGCCCAAACTATTGAACCGATTTTAATAAATAATAGATTGTGCACATCTGCAAATGAATACCTTTCAAATGGTATATATATTTTTCAAAATCGGTTATATACTCTGAGCGTAGCTGTCGCTACAAGAATTCGGTAGCCTGTTAATATATAGATTCTAAGCATCTCCATCTTGCGTTTCAAGTTCATGTTGACTGTAATAATGAAGTTTTTATTATGAAGAACTAAAAATTGGTTTTGAGTTTGTGTATGGGCGCCCCAGAGAGTCCCCATACCGATTTTTAGGAAGATTGGATAAAAACCGAAACATACGTTTCCGTATTAAGAAAGACAGACATGGATGGCTCTACTCGTCTTGTCGAGCGTACAACAGTATATTGTACATACTTTATGGGGTCTCTAACGCTTCCTTCTGGGCTTTTCAAGGTACGTGAAAGATTGAATATACTATTCGCACTATGTGTAAAAAGTATCAAAAAAAAAAATTTTGTATTGTAGCATGGCAACCGAATACTGACTGTGCTTTACGATCTTTGGCCCCACTATATCTAGTGGGTCGAGACTAAAAATATTCCCTTGCTAGTGAGTATCTACTCATTTATGGCAATCACTGCCCAAACTAAAGCTTTGTAACTACAAAAGATTGTGTGTAAGTTAGATACCACATGACTCACCTTCTTAACAATATTTTTGAATTCGGTGAAACATATGCTTGCTTCTTTTTTTTTTTTTTGTGCTGACTACATGAAACGAGTTTAATGTTGTTCCATTTTAGTGACATAAAATGAAGTAATAGTTCCTTCAGTGGTTTTGGCTGTGTGTTGATGCCTGTATAACTTCGATGAGAGATTTTTATGTATAGTTGGAAGCAGGTATGATTTAAATGTGGCAGAGCTACGTTATTTTTAACAATTTGATTGTCAGAGCGAATGAGCATATGCTAAATCCCCACTCAGTATGATCCTCTACGCCAGTGTATGATCATTCCATCTTCGTGTTCCGTTCCTGTGTCATCATCTCATCTCATCGTCATCAACTACGTCTAACTTCGCAGAAAATATGTGTGAGCGAGCAAGAGAAAAGGAGTACTACTCATACAAATACTGCCAATGCTTTAGAAGACCAAATGTATTCGTATGCTGTTGTTGTTATTATTATTATTGTTGTTGTATATTGGAGGTTTTTCACTGTGTATTTTGTGATTGTTGTTGGTTTTGCTTTTGTTGTGTTTTGCCCAGTTTTAAATTTCGCATTGTAAACTTGGCGCTGGACAATTGTGCGTAGTTGTTTTTGTTTTTATTATTGTTGTAATGATTGTATATTGTTGTTGTATGCAGTGTTCATGTACATATGTATGTATGTATGTGCATAAATATGTTGTTGGTTTAATTTTTCTGTGATGCATATAAATTGGCAATGCAGTTATTGTTATTATTTTTAGAGTATAACTCTACATATGTACATACATATATGTATGAATTGTGCCAGGGAAGTCGGTTTGTTGCCGTAAACTTTAGATTTGACGTAACCCCACAGGAAAAAGTCCATAGGGGTTAAATCGAGACTTCCTGGAGATCAATTTGCAAGGAAAAATTTCATGAACTCGTGGTAGAGACCTGTTAGACGTGAGTGAAGTTGCTAAAAATGCGGAACAATGATGATCTATGCATCTCTTCAAACTTCTCGATCCATTTTCCAATGAGTCCAGGGCTGGGCGCATCATTTAAGTGACGAACATGTCGAATACTGCAGAATTTTCTACGGGCCACAGTCACTGAATTTCCGTTTTTGTAAAACTCACGTGCGCACAACGCTCCCGAAAAACTCTCCATAGCGACTAAATTCCCAAAAGCTAGGCTACCGATTGACATACCCCCCGCGTCCCACGGAATAGTTGCGTTCACGCAATCAGCAAATCAAATGTGAACTTTCTTTTGAGACACCTTGTACATATATTCTTGATCAGCTTGACGAGACGAGTCGATCCAGCCATGTCCGTCTGTCTGTCTGTATGTTGTTGCGCATATTTTGGGGACCAATTTTTATGGTATCCAGTTGCAGTTTATGGTATCTATCCAGTTATGGTATCTTTTTATTGCAGTTTAATAGAGTGCCCAGATTGACCCGCCACGCCCACTATTTGGGGTAGCTCCCATAGAAACCTACTGCTCACTTTTGATTTTTTGTATGAAAAACTTCTTTATTAAAGTGAATATTAGGTTGAAATGCGATATGGTGCCTTTTTATTGAGAGCCGCTTAACATACATAGACTATTGGGCGTGGCCCACCCACTTTTTGGGGTAGTCCCCATTCAAACATATTGCCCACTTTTGTGTTTTTTTAAGAAAACTTCTTTATTACAGTCAATATTAGCTTGAAATTTGATTTGGTGGATTTTAGTGAACAACCGCTTCTTATACATATACAAATGGGCGTGTCCCGCCTACATTTTGAGGTAGTCCCATATAAACCCACAGCTCACTTTTATGCATTTGTATGGAAAACGTGAATATCAACTTGAACTTCGATATGGCGGTATCTTACACATCTATTGTACTACAGAGCTTCATACACATATACTAGTAAGCGTGTACCACCTACTTGTTGGAGTAGCCCCTATTTAAATTTAATGGTATTAGAGCTTCGGTTCGCGACCGAAGTTAACTTTTTTTCTTGTTTTCTAGCAATTTATGTTATCAATTACAACTATATAGATATGTACATATGTATGTACATACATATGTAAATTTGCTAATTTTGTTTCTAAATGTCCGGTTAAATATAATAGTCCGTTATTTTGCCAGTAAACACGAATTCTTCCAGTAAATTGTGTTTAACGCATCATTACATTTTAACCACGCATTAAGAATCTTAATCTAACCGAAAAAAGATTAGCAAATTTACATATGTATGTACATATGTATGTATGTGGTTGTTGGTTTTAATAATCTGCTTCTATCAAACATATGTACATACATACATATGTTACATATGTATGTGCAGTTATAGTCAATAATATCTAATTTATCAAACATAATAAAAAATTTAAAATTTTGAAGATTTCTTTTGCAACAAATTCATCGTATTTGTACGGTGTCACAGAAATTTTTAGACACCCACCCACTATGTGTAAATGGTATACAAATGTAACGTTAAAGAAGCAATTACTTATAATACTCAGGATACTTATAATACTCAGGATACTTATAATACGCAGGAATTTAAAAAAAAAATGCATGTTTCTCTTAAATTGCTTTATTTTAATAGAAAAATCGTAATCAGTAATTTTCCGTAACGTTTTCTTATATTTAAAGAAAAACTCTGAAAAGAAATTAATTTGGCTCCACAAAAGTCATGATACACCTTCAATGTTACTTATTTACACTACCCATTTTACAATGGTTTTGAATTTAAATATTTTGTGGGATATATCTTTATTTTAATAACTTCATTAAGTTGTCGAGGCATTGATGAAACTAGCAAATCCAAGTGTGCAGGACAAATTTTCGCCCATTCCTCCTGTAAATCTGCCTTTAGATCAGGTTTACTGCGAATTTCCCGTCTCCTTAGGTATTCCTCCAACTTGTTCCACGCGTGCTCAATAGAATTGTGGTCAGGGCTTTGTGGGGGTGGCTGGAACACGTGAGGCACATTGTAGATTACCCATAACCTCGCGTTTGTTGCTGTGTGCTTTGATAAAAGTGAAAAGATGACCCAATACCAAGCTTTTCAGCACTTTGCTTCAGATTTCTTTTAAGGATATCTATGTACTTCTTATAGCCTATGATACCCACAATGAACTCTTAAGTTTCCGACGCCTGCAGAAGCCATACAACCCCAAACCATCAAGCCTCCACCACCATGCTTGACTGTTTTAATAGTACATTTGGGATGAAAGTCCTTTCCAGAGCGTCGCCAAAGCGTCCATCTGACCTAAAAAGATTGTACTTCGATTCATCTGAGAAAATTACTTGCCGCCAGAACTCGACTGAGTGATCTTTGTATGCTTTGGCAAACTCAAGCCGCTTCCGTCCGTTTGTTTTTACGGGGTGTGCAAGAGTGAAAACCGAACTCTTTTACGTATGGTTTCTGGGTGCACATCCTTATCAAGAGTTGAGCCAATGACCGCACTAATTTTAACGGAAATAACTGGAATGGGTCCTTGTCAATAATATGTTTTATTGTGCGCTTGTCCCTCTCATTGAGTTTTGGCGGAAGACCAGTTCTCGAATAATTGTCAACCCGAACCTCATTTTTAAAACGTCCAATTAAGTGTTGAATAGTTGCCCGGCTTCTCGACACTAATTTTGCAATTTCTGAATAGGATTTTCTTTGTTTTATGTGCAAATTCAAAATTATTTTGCGTTCTTCTAGCGTGAGCTCATTACGAAACACTTAAACAAAACTTTTTAAGCATAAGCAAAAAAGTCCCGTTCAAAAAACTTAAACTGATAAGCTGCATTTTAAACGAACGCATTACTACTTACAGGTGTATCATTACTTTTTTTTATACCATTCACACAGAGTGTGAAATGGTATTATCAGTTTGTATGAAAGTTTGTAACGCATTAAAGGAGGCATCGTATACCCCATAAAGTATATACATATATTCTTGATCAGCTCGACGAGACGAGTCGATCTAGCCATGTCCGTCTGTCTGTCTGTCTGTCTGTCCGTCTGTACGTTGTTGCGCATATTTTGGGGACCAATTTTAATGCTACCGAGTTGAATTTTTGCACATACACTTATTTTTATTGCAGTTTAATAGAGTGTCAAGATTGACCCACCACGCCCACTTTTCGGGGTAGCCGCCATACAACCCAGCGCCCACTTTTGACTTTTTGTATGAAAACTTCTTTATTAAAGTCAATATTAGGTTGAAATGCAATGTGGTGCCTTTTTATAGACAGCCGCTTTACATAACTAACTAACTTTACTAACGGTTGTAGCCCACCCACTTTTTAGGGTAGCCCCCATACAAACATACTGTCCACTTTTGTGTTTTTGTGAGAAAAACGTCTTTAATAAAGGCAATATTAGGTTTAAATGCGATATGGTGCCATTTTATAGACAGCATCTTAACATACATAGACTAATGGGCGTGTGTTTTTTATGAAAGAATTCTGCATTTAAATCAATATTAGCTTGAAAAATGATTTGGTGGATTTTAGTGGACAACCACTTCTTATACATATGCAAATGGGCGTGTTCCACCCACTATTAGAGGTAGTCCCATATAGCTCACTTGTATGCATTTGTATGGAAAACGTCAATATCAACTTGAAATTCGATATGGCGGCATTTTACACATCTACTAAAACGCTTCATACACATCTATCATTGGGTGTGTACCGCCCACTTTTTGGCCCACCACTTTTATGTTTTACAATAATATTTAAAATTTCCTGTGAATGGTATTAGAGCTTCGGTTCAACCGAAGTTAACGTTTTTTCTTGTTTTTCTTTTTTTCATTGCTAATTTATAATTCGATATAGATAGATGGCCCGCCACTTACATAATAGTTGGGCTGGAAACTACCGTGACTATTTTAGCAGATAACCGATCAAGCCCTGCAACCATTTCTGGGTTTAGCTTCTTTTTTATAACGTTTTGTTATTCCAAACGTTTAGAAGTCGAGAACGAAGTAAGAACGAATCTGTTTGTTGGCATGGTTGGCTGAAAGACATTTCTTAGAGAAGGCTTTATTATTTCTCGTACGTTCCATAAACAAATTTAAAGTTTGTCAGAGAAAGGTGTTGTATGTAACGTCTTTGGTCGGGTTTCTACCCAAATTGAGATATTTGCTTAGCAAACGTGGATCAGTTTTTAGACCCTCCCCTGGAACACAGGGAATGAGTTTGTTCAAATGTATGTAAATGGCAGAAGGAGGCGTGGTAGATCCCATAAAGTACATATATTCCTAATCAGCATCGAAAGCCGAGTCGAGCTAGCCATGTCTGTCCGTCCATCCTTCGAATGTTTCAACAACGAGATATCGGAAAATATAAAAGAGAGAACCTCCAAACTAAGATTTTTAAGATTCGTGCAGTTCGCGCGTGATGTATTTAAGATTGGAAGTCACGCCCACAATTAAAATACACTTTTTTCAAAGTAAACCAGCCGAAAACAAAAAATTTTTTTTTCTGTATATCATTTTTTTTTTTTAGTTTTTATTTTATTTATAAATTAAACATATTAAAAAAAATGTTTTTGATTAAAAAGAAAAAATAAATTTTAAATAGGAAACATTTTTTTTGTTTTGTTTTTGAACAATTATTAATTATTAGAGTACGAAATGTGGCAAGGGTATTTCCTATAGTTCCTGAATATACGACTGCAGCATTATTTCTTGCTAGTCTTTGCTTTGTAGCTCGGGATCCTAGACATTGCATTCACTTCTTAGACGTTTATCACAACTAGCCGTTCAAAGTGACTGTTAGTAACGATATAAGGCATCAAGAAGATAAACTTACATGTGGGATATAGTGTTCAGATCTTGCAGTTAGAACCATACTTAGGGTTCAATTTCGGTGTTGACTTCGATATGGCTACTTATGTATCCACTTTTATATTTGTGCTAGTTAGTTCTGTATGTAGTGAGTCTGTGGAGTTGCTTTTCAAGTTGGCTATCGCATATTAGGTGAATAAAAGCCGATAAGAAATGTGCCAGTGACTGAGTAGATGCTAAACTAATTAAGGTTCTTCGTGGAATTGCAAAGTCGATGATTTCAGCTGACCAGTATGTACCAGTACCGGAGGAAACAGTTTAGCAGTGCTTTCTAATCCTGCTTTCCTCATGTTTTATGATTGGCATTGTAGTCGAATGTGCCTGGAAAGCGATTACCAATAATTTGAAGAAGTGTAAAATCTGTTTTTGAAAAATATAGCATACAATTGCACACTTATTAAAGCGATTTGAAGTTAATTAGAAGCAAATGTCTGAAGACGATGTTTGACGTGATAAGCATGTCTGTTTTTCCATGAGCCTTACCATCTGGGTGGAAAGTATATTTGTCCAATAGGTGTGTTTCTGCGAGATACATTACTTAAGCATATCTATATTTTAGGAATATTGGTAGTTTGTTTTTGTGCTATTGGCGTTTGAAAGACATATTTTTAAGGGCGTCATTATTTGTTTTGTTGGGCTGCTACCATCTGGACCAACGTGTTTTGATTCCGGATGCGTTCTTACATTGAGCATTAAGGCTCTCATGGCTTTAAAACAGTTTAGTAGCGTAGGTACACTTTGGGGTATACTCTGTTTTTGTTGTGGTTGGAGTATTTGAGGCGTCAAATCGACCAACCGCGTGGAAAACGATTAAGGGATCCGAACCGAACCGAAGATTTTAATACTCTTCACACTTGCGATTTTTGCTCGGGAATGCCGGTGTTTTATATCAATTTTTAAATTTTTGAAGGGCTGCTTAGATTTAGAAATATTAAATATTTTAAAATTTATCGAAAACATGAATATCGTCTTTTTAATGGTTATGGATAATTTTGTTGCGCATGAAATGATGAGAAACATTAAATTTAAATTTAAAGAAATTTTGAAATTTATGAGGTTAAGGCGCGCACTTAATACCTTTTTCTTATTTGATATGATTTTTAAGTCAATATCAGCTTTCAATTTATTAAGAACAGCTTCAAATACATATACAAATAGGTGAGAACTGCTCACTTTTAGGGTAGTCCCTATACAAACCCACCCATTTATGTTTTTCTCTTCTTATTATAGTCAATATCAAATTGAAATTTGCATGGTTGTTCTTTTGAACAGATTATTCACATATATATTAATGTATAATATTAATCAACAGCAGAGTCGTTTTATCCATGTTCATCTCTCTGTCAATTCACAAACTAGTTGATTAATTTTAGAAACATGAATTAAATTTTTAATCAACTAGGTTTGAGGTAAAAGGAGAGTATGTTGCAGAATAAACTGTCTTTCTTGAAAATAATTCTCTGATTTCTCCAACGCTTTCAACAATTTCCTGTCGGAATTTCGCGTTTTATCTTGAAAATTAGATGGAAATTCGGAAAACGCCTCAAGTTTTTTTTAAAGCTATTTGTCTTAGTTTTGGTTTTATTTATTTCTTTGCCGGAGTAGATTGGTACTTTTTATTTTTCTTCCAGCAAAAATGACAAAAAATATTACAAATAACAAATGTAATTTCACATTATAAAAACTTCAAGTTCATATTGACTTTAATGAAGCAGTTTTTCAAAAACAAATAAGTGTTCGGTGGCATGATATTCTCTCGTCGTTTGTTTTCAGTTTCCTAGAACATCGGTGTATTTACCATGTTTTGGCGTTTTCTTCGTTCGAAAAGGTTTGCGAAAATGCTATAAGAATCAAATCACCCGAAGTCACTGTGGCATGGTGAAATTTTTTGAGCTATTTGGCAAATCACTAGTAGCCAAATATATCTTTTTTCAAATATAATAATGATGACCTGTTACGATCCTCGCTGTCAATTTAAAAATAAGGCTTGTAATGAGAAATTATTGTGGTGTTGGCTATGCGACAATATTTCGTACTGTAAATGTGCTGGCTTTAGCGGTAAGTTAACGCAAAGGATTGTGTGGGCTGCAGGTCTACAGAAATGGAGATATTTTTTTTTATCAAACAAACAATTTCCGGATTAATGTGAAATTAAATTACTACCTCTCCAAAGCGTAAGAACGAAGCCGTCGGGGGTTCTTGAACCACCCAACGAGCCTGTGACGCCGATTACGATGGTAGCCACTCCAGTTTTCCCCACACCTTTGGTGAATTTTTAGGTGAAATCTGTTGAACCAGCACCTAATGCTATCGTTATCCGTACGGACATAGAAAGTGTCGTGGTCAATCCGGTTATTACGGCAAGTTCTATTTTACATGTGGAGCCACTTGTCGTAACACTGGATGTTGATAATGTCGCAATACATGCTGAGCCAACTGTAATTTTTCTTTCCATTTCAAACGCACTTGAACCAAACTGCCTTACTATTATTGCACCTCGCAAATTGGTATTTATTTCTCGCCTTGCTTCTTCTACCACCGAAGAAAATATTAATGCATATATTAATTCACAGTTAGATTCTTCCCCCAAGATTTCAATTCCGAAAATTAATTTTAATTATGCCCGCTCCATTTCTTCTTTTCTTCCCGTTTCGCTGTTCGATACTGTGTTCTCACATAGTTTTTGGCCTAACGGCATTGTAGTTCATGAATACTTTTATAAAAATAAACGTACTTCAGTGCAAAACGCGAGTGAATTGCCCTGTACTCTGCTTCCATTCCAAAAATCTAAATGCACTTTCTTTCCTTATTCACTATCAAAATATGAGAGAGCTAAGAACAAAACTTCGAGATCTTCATTTTAATATTTTATCCGTTACGACTGACGTCATTGTTTTTACGGAAACATGGCTTCAGCCACATATTCTAAGTTCTGCATTATTCTGTGGTAATTTTGATACATTTAAGAAAGGTCGTTTCAATCGTTTTGGTGGAGGTATCCTGATATCAGTCATATCATATCTGATGGCCGAAGAAATTGATATATCCAATGTGTTATGTGATTTTAACATATACATTGCGTGCTCATATACTTATTCTACCTTCTTTAAGAATGATCATTAATTTGCTTCACGCATCTGCAATTACACATACGTGTACATTATTTCTACGTGATAAAGACCATCTTATAGTTATGGGTGATTATAATTTACCTAGTGTAAGTTTGAAAACAGTCGATGCTTCTTCTATGCTAATTCCATCGGCTACCCATGAGTTTATAGATAATATTCTTGGTTTGTCCTTGCAACAGTGTAACATCATTTGGAACATTTCAGGTCGGCTTCTAGATCTTGTGTTTGTTTGTAATGGTTTTAACATATCCGTTAAGAGGATTAAAAGGATTGAAGACAATTATCATCCTACTTTTAAGCTATCTTTTCAGCTAGACAAAGTTCGCTATTCACGTCATAGTGACACATCCCTTCATCTTGTCAAATATTTAAAAAAAAATCAGATCTTATGACTTAATATAATCTCCTGTAATTTGCATGTCTAATGTGAGTTAACATTTCTTAAATCTATTAAATTTTCATTTCTGCCTGGTGCTGACAATATTAGGAATAGGTTGTATGCTAAATAATGTGCTAGCTACATTTGTGCTCCTTTAATTTTTCTTTTTAAGCTCTCTATAAAACAAAACAAATTCCCGAATTTGTGGAAAGAATCCTTTATTATTCCATTGCACAAGAAAGACAGTAAATCTGATATCTCGAATTTTAGAGGTATTACTACACTAAGCGCCGTTCTCACGACTTACCGATACATTAGAAAATACGAATTGGCAAGATATGCTATAGGCGGAATAATATTGAGTAGTGCATGTCCCGACATCACAATTATAATAAATCAATTTTGAGTAGACCTGCTTTTTGCTTTTGCTGTGGCTTTTTTTAAAGATCGAGTTTGCAGGTATCTGTGCAAAAAATTTCTGATAAATTTATCGGCTCGCCGAACTCGGCGATATGCTTATGCTTAATAAGAGTCGTGACATTGAAAACTAGGATATCGCCTGAAAAATATGAGCGATAAAGATATAGGCAAGTCATGAAAACGGCCCTAAGTTTTATACCTAAATTGTTTAAAAAAATTATGACTGATCAAATATAACGATCGCTACTGTCAGTGGTTAGCCCATTTCAACAAGGATTTGTTAAAGCCATATCCATTTGTACAAATTTTCTTGAATTTTCTTCTATCGTCAATAGAGGTTTTTTGTCTGGATGCCAAACTAATTTGGAATCCACATTATGTAATTCATCACGATCGCATCGAGTCTTTTCAAAAACAGTTTCTGATGTTTGCTCTCAGAAACCTCAATTGGGCTTTTGATATACATCTCCCGCCATATGTGGATCAGTTAAAACTAATTGATCTTCCAACTTTGTCTGCACGATGATCGATGCTCTCTGTAGTTTTCCTTTATAAGATCCTATGTAGTGAAGCTGATTATCCATATTTGCTTCAATCGGTTATAATTGCCATGACTCACTTCGGTATCTTTGCCATATCTATAATAAATTCTCTCATCTATTTTCTTTCGATTCTTCTTTGAACTACATATAAAAAAAATCTATCCTTAACTCTGAACTATAATGAATAGTAATTTCATATTTTTATTATATTATTCACAAATACTTAGTGTGAAATGGTATTATCAGTTTGTCTGAAAGTTTGTAACGCATAGTAGACCCCATGAAGTATATATATTCTTGATTGGCTCGACGAGTCATGTCTGTATGTCTGTCTGTCTGTCTGTTCGTCTGTCTGTCTGCATGTATGTTGTTGCGCATTTTTTGGGAACCAACTTTTATGTTATCCAGTTAAAATTTAGCACATACACCTCTTTTTATTGCAGTTTAATAGATTGAGCCGCCACGCCAACTTTTTGGGATAACCCCCATACAAACCCACCGCCCACTTTTGATTTTTTGTATGAAAAACTTTTTTATTGTAGTCAATATCAACTTAATAATTGATATGGTAGCTTCTAGTAGACGGACACTTCACATATACATTAATGGGTAGGACCCACCCACTATTTGGGGTAGCCCCCATACAAGCGTACTGCCAACTTTTGACTTTTTGTAAGAAAAACTTTTTTATTAAAGTCAATTTTAGGTTGAAATGAGACAGCCGCTTAAGATACATAGACTAATGCGCGTGGCCCGCCCACTTTTTGGGGTAGCCCCCCCCCCATACAAACCCGCCGTGTAATTTTGTGTGTTTTTATGAAAAAATTCTTCATCTAAATAAATATTAGCTTGATTTGGTGGATTTTAGTGGACAACGCTTCATACAGATCTACTAGTGGGCGTATCCCGCCCACTTTTTTAGGTAGTCCCATATAAACCAAAAGCACACCTTTATGCATTTGTATGGAAAACGTCAATATCAACTTGAAATTCGATATGGCGGCATCTTACCACCCCCTATTTAAACCCCCACTTTTATGTATTACAATACTATTTAAAGTTTCGTGTGAATGGTATTAGAGCTTTGGTTCAACCGAAGTTAACGTTTTTTCTTGTTTATTTATTTTTTTAATGAAAAGCCAGAGTAACTGCATATTTTCTGGGACTCTTTTCTGGAATTCCGTTCCCTGGAAATAAATATACATACATATACTGAAAATTTAGGAATTGCATTTCTCGGGTCATAAAAATTGCTACAAGTAGTATGTGCTACTATGTATGTAGTACGTATGTGAGACAGAAAAAAGACAGTGTTCAAGAACTGAATTGTTGTACATACATACATACAAACATACATACATTCATGCATACATATACATATGTATGTATACTCGTTTGTACAATTATAATATTTGCATTTACAATGGATAAATGTTTTCCAGATTTGGCCATTTGCGTGAAATTTTCACTTGCCATATAGGCACATTTTGTTAAAATTGTTGTAGTTGTTGTTGCTCTGTCTATTTTAAGTTGCTAAGATGCTGTTGTATTAAGTTGCTTATTGAGAGGAAAACTAATTGCATATATACATACATACAAGTGTGTATGTATGTATGTACATGTTGACGACGCTTGCTAAATACGGAAGTATAAACAACTAAAATTAAACGATAGTGAGTAAGCGAGATAGATAGGCAGTGTGAGTGTGTGTGTGTGCTATAAAACAGACAGGTGGCGCTGCAGAGCGGTGTCTGTAATAATCCAATAAGAAAAACTGTTGACCAAGCGCAAAGTAAGCGGAAAAACGGGACAAGCTCAGCAGAGCGTTTTAATTTTTAGTTTTTGCGAGCAAGTAAAAGCACTAAAAGTAAATTTTCTTTTTGCCAGCCATTTTATTGCAAACTTTTTTTTAGTTTTTGAACAGCTGGAAGTGAAATCAACAAAAAAACTAATTAGACAAAGCTAAAGAGATAAAGATGAAGGGCATAAAGAAAAAATATTATTAAGTAAATTGTATAAAGAGTACTTAGTAGCGGTAATTAGACAAATAATCAAGTTGATGATGATGAAGAAGAAGAAAAATACTGTTAAACTAGGGGTGTGGAAGAAGAGAGTGATGAAGCGATTAGTGCGAGAAAGAGCCAGAGAAGTGTGGGACATGAAGGCACATTAACCCAGAATTCTATATTTTTTCTTATAGCCCGTTATGATAGAGAGGCAAAGAGGGGAGCAAGAGAAAGAGAGAGTGATAGAGTGTTGCAGACGATGTGTTGTGGAAAAGCAGTAAGCCATGTCAATGGCAAACACGCAAACGTTAAAGCAACAACAAAAACTGCAACACCTGCGAAGACAAGAAACACACTTTTTCAGCGTTTGCAAATAAACAAAAATAACAAAAATTCAAAAAGCACACACCCGTACGGTGTTCTTTAAAGTATTTAACATCTTCAGCAGTCTTTGCTTTATGCCAATTATTACTTCTCATTTGCTTTACATTGCATTTTAATATGAGGTGTTGCCTTTTTTATATACATATGTACATACATACCCTGTCCTCTATACGCGGAGTGTGAGCTCCACCTGTCATATAGTTTCTTTACAGTGATCGATTTTGTCAGTACATCTCAATTCTTGTTTGCTATTTTTTTTTTTTTTGTTTAATTTCCACCAAAAACTCAATCATGCAAAGGTCGGTTAATACATACATAACAGAACGAGTCAATTTCGACTCCACATTCCTACAACGCATTATAACTGGTGATGAGACATGAGTTTAACAGTTTGTCATTAAAACCACTCAACAAGCTTCGGAATGACGCCTTTGAACTGATTCCTTTCCAACTGTTTCATGTATCGATGCTAGAGATGATCTGTGATTAGATATGAACGATTAAATGTAAACATAAATGAAAAATTTACCCAATTTCGGGCCTTTTCGGGTTTGTTCGTGCCTTCCGTGTCTTTTCGTGCCTTTCGGACCTTTTCATGGCTTTCGGGCCTTTTCGTGCCTTTGACTTTCGTGCTTATCTTATGAGTAAAGGCCCGAGCCTTCACGAAAAAAGCCCGAATTACATTAAAGGGCACGAACCTGTTTTTTTTTTCAATCAGAACCCGTGGATCACGAAAAAAAAGTCGTACCCGTGCCCACCTCTACTTTGTACCCATAGGCTAAAGGAGATTATGAAGCTTGTGCAAATTTGTAAAGTTCGAATTATTTTAAAGTACGCAACCAATGTTTTCCAATACATTCGTGTAAATCGAACTAATAAATTACGTATAAGATCTTATCATGTTTGTCTCATGGAATACATTATTAGTGCGATAGAGCTTTGAGAGAATGCATTCCATTTCTCAAACGAATACAAGGCTTTAAAATCATTGTGGATGGTAGTCCATACAAGTACGAAAACCCACCTTAGTGTGGCTGCAGCACGAGCACCATATTGTACGCGTAATATCGAAGTTTTTAGCATTAAAAAGGTCTTGAAACATTTCATTCAGTAAATGTTACAACATATAATATCGGGTGATCTACTGCGAAATATAGTGGGTTGAAAATACCCACCCCAAGCGGTATGGGAACTCGTTGGGGGCCCCACATCCCAAACTTATTTTGTATTTATTATTGGCACCGAGACGAGTACAACGAGCCCAAGATCAGGACGAACGCTCAATTACATTTTACAATCAATCCCAACAATACAAATGAAAAATACAAATCATTTGTCACAAAATTGATATCAGAAGTTTTGTGAGTTGAAGGTAGGCTTTCGTCACTTGTTTTTTATTTCGCCAAGAGGTTTTTTTATTCTATATACATGTACTAGCAGAATAACCCGGCGTTGCCCGGAGCAGACTTTTCAATACACAAATCGAGTTTGAAGATGGTCGAAATTTGTATGACGTTAACATGCGCCAAGTAATTCTTCGAGCTTTTTGTATATACAAGAAAGCTAGTGAGTAGTTAAATAAAAAATAACAAAAAAAAAAAAAAATAAAAAATAAAAAAAATTACGACACACGTCTTTAATAATTTTTTCTTTTAAGTATACAAACATTGTAAAATCAGAAAATAAGGAGTTGGGTTTTTAGGGGGCTCCACTAAAAGTGGGCATTGCATGGAAGTTGTGATAAAAGTTCAGCATAGAAAACTAGAAAGTCTTCATACCGAATTTCAGATCGATAACTTAAAAATTTGATTCATACAGACAGGGGAAAGACAGATGGACAGACTTTGCTTTTTTAGAGGTTTCACATTTCCGACAGGAATTAAACTGTCACAAATTGGTCAGATCTGGCAACGTGTTCAAAACAGGTAAACATGGTTTAGTTGTTGGAAAGCTAAGGTTCATTTCCGAAGTAATTTGCTGCGTAAAATCCGAACCCGGCGTCAGGATTTTGAGATATTTGAGGTTATGTACCAGAAAAACGGCGTTTTTTCCTACTTTTGGGGTTATGTACAGGGTGTAGTCTGCCTCTCCAGTTACATCATTTAGTACCACTCGTATCCTTTAATTTAAGAGTTCAAGAGATCAATTACGATTTTTTTTCGCAAAGTTATGGATATTAGAAATTACGAAATATATCCCTACGACGTTCGGAAATTAATAGACTAACGCCAGAATGATGTTCGTAAATTGAACAAATTTATTTTGTAAATCATGGTTCAGTTCGGGAATGTTAGCGTGCGCTACATCCATTTTATGGTAGACATAAACGTCTATCCGAGCGACTTATTTGATCAACTATCCTCAATGACGTCGTACAGTGCGCACCGAATTGCTGCTGCAGAGCGTAGCATTGAGGAGCACCCAAATGAGTCGATCCGAAATCGTACGTAGTAGTTGGAGGTGTATGCGTCCACTTTATGGAAAATTTTACTTGAAGATATCGGCCTACGACGTTATAAGATGCAGCTTGTGAATGAACATCGTTACGTTCGGTCAATAAATGAAAATTAATTGGATTTCAACCCACTGTTTTATTGCAATATTCTTTTCAGTGTTTAGGTCAATTTTGCCTCAATGGGCATGTCCACATTTGGAGTGAAGAAAATCCAAGAAATATTCTCAATTCTCTGCGCATTATAGGCCACTTGGAATAATTCGTCCTTACTTTGGGAAAGTTACCGTCAACGGCGACCGCTATAGAAGAATGATTTGTATTTATTATTTCATGCCCCAATTGAATGGGATGCTTATTGAAGACATGTTTTTCCAATAGGATGACGCCACATGCCATACAGCACGTCAACCAATTGACTTACCAAATGAACCAGACAATTGGCTACCAATATGAAGCCATTTAACTCCTTTGGATTTTTTTCTCTGAAATACGTGAAGTCATTGGTTTATGCTAACAAACTAGACTTAGAAGACAACATTGTGCGAACCATTGGCTATATACGGCCCCATTGCCTGAAAGAGTAATCGAAAATCGGACAAACAAAAAAAAAAAAAAATTTGTTTCCGGCTGGTTTACCTTGAAAATCGTGTTTTTAAGGATTAATAGCCGTATAGCGGGCATTCTGGGTGTATCATCCAAAATCCAAATAGTCTCCGAGATCTCGGTGTTTTAACATACAAACGGACGGATATAGCTAGCTCGTCTCAGCTTTCGATGCTGATCAAGAATTTATATAGTTAACGTGGTCTTGCCAAGCCTGCTTCTGCCTGTTATATACATTTGAACAAACTTAGTATACCATTGGCCTCCAGAGCTGAGTATAAATAGACCATTAAAGTAGACTGAGAATTTACCTAAAGTGAGTGTGGCATCTAATTAGCGGTTTGAAATTTTGAGAGTGTCCGCATCGATTTTCAGAACGATAAGTTTACAACTGTAGTAGCGAAAATAACACAAAGTCGAAATAAGCCAATTCGTCTTGTTCGTAAATTGGTCGAGAGAAAGCTAAGGAATTTATATCTTTGAATTGATCCAATAAAGTTAAGTTACATAAAAACAGTATTTCTTATGCGCCATGCTTTCAGATTGGTTTCTCTACGGTTTTTATTTGGGAGTTTGAGTGGTACCGAAAAATTTATTGAATTTCAATTAAATTTAAATTCAATAAAATGGACAGTTTTAATTAAATGCAAATTCAATAAAAGCGTGGATAATAGCTTTCAGATTCATCAGCCATGGACATTTTTCGTTCCCTGGTGTTTCTATATATGTCAGGTACAAAGATACTTGGCTATAACATTAAAGTAAGTTTAAAACATGTGTTTAATTTTTTAGACAGTTTTCATATGCATAAGAAAAAGTTTGATGCTTCTTTCTTTGCAACATCTAAATATAATGCAAAAACACTTACCTAAATAAAGTCTGCCCCTTTCTCTTTCAACTTTTACATATTTTAGCGCTTTAGAACAGCAGCCAGAAAAGATAAAAGCCATTTATCACGCGTTGCCAGGTACAGGCACTAAGCCAGTCAGCTCCCAAATGCTCTACACTAACCCTAACCAAACATCATTGAACTGCGTAATCTCTAAGAAAAATAAAAAAACAAGGAAGGACGATTATTATGTATGTGGATGCTGTGCGTGAAATGCGGCTTAATAAACTGTTTTTTTTTGGCTGTTTGCTATGTGTATTTACTTGCCTTTTGCATTAATATTCTGTAAGCGGCTTAAAAAATTTGTTTTCGAATATGTCTAGCATGAATTTCATTCGGTTGTCTCTTCGCCTACCCTTGCATTTTCTTGATGGTTAGATATTTTGTACACAGCCTAAAAGCATGCAACGCGTTTTTTGCGCCTGCACACTTGTTCCATGCGACGCACGTAGCAAAAGTTAGCCAAGCCATAAACCAGTTTTCAATTTCATTTTAGTGCTACAGTGTGGTGGGGTGTCGTGGCATATAGTGTGAAGTATAGTGGAGCGTGGCTGTTTGAAAAAAGTGCGTATAGTAGTGCAGAGAGGTATACTTCGGACGAGTTTTTGGTCTAACCTTAAAACTTATGATACTCACCAAAAGTCTTTGCCTGTGGCTTCTTCACTTTAGGCGGAGTTCACAGATTTTCGCACCTATGTGCAAAATATAGAATATCTAGGAGCGCTATGCAGCCAATTCAAAACAAATACTTTACAATAGTAACTATATGGGTCCATAATTCATGAAGAATTACCGTATAAAAAAAATGTAATACTATACGTAATAAATGTTTAATAGTATTACGTGTCCTCAAACAGATGTGTATACTTTAAGTCTCTAATATAAAGCATTTTCAAAGCACAAGGCGAAAATTTTTGAAATTGACATTTAAAAAAGAACAGAACAAAAAGAATAAACTCGTTACTCGATTGGGACTTCGATTGAGAATGCCGGAAATTAAAACGAACATCATTTGGCGTTAAATCGAACGCGTACTCGGCAGTTCCCGCTTAAGGCGAATTCACTCCAGACGTACTTAAATATCGAAGAGGATGAGCAACATGGTTTTTATACAGTTAGTAAATGCCTACAAGAAGGACAAGAAGGAGTATTTCCATCTAGGTGGAAGATGGAGCGTCTAGCACTGATCCCCAAACCTGGTAAGAAAATTAACAATCCGTCATCTTATCGACCTTACCGGGAAAAATCCTCGAGAGAATTGTGTGCAATAGACTGGTGGCAGCAGTAAGGATTGCTGGTGGCTTATCTAAGCTTCAATTTGGGTTCACAAAGACGAAATCAATAGTAGATGCTATTTTGGAGCTGACTAAAACGTCTTCTGCCGCGATTGAGGGCATTCAATGGAAAGGTGGAACTAAACAATATTGCCTAGTGGTAACTAATGTAAAAAATGCAGTTAATACTGCCAACTGGAACACGATCCTTGAAGCCATTGGTTCTTTCAAAATTCCCAACTACCTTGCGATAATCATCGAGAGCTATTTTCATAATAAAATGATTTTGTATTGCACTGTTGTTGGACAGAGGAAGTAAAAAGTCACCAGTGGTGTTCTTAAGAGCTCTGTCGTAGCACCCTCACTATAGAATATAATGTACGGCGGTATCCTCAATTTGGGTCTCCCCAGTGGCATCAGAATAATTGGCTTCCGAGTAGCCAAAACTATCCACGAGGTCGAGAGTTTATGCAACGTAGGTGGAGCTAATCAGCAGCCGAAAAAAGTTGGACCAAACGTGTATTCTGGTGGGTGATACCAGAATTATATCTAAGGGAGCCATCAAGTATCTTGGTATTATATTAGATAATTGTAACAGCTCTGGTAGCAGCAAGAATTTTGATTAGCACCCGAGGTTCCTGCAAGGTGGTAATATGTTATATGGGGACATTTTTTTTCATCCGATCGCTTTTAATTCAAATTATATTATTCTAAACATTAATACTTCAACCGGTGAAATCCACATTTAAAATTTTAGTTACACATTACAGTTACACATTTTTCATGCCACTGTGCATTGACAAACAGTCAAATTAAAATGACAACCGTTTGCGTTGAGCCTTTCAGACTTTTGTTCATTTGCCGAATCTCATTGTGCGAGCGTCAATCGTATCTCTCTCTCTCGAAACGTTGTTCATTAATAGAGCGTATCACGAATAGCTCAACTCAAACCGCTCAACAGAAAACAAAAACGAAAAGAAACCAAATCTGCTGCTCAGAGAGAGAGAGAGAGAGAGAGAGAGAGAGAGAGAGAGAGAGAGAGAGAGAGAGAAAGCGAGTGTGTATGTTGTTTTCGCTTATGTTCGTGAGCAGAGGGTAACGAAAAAACGGTGAAGTGTTATTTTCAAGCCCTGCATAGAATTTATTGTTGTAAACAAACAAAAATATCAGTGTTTCTCAGAATTATTTTGAATAATTATTTGGTTTAGTTGTTTCTTTTTTATTTTTGGTTTTGTCGACCCATGTTCTTCCTGATAGCCTTCTTTAAAAGAAAACCAACAATAAAACAGATGACATCATAACAGAAATTTCAAAAAACACACATATTTGTGCCCATACACTTACGCTGGCTCCTATTAAGGATATCTGCATTTCCTGTTTCTCTTCTTCAAATAACTGCAGCAATATAATGTGGTCTCGCTCAATAGCATTTATTAGCATTGAAAATACCATGTTATTCATTTCTATTTCTATTTTTATTTTATTTTTTTTTTTTTTAACTTTTACAATCTACAGTAAGTACATTTTTCTGCTTGTTATCATGTGCAACCAAAACAAAATCAGCTGTTAAACGGATGTGAGCTGTGAAATGCGTTTGGTGGAAACGCCACAAATGAAAACAAGTGTCAAAATTACGCATAAACGAATTATAATATGTTGAGTGTAAGTTCAATGAACGTGCAGAAGAAGGAGAAGAATGCAACAGAGAATATTACTTAGTTCAGAAGTTAACTAAAATTAGATACAATTTCGTTTTTAATGAGCAAAAAGTAATTACTCAATTAGTGTTCGCTACTTATCATCCTCTACTTGAACTTTACTAAATAGTCTCGCTAACATAATCCACTTAAAGACTTAGTGTTCTATGCACCTTAGCTGATACCGCTACACTTCCTGAAAGCTAACCCCATACAGATAGCAACCTCTCCAAATGCTATTTATGAATTAAAACTAATTATATATACGTTTACATAGATATTTATAGCAAAGATAGAGAGATAGAGAGAGAGAGAGAATGAGAGAGAGAGAGAAAGAGAGAGAGAGAGAGGGGAAAATAAATGTGAACGTAGACAATTCAAGCCAAATCCTAAATTAATATTAACATCAAACAAAACATGGCATGCGTTTTCCCAGTGCTAACCTGCAAGTGCTTTATTCCTTGGAGACAGGTGCCAATCTACACGCATTCATTGTCTTTGAGCTAATTTTGGTTGTGGATAAATTCGTTGTTCATTAAATGATTTGAAAGAATTAAATTAAAATTTAAAGAAAATTTTGGATTGAGCGGGGTTGAAGCCAGATCGTCTGGAATGTTAGGTAGCACGCTAGACAGTTGAGCTATCGAGTCCTCAAATGTTTACTGTGACAAGTGCTACAAGTGATCATTTTTACAAAATCAGCTACAATTAATTGGATTCACCTTTTGTATGTAGAGAACCAATATCAAAATTATTATTTTGAGGGCTATTTTCACGACTTGCCTATATCTTTATATGTAATTTTGTTCACACTATATTCTAGTTTTCAATGCCACGACTGTTTTTAAGCCTATAAACGTATTGCCTAGTTGGACCAACCAATATATACAAGTATATATAGATATATACTCGTATATACATATTCATTATATATACATACATATTTCTGGTTTGTATAGACACTACTCTAAAAAGTAGGGGCTACTCCACTAGTATACGTGTGGGAAGCGATCATCAATAAGAAGCCACCATATCGAATTTCAATGTTATATTGACTTAGCTGAAGAAGTTTTTCATACAAATGCATAAAAGTGAGCAGTGGGTGTATAGGGCTACCTCAAAAAGTGGGCGAGACGCGCCCATTTGTATATCTATGTGAAACAGCCGTTCATAAAAAACCACCACATCGAATTTCAAGCTAATATTGACTTTAATAAAGAAGTTTTGCGTATAAAATCACAAAGGTGGGCAGTGGGTTTGTATGGGGACTACCCCGAAAAGCGGTATGGTCGCACTCATTCATGTATATGTGAAGCGTCTGTCCATTAGAATCTACCATACCAATTATTAAGTTGATATTGACTACAATAAAAAATTTTTAAACAAAAACAATAGTAGGCGGGAGGTTTGTATGACGGCTACACCAAAAACTGGCTGTGGCAGGTCAATATTGATACTTTATTTGACTGCAATAAAAAGTCTAGGTGCCCCTTTACAACTGGATAACATAAAAATTGGTCCCCTAAAAATGCGCAAAAACATCCGGAAGGACAGACAGACAGACGGACGTAGTTAGATCGGCTCGTCTCGTCGAGCTGTTCAAGAATAAATGTACATCTGCTCAATTCTGAGCTTGGCCAAGGCTGGAGAATCGCATAGTAGACGTAATCTAGTTTCGTCGTCCTCTAGACAGAGTCTGCACTCTAAGGAGAGACCTAGTATATATAGGTTATATCTCAGTGGATGATGGTCAGTGAGGCCATTAGCAACCTCAGGTCAGATCTATTGAGATGTGCGTTGGTTTTTGGGTATATAGGACGAGTTAGTAGCTTGGCCTTGCGTAGACCAGGATATTGTATCCAATACCGGGAGGCAGGGCTTTTAAAACGATCTACTATGAACGATTTAGACTCAGCCCAGCTAAGTCAAAATAATGTTCCGGACCTGTAAAGCGAGTTACCGAACCAGTCCTGGGTAGTTCATCAGCACTTTCGTTGCCTGTGATACCCTTATGGCATAGCTTTCATAGCCGCTTGTCTATCTGAAGGGATGATTATGTTGGCCCCCTTAGGGCTCGGGTGCAGACCTGAATGGCGAGGACCATACAATTGCGGCGTATGCGACTATTAGAGGCCCCACGTTCAACCAAACAGGAAATTGCAGGTCCATAAGGCCATTGTTTCCCTGTTGATGATATTTTTGAGGTGATCCAATTTAGTGTTTTGTCAAGGAATGACCTGATCCAATTTGTGCCTTCTAGAGAAGGGCAATAAGACCGTCTTTTGTGTTTACATACTGAGGCCCTCCTTGGCACTCCAGTTGGTCACAATCCGAAGAGCTGAACACAGTATGCCCAAATCTTCCCGAGGATTGTCAGGTCATCAGCATATCTAATGACATTGAACCCTTATTAACTGAGCTCGATCAGGAAATCTATCACAAGGGGCACCCCAAAATCGCCTTAATACTAATGGTCATATTATCAAGAGAGCAAGATATGTCAGGTTGATTTAACATGTCTTCAACCCAGACAATGGTGTGGTTATATATACCCCTCTGCGCAAGTGTTCGAGTGAAATATCAAAAACACCCTCAACATCAAGAAAAACACCTAGCGCTATTTCTTTTGATTGAAAGGTACTTCGATTTTACCGACCATGTTGTGAAGTGCGTCTACCGTTGATTTACCCTTCATATAGGCAAAGTGGTTTTTATGAAGGGGGTATGAACTGTTGATTGATTGCCTAATGTGGCAGTCTGTAAGACGTTCAATTGTCTTGAGAAAGAAGGATGTAAAACTGATAGGTCTATAAGATCTTGTTTGGGTCTGTTACCCTGCTTTCGGATAAAAACGAGGAACATATCCCTCCATGACCGCCGCAGCGGCATATAACCCAAATTGAAACTTGCACTAATGACAAGTATCAGAGGATCGTAAACAGGACATCTAAACATTTCTAAAGCAAAGCAGAAAGGTACCATCTCCCCCTGGGAAGTAAAAGGGCTAAGAGGACATGATCGCCCATTGAACTTTGTCCTTATCAAGAATAACGCTTGATGGACTGCGAATATGTCTGTTTATTATACATTTATCTATAATGGGAGAGTTCATGCCTGGACTGACGTATAAGTTTGTTATATTAGGTTAGAGACGATCTATATTCGTCCCACCTACCGAATGTTTCGATCGGTTGAAAAGCTTCCTAACCGTCGGCTAACTTATCAGTCCACAATGGAACCTTTTGCTTCATGTGGACTGAACGAAATGGTACTATCAGTTTGTCAGAAAGTTTGTAACGCATTAAAGGAAGCATCATAGACCCCATAAAGTGTATTTAATCTCTGTCATCTCGTCAAGACAACTTGATCTAGCCATGTCCGTCTATCTGTTTGGTAGCTGCTGTTGTTTGGAGATCAATATATATCCAGCTGTAACTCTGAAACTAGTCTTTTTAATGGCAGTCAAATAGAGTATCCATAATGACATGCCACACTCACTTTTTAATGTAGCCTTATACATTCTATCCACCCTTCAGCGTTTTTGTCCGGAACATGTTTTTGTTGCAGTCAAAATCAACTTGAGAGTGAGCGGTGGGTTAGTTTGGAGGCTACCTCAAAAACTGGGCTAGATACGCCTATTTGTGTATGTATTTGAGGAGACCGTCCGACCGCAAAGCCACCACATCGAATTTCAAGCTAATATTGACTTAAGTACAGAAGTTTTTCTTAAAAAAGCACAGAAGTGGGCGACTACCCCAAAAACTGATAGATTGACTTCTCTTGACGAGCTGATCAAGAATATATGTATGTATATACTTTATGGGGTCTACGACGTATCCTTTAATGCGTTACAAACTTTCAGACAAACTGTTAATACCATTTCAAACTATGTGTGAAAGATATAAAAAAGCTAACAAACAATTCAGGAGAGCAATAAAAAGCTACAATACAAGCCCTTCACAAATTTACCTCCGAAATTTATCCAATTTTTTTCTTCTAATTCATACTTTTTATGTGTTTACATTTGTGCAAATGAATGGACTGTCGACCTCTTCAGCATTTTGCTGTTTTCTGAACGATTAATAAGACAAAAGTTGCCGATTTTCAACGATAACATACCAAAAAAGTGACCGATTTTCAACGATACGAGACAAAAAATCGATTTATACTACAGGGCTGCACGAAATCGATTTATTACAATTGTAAAGTCGTGAAATACAGTACTTAGTATTATTCCCTAAATATCATATCTTGGAAATTCGTATTCTCGCAAATTCAGTTCTCAATTTTTTGTAAATGTTTGTTTTAATTTTAATATAGTTTGTAGAAAGCAAAATTTAGAGGAAAATCAATGCCTACTACGAGAAAAAAATATGGTGTGTAAAGGGTATAGCAAAGTGAAGCACCTCAACTGTAGCTCTTACTTGTTTTTTTCGCACTAGTTGTTTGGGGCTGAATTCCAGGAGCCGCTATTCAGCACGTTATGTCATCATTCTTACCTGTAAATAAAAATAAAATTGCATTATGTAAAAACCACGCTGTTTTGATTAATGTCAATAAACTAAATACGAGTAGTATAGTCTCTTTAATAAAAATTAATAAAAATAGAAAAAACTGTAACCTCGGTATAAATCATACAATATTTGGTATTTCTAATTGGATTCATATTTTTCATGTACTCGTATGACCAATGACAAAACAGTTGTTATTTTAACGAGAATAAACGTTAACTTCTGTAAAACCGAAGCTCGAGTACTCTTCACACTGTCCCCTTTTGGTTGGCAACGCTGGTTTTTTACTTCAGTTCTTACATTTTTGAATGGATATTTATTGGAAAATTTATTCTAATTAGGGTATGGCATGAACTTCGCCTTTTTAACATTTATAGATGGGATAGCGAATTTAATGACACATTCTTAAATTCAATCTAAAAACATCAGTGCAAAAATGCAAGAAAAATATTGCACAACCAACAAAAATTTTCAGTAAAATATCTTGCACTACTTGCTCGATTCATACGAGGGCTGCATTTATATTACGGGAACTGGTCACACTAATGTCAAACGCTAAAATGTGCCAACACCATAATAAAATTTGACATTTTTTTGGCATAAACGTACTCACAAAGTTTTGATGTACAATTGCTATTTGTTTTGTTTACAGTGTGTTAAGAAAAGTAATTTGGAAAAAAATGGAAATTTCAAGAGAAGGTTTTCGTTGGATTATTTTTCACAAATCAGTTCTTTGTATGGCGATAAAGCACC
Source organism: Leucophenga montana (assembly GCA_035044765.1). Taxonomy (NCBI): domain Eukaryota; kingdom Metazoa; phylum Arthropoda; class Insecta; order Diptera; family Drosophilidae; genus Leucophenga; species Leucophenga montana. Next base: position 415,258 of record JAWNNQ010001280.1, on the reverse strand, counting down.
ATCAAAAACCACAGTATATCGCTGGTATAGTGAATTCAATCGTGGTCGTAGTTTGGTCGCCGACGAATTCCGTGAAGATCGTCCAAAATCGGTTTTTGTGCCCAAAAACATCGATGCAGTGCGTGAACTGATAATGCAAGATCGTCATATGACATATCGTGAGATAGAGGCATCCTTGCACATTAGTTCCACTTCAATACATTTGATTTTGCATGAACACTTAGCTGTAAAAAAAATTTGCTCTCGTTGGACATCCCATAATTTATCAATCGCTCAAAAAAAGGCTCACGTCGATTGGTGCTTCAAAAGATGTGTATAAAATCGTGACAGGTGACGAATCATGGATGTATGCTTAAGTGCCGGAAACAAAACAGCAATCGACCGTGTAGGTATTCGAAGACGATCCAAATCCCATCCGATCCAAAGTTATTCGTGGAAGAAGCACAGCGAAGCAAATGATCGCCTGTTTCTTCGGCCGTATGGGTCATGTGGCCACTGTTCCGCTTGAACAACGTAGGACGGTCAATTCTGAGTGGTACGCGACCATTTGTTTGCCGGAAGTCTTCGGAGAATTTCGTAAAACCAACCGCCAAACACGAATCATTCTCCATCATGACAATGCGAGCTCTCACACATCACACGTCAAACAAGTGCATTTTTGAGCAGTCAAAACATCGAATTAAAGACTCATCCTCCGTACAGCCCTGATTTGGCACCCAATGGCTTCTTCTTGTTCCCGAGTATCAAAGGTAAAATGCGTGGACAACGATTTATGAGCGCCGAAGAAGCAGTTGAAGCGTTCAAAAACCATGTTTTGGAGGTGTCTCAAGAGGAATGGAAAAACTGCTATGACAAATGGTTTGAACGAAGGTCAATACACAAAAGTGTATTGACCATCAAGGGGAATATTTTGAAAAACAATAAAGCCATTTTCATTTAAAAATGTTGTTTATTATTTGCTATTCCCGAAATATAAATAGTACCCCTCGTACCATTGACCAATAATTTCTTGTCATCGGTGCAAAAACAGTGCTCCAAAATATCACGCGAGTTTAAGTATTTTTTAGTGCATTTCGTATTTTTTAAGTGGCTAGAACAACAACTTCGATGGCGGCATATCTGGAAATTTGGATATCGAAATGAAATATTATCGCTGATTTCATACCCATTCAAAAAAAATGCTGCAAAGAAAGACTGAGCATAGGAGGGTTATGAGGAAAGGAGAGAATAATTTTAAATTAGATAAAATATTTCTTTAAACAATTTAATTTCGACCAAATAGCTATAGCTACCAAGCCCCATAAACATTTAAATAGACTGTCATTTAAGAGAGCGCTCCTGTGAAAGATGTAAGGAGGAAAGAGGTAGGGATTTGGGACAAAAAGATATATGAAACAGTGTACGAGCGGAATATAAATACAAAACACAAAACAAGTCAAAACTTAAATATGGTTGAAATACTGACTGTTCTTGCCAACGCACCTAATACAGTGCTTACTATATAAATCTCAAATTTTAGTCCTCTCAATTTATAATGCTTACCATTTGTGTAAACAAATTTAAAGTTACAATATTCAGTTTTTTAGTTTTCTCTTTTTTTATACATAAATACTTAAGAGATACAAATAAGATTAGACTATAATGATTAAAGTGTTTGTAATAATGAATAATGAGATGGATAGCGGTGGAGGCTCAACATAAATTAATTTGAAAATTTAAAAATGGGTCCCATGTTCGTCTAGCATTATGCGACTACAGGTTTGGTGGGGAAAACGAGGTCAATAACAGCGAATGATCTGAAATTTGCAATATCTGCTTCGAGTTCTATTTTTCAATGTGAGATAGACTGAACCTAAAGCTGGAGGACCGATAGCGATGAGTGACCGTTAGAGCCAGATGGAATATAACAAATGTTTGATTGCACATGCAAACTCATCAAATCATTTCCACTTTTTCAAATCATTAGGTAATCCTATGTTTATGGGCAAATTGAATGTATTGTCTATCTAAGTGCGTTTTAATTTGTAGTACATTTTAATTATTTTATATGCATTTATAAAAATATATTGATTTTATCAAAATCGATTACTTCAGTTTACACAACAACAACGAATGACAGGTAATAATATTGAATAACATCAGAGTTGCCAATACAAAATTAAATTTTTCTCTCAACATAAATAATAATTTAGTTTTGGGTATTTTCAAAAATAAATATATTAGCAAAACAAATAATACAGATACATCACGCCAAATATAAGACTTCACAATATTCTGCTAGTAAATCTGCAAAAAAATTTCATTTACATATTCTGATATCTACTCATAAACTCATCTGTGTATTAAACACTGCTTTGAATGAAATCTACGAGATTTCTGTGACACCTACGAAATCTCTCTGTGAAATTCAAATCATCAGACGGAATTTTATCTAGAGATTTCTGTGACACACCCGTTTGTGTGAATGATATAAAAATATACCATTTGAAAAGTTTTTATTTGCGAATGTATACAATATATATTTCATCAAAATCAGTAGAATATTTTAGGCAAAAAAAAGTATGTACTTATTATATTATTCGCATGCATTTCATTGTTTTCGTTGCGATCAAGTGTTCTGTTTGGATTTGTGCGTGTATTATGAAAAGAAACGACCAAAACTATCTTTAAGTTACCCCTAGATTTCAATTGAATACATCAACCGGAAAGCCTTTTAGTTTTTTTTTTTAAATTCTCCAAATATTTGAACCATTGCAAATGCTTTAATTGTGTAAACAAAACATTTGTTTGAGAGTGTTGCATGGAATAAACATTTGGTTTTCTTTCCCGCTTTATCCATTACCTCGCGGTTTAGCTACTTTATCACAATGATTTGTTGTTGTTACCACTACAACATATTATTGTTGTTGTTGTTGTTGTTGTTGTGCATTTCTACGCTACTCTTGTTGTTGCTGTCACTGTTGTTTCAATTGCCGCGTACAGGTGTTTTCGACGTTGCCGTGGACGCCGACATCGGCGTTTATGTCAAAAAGTAGAATTTTATGCTTGCGCTTAAAAGTATGCAAAGCAACAAAAAAAAAAATAAGCAAGAAACAATCATTTCTTTCTGCTTTATGACTGTCTGCGGTTGTGCGTGTATTTGTCTGCCTTCAATGCCAGTGTGCAGTTGCGTATGTACGTGGATTAGCAAATGGCTGCTACTCATGGGACACGCACAAAAGTAGGCAATGTTCTTTCATTTATTGCTCGCAAACTGGGGATTTTTCTTACAGTGATGTTTTTCCTTATTACAGTTTCTCACTTTTAGCTTAAAATAAGCATAAAATTTTATTTGTAGACAACAAGCAAAATGAAAAAAAGAAGAAGAATTTATGTAGGATTTCTTTTTTTATTTTTGTTTTTTTTTTGTCTTTTATGAGATTTATTCGCCTGGAATTTATTTGCAGCATCATTTATGGCACATACATTTACATATACACCCATTTATATAGAACTATACATACACAAAGTCGTTATTCCGTATTCTTTGTACCAATAATGACTTCTCATGTTTAATTCAGAATATCATAGTTAACATAATACTTGATTTCGATTTGATTTTAAATTTAAATTCGGCAGTTGTGCTTAGTCACGATAAAGTTCAATCACTAATATCGGTTAAATATATCATTTTCACTTTTAAAACATGTACATGTTGCATCTCAGGTATATATATATATATGGCTTAATGGAATGATGTCGAGTCTTGTTGAAACATCCAATGGTTTCTAACGAATTGTTTACGTGCCCAATGTAACAAAGCATCGCTTAAAATCTTTTCACGGTAGATTTGTTGATTTACCTTTACACCTTCGTTCAATGAAAACGAGGAGCGAGCTTCCAGCGGCAGTTAACGCGGCCCAAACAATTACTGATGCAGGCGCTTGCTTTCGCAGAGCAATTCGCTGGTCTAAATTTTCTTTTGATTTGCACTTCAACCATACACGATCATTTTGCTTGTTTACATATTGCTGAACCGTAAAAATTTTGTTCATCAGAAAAGACCATATTTCGAAGCTCGCCATTAACGTGCAACTGTTTTAACACCTTTGCTCTTGCTAGGCGAACTGCCTTTTGTGCATTTGTTAAATCTTCCACTTTTTGTATTTTGTAGGGCTTCAATCGTTGTTAATTTTTTAATATGTGCCCCATGCTGCGAGCAGACATATTGAGTTTTGTTTGCCAATTGAACTGCGCTTTGTCGTGGATTATGTTGAATTCTGGCCTTCACCTTTCTAACTATTTCTACCGATGTTGCTGCTTTTCGTTGTCCACCGCCATGGCGTTTTTTGATGCTACCAGTATCATTGTAACATGTAAACCGTCAGTCCAATAGAAGCTACCATATTAATTATTAAATTGATATTGACTGCAATAAAAAAGTTTTCTATACAAAAAGTTAATAGTGGGCGAAGAGTTTGTATGGGGCCTACCCCAAAAAGTGGGCATGGTGGGTCAATTTTGATACTCTATTTGACAATTAGATGGATCTGGATAGATGGACAATTAGATTTGACAATTAGATTTGACAATTAGATGGATATATATAAATACTTTATGGACTCTACGATGCATTCTTTAAGGCAAACTGATAATACTATTTCACACTATGTATAAATCGTATAAAAAAATGCGGCCATCCAGGGGCTGGAGATGCTTAAGTCTCCAAATGTGTGTGCTGTTGTCAAGTAAATTCACCGAATATTGGTTTTCGTGAGATTCTAGGCCCGTGCAGTAGCTATTGCTAAACTTTACAATAAACTCTTTGACAGTTGGAATCAGTAAGTCCCGACGGGTAACCGTATTACGGACATAGTATGGAGCACCAACAAACATACGCAGAAGCATCGACTGAAACCTTTTCAGGATGTTCATAGTGTTGGGAACCGTTCCCGAGAGCTGTTTGCCGACTTTATTAATGTATTGTACAGTAAGAGCCTATTCCGCAAACTTAGCTCTGATCTTAAGTTCAGCAGCTTGTTCATCTTGATGAGTATGAATTATAACTGCATTCTGTTTACCTTTATGGAGGGTAAGCTGTCTGTCGACTGTCAGGTCAAAGTACAGAAATACTGGGGGACAGCTGGTGTGTTTCTTTGTGAATATTACGTGGAAGTATTTTTTGCGTTTACTCCAACATTTCATCAAATGAACAAAGCTGGTCCTGCAGAAGTCTTCGGCGTGCGTAGCTATCATTTGCCTATCGCTCCTCACTAACGTGAGGTCAGCAGTTAGAAGCATATATAAGACAGGGCCTAATTCGCTGCCTGTGGTACTCCAACATGGCAGAATTTTGTATCGCAGCTGACATAAAAAGTCTTAGTACCAAGAAGTATAGTGTAGACAGCAGAGATTTGGTCTTGTGCGGACCATAAAGGCAGTCGAACAGAGCTAACTATATTCTTAGGTAATAAGTACAACTCGATGGCATCGGTCTGGGGTCGTGTGGCGTCTTCTGAACATGAAGTGGTGATCTAAAATCATGTTACCATCTTCCAGAATTTTTAGCACTCGACCCAGAAATATGTTTTCGAAAATCTTGGACAGTATTGTCAGCAAGCTAATTGGACGATATGTGCATGACTTGCGCTCATGTTCCGTTATGCAGACAAATAACTAAGCCCCAAAATTCCGTTGTAGGCATGTATAAATAAACTTTAAAATATTTTCAAGCTCAATTTTTGTAAATATTGAATCCATTTTACAACTTTCAAGAGCTATGTTGGATTAGACTAATGAATAATGGTAATGGAAGTTGTTCTAAGCAACATTCATATTAAATTTGAAGTAATAAGAAATGAACTTTATCTGAACCATAGGTTTGTATTGAAGATGTGTGGAAATTCAATTCGTTGAAAAGGAAAGTGTCAAAAAGAAGAAGCATCTCTCATTACCACTTCACACATTTATATTATTAATTTTTTTTTTTTTTGTGTATTTGTATTGGGTTTGTCTGTTTTACTAGTTCGAGGTTTGTGAATATATTTTTCTGTAGCGAGTGTCACACCGCCATCTCCCAATGCCGTTATATGCCCACTTAACCCAGCATAGGCTAACGAAATCAATTTCCCTTTTATTTGTGGGATTTCTTTTAACATTTTCTCATTTTTACATTTTGTGTCAGTTAGCGAAGTTGTTTCGCGTTTAGGTTCAAGTGGCGCCAACTTTATGGCATAGAGAAACCCAGAAGGAGTTTAGAACAGAAAACAGGAGCAGCAGAAGAGGAAAATGGGGTTGTCGATTTAGTAGACGTAGCAGCTGCTGTTGCCGTTAATGTGCTGCCACAAAAAGCTGCGAGTGAAACTGAATGAAAGTTGCGAAAGGCAAGGGAGAGAAAAAGAAGCCGTGCAGTGATGCGGGAGCCACAGAAGATGAGAACTCAACCAGTGCGGTAGACAACGGCATGGGTCTTAAAGGTGTCGCGTCGTGCATACTTAAGACGGAACATAGCGGCTCCTGGGACTGTAACAAAACAGTCTCTATGGAAAGGCCACTGCAGGGGAGGCGTGGAATATATTTTCGCGTAGTATGAAATCCATTTTACTACTTTCAAGTGCTATTTTATGGAGAAAAATAACGGCAGCTGCGTTTGCTTTCACTTCCCATTGCAGCCATCTTTCAATTTGATTCAAAAGTTCCTAATTTTAAAGAAAAGTGTGCTCGATTTCGTGATACTTCTTCTTGCAAGTGTTGGCCCATTTAGTTTATACACTTTATCTGAAGAGAAAACAGGAGAGTTGAAATAGTAAAATTTGAAAGCCCTATTCTCTTTTAGTTTTGAATTCCTCGTCGTTTAAATAGTCGATCGAATGGGCATGTTTATATCGACTTGACTTTTGATGATAATCAAGAATATATATACTTTATGAAGATTACCACTCATTTTTTTGGATGTTACATGCAAATGTAACATACCCCTTTACCCTAGGGTATACAAATTTATACAACTTTTTAGAATTTTTATTTGCTGGAAATATTATTTAAAAATAAAAAATACTTAGTTCTGATTACGAAGAAGCAAAATTAAATGCATCCTTGCTAATATAGTCCTATGCAGACTTTGAAATTTTAACAGACAGACATGGCCAGATCGACTCGTCTAGTAGTACTGCTCACGAATATATATATACTCTATGGGGTGTAGTAATTAAATTATAAAACTATTCACACTCTGTGTGAGGAGTATGAAAAGTGTGCATATATGGATCAAATGGCCGTATTATGGGTATGGTGGGCCTGGCATCTACAAAATTTGATATGCTTCATCTGCGTAAGGTCAAGGAAAATATAAGTGCCCAAGTTTGAAGTGACTAGCTCTTATATTGTAGTTCCTGAAACCTGTTGTCTCATACATATATCTAGACGGACGGACGGACGGACATGCATAAATTAACTGTTTCCTAAGCTGACCAATAATGTAATACGGGATCTACCACGCATCCTTCTGCCTGTCACATACACTCGCAGTAACCTATTATAAACATTAAACGAAAAACAAGAAACAACGCCGCAATAGATTGTGTTCGAGATACCCTGTACCATATCTAAGGCTCTTTACTTAAACCATAGATTTGTTTAGGGGTCATATGTATATATCGCTTCTAGCTATAGAAAGTCTCCATACCATCTTTCAAATCAATATCACAAGGTTGTGAAAATAGTGCATACGTACACAAAAACAAAGACAAACATATATTCAGAAGAGCAAAGCTAGGGCAACTCACCCTTTTGAGCTGATCAGGAATATACATTGTATACATGAGTATACTTGCTTTTTATGAGATCTTCGATGCTTCCCATATAGCGTTGCACACATTCTGACAAATTATAACAGTGTTCACACTCTGTGTGAAGAGCGTAGAACTCACATATTTATTTGTAAATCAAATCTTTAATCATGTCGGTCAAGTAAATTCAGAGATATAGCAAGACAATTCTCAAAAATATGACAACCCAAATATTATACGATTTTCATACGTAGAGAGAATAGTATTATAATTTAGTCACCGAGTTTGTTACGCACTCAAGGAAGCATCGGAGGCCCTACAAAGTATGTATATTCTTCATCAGTTCGACGGGACGAATCGAAATAGCCATGTCCGTGTAAATTAAAACAAGTGTCTCAGTTTTTAGGGTATCAATCAGAAATTGGATATGGAGACTTCTTATTTTCGCTAGCTCGAAGATATAGCCGCCACACAAACCCACCGCCAAATTTTCAGTTTTTCTATTAACTTTTTTATTGCAGTTAATACCAACTTTTTCGATATATTCGCTTCTATTGCACGGAAGCTTCATATGTATATTATTGGGCGTGTTCTCCCATTTTTAGGGATAGCACCCACCACCCATTATTCGATTTTTGTATGAACAACAAAGAACGGCTCAGTCGAGTGTGATCGACTTGGAAATACCCTGTTGCTTGTATAAGGCTCTTTATTTAAACAATAGATTTATTTAGGCGCTATACCCCTAGATCTGGAACTACGTGAGATACTTTATTAGAAATAAAGTAAGATAATACCAAATTATACGCGTCTGGCTTAGTTAAAAACAAAAACAACAAAAACTTCATGAAAAATTCCAAAAGGGGGGCAGGTTTGTATGGGGTTACCCTTTGTTGTGTTCCGCTCTAGACCTTTGTTGATATTTTATTAGGACTGACGTAAGATACATCAAATTTAACTTTATAGCTTAATTAACTAGAAAAACCACAAAATGATTATACAAAAATTAAAAATGGGGGGGGGGAGGTTTGTAGGTTGCTACTTCTTATAGTAAAGTAAAATCAAATAAGAGGATCTAAATATACAAAGTTTAGGTCACTGTCTTTTATAGTCTCCAAGATCTCGTTGTTCAAACAGACGGTCGATTGGTCAGACAGATGCACATCGGTCAGATGGTCTTTATCGACCAACTTTTGGTGCTGATCAAGAATATTTACATATTATCTGGTCTGTAACTCCTCTTTCTGCCTGTAATACACATTTGAACAAATTTAATATACCCAAGCAGGACTGGGTATAATTATAATATAGAAAAGTTGTGCATTGGAAAGCTAAATTTTTCTTCAACTTTAATGACATTTGATCCACTCGAAGTGGAGTTATTGTCATCGGTCGGGTTGTTCTTCATGATGTCGGTCTACGCCTTCTGGATTTTTTTACTTTGGGACACATCGGAATAAACCGTGCACAAACTGTTCGTACATTTAAATTGTCGGAATTGAATTTTTTGACATATTCAATACTATTTCCATGTATTACAATGAAGATTTCGACTCAAAATTTATGAATTCATGAACTTTTTCAATGTTACTTTCAGTAGTCACAGTTCTCGAACTCATACACCCTGTCACGGAACAAGAAATTCCTATTAAAAACTTCTTTCATCAATTCAAATGTTTCGGTAAAAATTTTACGGTGTTTAAAACAGAAATCTTTGCTCGAAATTAATTTTTCGCATCCAGTGTACCAAATGTCATGAAGTTTAGCCTGAAAATAAGGAACAGCTTGAAATTCCCTAACGCACTAGGTCACATATAGGTGGCGATATTTATTGGTGGATCTAGGAGGGGGAGGGAGCTGAGGAACGTTCCCAACAACAGCATTTCAGTTGAAAAATATTATTTTTAGCTACATTTTCATAAAACAATAGGCAAAAAAAAATAGATCACGCACATAAATTCATTCTTCACGGCTTTTTTTTTTTTTTAGTAAAGTTAACCATCCCGCTCTCCTCGCCAATAGTAGCTTTTCTTAATACTTATAAGCCGCCTTTTCGCACTAGTAAGCACACTGTGTATGCGGCATTTCATATTCTTTTTTTTTAATATGGATATAATATGTTGGCTCCTCTCCATATTCTTAGCAATTTAGGCAAGCGTCCTTGCAAGCTTTGATTTGTTCTTTTTCCGCCTCGGTTAAGGCTTTTTCTTGAAAGTTCAATCAACAAAAAATATGAGTATTCAAGTGGTTACAAATTTTTACTAATTTTTTGTTAATACTTAATGTTTTACCATTAAATATTCCTTCTATTCAATTTACAATTAAATAAAATTTAATTTGGGATCCGTGGGCTATATAAAAAAGACTTAAGGGGCTGTCCTATTTAAGTGGTGAGGAGTGTATAATATTTGTCAAAATAATTTGTTACCGTTTTTATTATGTAAAATACATATGCTATCCGAAAGCTTTTGAATTAGACCTTGTCGAGCAAAGTAGCACTTCATTTTGTTGTTTTTCTTCTGTGTTTTATGTACTTGTGATTCATATCCTTGCTATAGGAGTTGCTTGCGATATTTTTATACCATTCGCACATATTGTGAAATGGTATTATCAGTTTGTCTGAAAGTTTGTAACGCATTAAATGAGGCATCGTAGACCCCATAAACTATATATTTTCCTGATCAGCTTGACGAGACGAATCGATCTAGCCATGTCCGCCTGTCTGTCTGTATGTTGTTGTGCATTTTTTGGGGACCAATTTTTATGCTATCCTGTTGAAATTTTGTACATACACTTCTTTTTATTGCAGTTTAATAGAGTATCAAGATTGACCCGCCACGCCCACTTTTTGGGGTAGCCCCCCTACAAACCCACAACCTTTTGACTTTTTGTATGAAAAACTTTTTTATTGTAGTCAATATCAACTTAATAATTGATATGGTAACTTTTAGTGGACCAATGCTTAATATATACAATAATGGGTGGGACCCGCGCACTGTTTAGGGTAGCCCCCATATAAGCCTACTGCCAACCCTTGACTTTTTGTAAGAAAAACTTCTTTATTAAAGTCAATTTTAGGAAATGAGACAGCCGCTTAAGATACATAAACTAATGGGCGTAGCCCGCTCACTTTTTGGGGTAGCCCCCCATACAAATTCACCGTGCAATTTTGTGTTTTTAATGAATTCTCAATTTAAATCAAATTTGATTTGGTGGATTTTAGTAGACTACCGCTTCATATACATAAACAAATGGGCGTGTCCCGCCCACTTATTGAGGTAGTCCCATATAAACCTACAGCTCACTTTTATGCATTTGTATGGAAAACGTCAATATCAACTTGAAATTCGATATGGCGGCATCTTTCACATCTACTACTTCGCTACATACTAGTGGGCGTGTACCGTCCACTTTTTGGGGTAGCCCCAATTTAAACCTCCACTTTTATATTTTACAATACTATTTAAAATTTCGTGTGAATGGTATTAGTGCTTCGGTTCAAGCGAAGTTAACGTTTTTTCTTGTTTTATTATTGTTTGTGCTAGTTGAGGATGTTGTTGTTATTGTCTCACTGTACTTTACATTATAATATCTTTCATATTTGTACTGTTAGTACCTCTCATTATTGCTATACCTGCTTTGTCTCATATTCTCTCCCTCTCTCTCTTTATGCCGGATGTTCATTCCCGCTGATATTTAATTTACTTCCACAGTAGTAATTTCAAATGGCACTCATTCGATCATTTATAAGGGAATATATGACTTTTAACTGTTTTATTTTTCGTATTTGATGTTATCGTGGTTCTTCTTAAATATTTGTTGTCATTAGTATTAATCATCCCTCAATTAGCAATTGATACGTGCGAATTTCGAATCGATATGCAATTACAGATTTAACTTCTGTTTAACTTTGTAGCAGCACATACAACTTTTAAGGAATGGATGGAGTGAAATTTTAAGAAAATCGAGTTGCAATACAAATTGATTAGAATTTTTGAATCTATATATAAATATGCAGGTACAAAAGTTTCACACGTTTTTTAACCCCCTTAAGGCCAACATATTTTTGTTGGACAGGCTGTGAAGGAGTAGGGATGAATGGTTTTTTTTTCTAAAGTATTGCTTTCATGGTAGGTATTCATGGTAGGTAAAAATAACATCCACGGTCAATCACAAAGGCCTGAGCTCTCGCTCTCTCTTAGCTCTCTAAATTTGTTAAAAAATTACAAAAAGTAAGTCAAAGTGAGCGACGCCATTGAAATAAGAAACAGACGGACTTGTTGAGCCCAACATGTAGGTCGTTCTTAACGCTCTCAGCATTATCAAATAGTGCTGAACTGTTTTGTATTGTCGCTATCAAGGTTGAATTCACACCGGCATAATCTAATTAACACACTAAATCAGAAACTACAATACAATACATTTTCTATGCTAATGTCGACTACAGATTACATTTCGGTACCGAGTCGACCAAAACTTCGAAAATAGTATTGTGATCGAAAGTTTTCGCGAGCGTTTTACGGATAGGACATCGATAACGGCGGTTGCTCACGAATTGTCTTCCAATAGCATTTAACACGATTAATCTTGCTGTTTATGGCAGTTGATCTATCGTTCTCGATAGTTCGATAAAGATATTTATAATTATATATTTTATGATAGTAATTTATGTTTCATTTTCATTTTGTTCGAGGCATACATTTTGGTTTTCTTTAAGCCGAAATTGTAAATTATATACATATGTATGTATATGCTTAGGTTTTTTTGAAATAAAGTGGAGTTGTAATCAAGCTTTAATACGAAACGGATCACGCAATTCTAACTTCGTTTACTAGGCATATCATATTTTAATAAGATCAAAATTGCATTTAAAATCAAAACCTTTATTCAAATAGGGTAAATTGTCTTCGCAGCCAAAAAGTACTGAAACGGTCGAATATATATATTGTTTTTATTGGAATTTTTTAAATACAAATTAATCATTAATTCCGCGAAAACTCTCGTTGATTTTCAGTGCCATTAGGCGAGTCTACCTTGAGCAAAACAAAAAATTGTTTATAAGTGGCACAAGCCTGGACGTCAACCACCCATGAAAATCTTGAAGCTGTGAAGAAAATTGTTATGGAGAATCGTCGAATCACTATTAGAAAAACTGCGAATGTCGGCATATCGGCTGGTTTATGCCATGCAATTTTTTCGGATGTTTTGGGCAAGAGACCTGTTTGTTCTGAAGTTTTTAAATCTTGACCAAAAGAACCGTCGCTTGAGCATCACTCAGGAGTCGAAAGGGTTGTAACTGGTGACGAAACATGCGTATATGGCTATGACGTTGAAACCAAAGCCCAATTATCCCAATAGAAGCGACCAGAAGAGCCAAGACCGAAAAAACACTCCAAATTCGGTCAAATATGCAGGATTTGCACACTGCTTTCTTCGCAAGGCCATACCAAAAAGCGCATCTCAGGATTGGAAATGGGATTCGAGGATTGGAAAAAGTTCTGGCACAAGTGTACTATATCTGAGGAGGATTACTTTGAAAGGGACAAAATAGATATTGATGAATAAATAAATATTTTTCGAAAAAAAAATAAAAATTCACTTTTTTTGTTTGAACACACCTCGTAAAAATAGAAAAAGGAGATTGCGCATGGAAATCACAGTGGTTTCAAATAACAAAAAAAAAGTGGCCACAATTCAAAAATGCTGTCAACCTTTATAAAAATTTGTATATGGGGATTTTTAGGGACGCTGATTTCAAATTTTATTCATTTTTTTTAGATAACTTAACCGTTAACCTAATATGGGCAACTTTAACTGAAAGTTAGAGTTAAGCGATATTTCAGTACCAGTGATTCAATCACGGCGACTGAAAAATCACGATTATCGGTTGCTACTCGATATTGTAAATGTCAATCATTGAATATCATTTATTTCTTACTACTGTCACTGTGATTCATGGCGTATGAGTAATATATCATGCATATCATCAACTGATATTCGTGATTCGTGATTTTCAGTCGCCGTGATTAAATCACTGACAATCGCTCAACTGATATATTGTATCAATATCAAGTGGCAACTGATATCCTTGGTAAAGAATTGGACAATCCCGCGAAGGATTATGTGGGATATACATGTTCCAATGGGTTTTTGGAATGCATGGGCGCTGCAATCAGCAATGGTTGGCACTAGAATATGTACAAATCTGACTACTTAAAATTCTATGTTTCCGCTTCAATTCCCAAGATATTTGTAAGGAGCCCATATCCTGTTGCGGGAACCCAGTGATACCGACTATCTCCCACACTCTTCTCTGGTTTTTTTGTACCATTTTAAGCTAATCCTCTCCAGAAAATGGCGCAAAAAAAGAAGAATATTCCAGAAACTGATGGCGGTTTCCTGAAGTATGGAATTGGTCTCAAAGAACTGTAATGAGGAATATATACAAATCAGGTGACCACCTAAAATACCCTGTTCCCGCCTCAATTCCCATGATTTTTGTAAGGAACCCATATCCTGTTGCGGGAGTCCAATGATTCCGACTATCTCCCACACTCTCGAATGGTTTTTGAACCATTTTAAGCTAATCCTCTCCAGAAAATGGCATTACAAAGCATCATTTTGACAACACCAAGTGTTTTCTTTAAATGGTTTCTTAGTATACCAAGCGTGATAGCTTTTAGCGATTCAACCTTAATGGAAACCGCAAAAGAAAAACTGGTAGCAGCCGTTAACAATAGACTACAGCCGTTGCAATATATACTTCATCCAAATCCCATTAATACAAATGAGAAGACGCTTTGGAGTAATGTTGATGCTGCAGTGCAATGCAATGTATAAACCTAAGGTCAGAGGAATCTCACGCGGATTGGTTGAGTTGGAACGATATTTAGGTGAAAATATCATTCCACGAAACTCAGATCCCTGAAAGTGGTGGCATGGTAATACCTGTTGGTTGGGGTGGTCTGTACCAAATGAATAAAAAGATTTTTTTTTTTTTTTGCTTTTTATTATTTTAATTATTTTTTTTTTTTGCGGCGATCGCTTTAGCAGTTAAAAAATCACGGTGATTTGAAAGTAGCAGTCACGAAAATCACTGCTACTCAAAAATCACTGATTAGCTCATCTCTAGTTTCAACACAGTGATAAAATTATAAAACTATTTATTTGTCTACAAACTCAATGGAGCCTGGCGACACTTAATCTTAGTCAACTAACTTCACTATAACAAAACTAGAAAGAAAAACGGTAGTTTCAGGGAAACCGAATGCCTTTCGGACGATCTTTCAACTTGTGTTCAGCTATATAAAAAAATATATAAAAATGTTTGAAAATCTTAAAAAACTGCATGAAATTTGAACTTTTAACTGCTATAACTCAGCCATTATTCTTTTGATCGAAACAAGTGAGATGAGTAAATTCATCACATTTCAAGTAATTAATCAATAATTTCGATCGGGCCTGCCGTTTACTCTAGAAGCTGGTTTTAGTGAAATCATAATTCGAAAAATAGGAAAGTACCATTATCTCTGAAACGTGATAGAATTTGTTGGTAAAATTTTTAAAATTTAAAAGGCCAATTAAAAGTTATGTTTCGTAGGCGTGTGTAATATATGTATTTATGGAATAACTGACAATACGAATTAACACTTTGTGTGAATGGTAGAAAAAGCGAAAGAACTACCAGGAAGCCGTTAGTACATCGTGGGTAGGTCTGTTACCCTTGTCTAGCTGATCAAGAATATTTATACTTTCTGTGGTCAATTAAAATACCTACTGTTCATTTACATTAAGTGTGAAGATTATGTATTTGTTGACGCGTAATTGGGGCAATGGGGTTTAGAGTGAGAAAGCTCTTATGTGTTCAAAATTCTTTTAAGACGCATGGAATTTGAAACAGAGAGTTCAATAAAATAACGAGGGGTCTTTGAAGCGACATGTAGTTAAACTTCTTTCTATATTATAGAGGAGGGTTTCCAAAGTACGGGAACATAGATTTCAATTTGAGCTAAAATGGAAAGAACAACGATGCCTAAATTATTTTAAAAAAACCTATCGATCATCATCTTATTTTATGAACATATGAGCAATTTACTAACTTATATTGTATTATCAATTCCCCTTTACAAAACAAAACTTTTTAAAAATTAAGAAAAAATATTCACTTCGGTGAAACCGAAGCTTTATTACTCTTCATACTTGTCTTTTTTCTCCGAATTGGTGATGTTTTACTTCACTTTTTCAAATTTTTAAGGGATACTCTCATTTACATTTTTTTAATATATGAAATGATATTCGTTTGTATATATTTAGTATACCTATACACCGCCTTTTTTTGATGTTTATAGATGGGATAGAGGGTTGTGGATAGTATTGTTGCGCAGGAAGTTATTAGAAAGAATTAAAGTAAAGACCAAAGAATTTTAGCATCGTGTGGGGTTTGAACTAGAGTTGAGCGATATTTTACTGCTGTGACTCAATCACGGCGACTGAAAAATCATTGATATCAGTTGCTACTCGATATTGTAATATCAGTGATTGAGCATCTATTTGTTTCTTACTAGTACCACTGTGATTCACAGCGTATCAGTAATATACAATATACTGCATCGACTTGACATGTTGATCCTCTTTGTGCTACTAACACTAATACATGCATGATATATTACTGTTACGCCGTGAATTACAATCTCGTGTGGCAGCTCTCTATCTCTGCTGGCATCTAGTTTCTTTCACTGGAGTGGAAAATTAAATGTTTCTTTCTGATATTTTCTTGGGTTTTTCATATCCAATCTTCTCTAGAAAATGATATCAAAACACAACTCTTTCAGCATACCATTGCGGTTTTTTTTTTTCACGTAGTATTGCTTTAGTCCTTACCAGTTGTAGTTGAAGATAATGGCACTTGATCAGCCCTGGGAATAACTATCTGAGAAATAGATGATCCAGTCAATTTTTGGAATCGGAAGTGAAATCAGCAATAGTTGACAATAAAATACATAAATGTAATACAAATAACTTCCTGAAATACCATATATTCAATCGTATATATATATATATATATATATATATATATATATATATATATATATATATATATATATATATATATATAGTTTTACATTTTACATTAAATTCAACGACTGTGGCGCGTAGAAACATCTTCGACAAAACATCTTGACGAGGATACAAAGCATTGCCGCGCTCATCCCTACTACCCATTAATATTAATAATACCTGCCAACAACAAGAAATATGCTGTACAAATGGAGAACACATAGAGGGTATAATGAGCAAATACAACTTTTTTTTATTTTTTAAATAAAATAATAAGAATTTTTTCATATAATAAAATCCAAAAAAACAAAAAAATGTTGTACAAATGGAGAACACATAAAGTGCATGATGAGCAAATACATCCTTTTTACTTTTTAATTAAAATAAGAATAAAAAATTATATAATAAAATCCAAAAACAAAAAATATATAAAATACATATGTAGAACCTTTAGCACTTAACTTGGAAAACGCAGAAACTACATACGAATTATAAACAGACCGAACTATTGACTTACATTTACTAAGCACTTTTTGATAAAGCTGGAGAAAAATTTACTGTAAACACGAAGTAAAATTTGAGAAGTCAAATTTCTGCTACGAATTTACTGTAAACACGAACTTTTGACTTTTGATAAAGACCTACCTCAGCTCTACACTCTATCAAACACGTCAGATAGAATTTTGTACACTACTGTATAGAGCGCATAGTATTTCACTGTGGACGGCAGTCCACGCAAGTACCGAAAGCCCACCTCAGTGTGGCTGCAGCACGAGCACTATATTATACGCGCAATATCGAAGTTTTTACTGGTAAGTCAGATCGAAACGTGCTATGTACCATTAAAAATTTCTTGAAAGGTACATTCAAAAAATGTTAAAACATATAATATTGCTATTCACTGTTTCACACAAACCATCCTGACTTAACAGCCCACGGCGAAACTGCAATAATTATAAAAAAAAACTATAAAATTTTCGGAAGTGAATAACTATAATGAAGATTATATTCAATCGACCTTCAAGTAATCATTATTACTTTCCGACAAACATGGATGCTTTACTATTTCTTCGCTATACAGTCCACCAAAACACAAAATAACGGTTGACCAATATGTTAAATATTTTTCATCTTTGGTTAAACGATTTATCGTTGCTGGAGACTTTAATGCAAAACACACCCATTGGGGGTCGCGGTTGACCAACTCGAAAGGCAAAAACGTAAAGTAATACATAGAAGCAATAGCATGCATTTAAGTACTGGCGAACCAACTTACTGGCCTTTAGACACAAACAAACAGCCAGACTTAATTGACTTTTGTATAATTAAAAGCTTTAATCAAAAGGATTTTCAAATAAAGTCTAGATTTGAACTTTCTTCAGACCACTCACCGATCCAACTTAATTACTCATTGTTAGTACATAATGAAATTAAACAGTCACAACTAACCAACCATGAGACTGACTGGGAAGCCTTTCGAGAGTATGTAAATTTACATCTCGACAAACATATACCCTCAAAACAACAGACAATATAGAAAGTTCTATTATTTATCTAAACGACACTATTATCGAAGCAGCTTTTAAAGCAACACCGATAGTTAGACGAAGAACTATCGATACCACTACACCCCCATCAATTCGACAAATAATAAATGAAAAAAGACACATCCGTAAAATATGGCAAATTTTCAGGTCTCCAGAAAATAAAAGAAAACTGAATAAGGCAACAAGAGATCTTAAAGAAGCATAATAACGCCGCCATCACAAACTATCTTAAGAAATGAACACCTACTTCTGACACAAACTACTGACTGTGGAGAGCAACAAAAAACTAGACTAATAAAATTGTTCACTGTCCTCCTCTGAAGAAAGACAATGACTCATGGGCTAAAACAAATTTGGAAAAAGCAAATACACAAGCAGATCACTTCGAAGACGTTTTTTCACTAGACACTCATGTAGTGAACTTTCAGGAGTCTAATAGTCAACATAACCAATACAAAATTAAGAAAATCACGACCAGTGAATTAAAAAGACAAATAGAGAAAATTGATGACAAAAAATCTGCAGGCTATGATATGTTAACAATACGCATTTTAAAGAATCTCCCAGACAAGGCTATACAATATATATGCATCATTCTTAACACAATGTTAAAAATGGAACACTTTCCAATACTTTGGAAAGTATCGCAAATAACTGCGTTACCTAAACATGGCAAAGATGCGACAAAACCGTCATCCTATAGGCCAATCAGTCTTCTACCGATATTATCCAAAGTATTCGAAAGAATTTTATTTGATCGGCTTGAACCAATTTTGATATCCAAACGATGCATCCCAGACCATCAATTTGGATTCCGCCGAAAACATTCCACCATTCAACAAATCCACAGAGTGACTAATAAAATATCTGCGGATTTAGCCGCCAAAAAATTTTGCATAGGTGTTTTTATTGATGTGGAAAAAGCATTTGATAAAGTGTGGCACGACGGCTTACTACACAAGCTAAAAAGTATGCTGCCAACTCAATTCTATAACTTAATTAAAAGTCATCTAATGGATACTCGTCTCTAACACCGTTTAAAGCTGGAGTTCCACAAGGTAGTGTTCTCGGACCCCTGTTTCACAGTCCATCCATACCAAAAGATGAGTCGGCCATGCTAGCCACGTTTGGTGATGATACGATACTACTCTATGCCCACAACAATATAACTACTGCTACAGGGAGACTGCAAAAAATACTTGACGAAACAACAAACTGGTTTAACAAGTGGAATATTAAAATCAATAATCAAAACACAATTCAAGTTATATAATAAGATACACTTCTCAGCCACTCAAAATAAATAATAAGGAAAAACCCATCGATACCCAACATCGATGCTGTGCGTGAACTAATAATACAATACCATTATATGACATACCGTGAGATTGAGGCATCCCTGGCCATTAGAGGGACAAGCATACATTCGATATTACATGTACTGTCAATAAGATTCATTCGCCTTGGATACCGTACAATTGGACAATTGTCCAAAAATGAAAAACTCGTACCTACTGGTGCAAAGAAATGTCGAAGAAATACAACCGCGGTGGTTCAAAACACGTATATAGCATCGCAACAGGTGACGAATCACGGAGCTATGGATATGAACCAGAAACAAAGCAGCTATCGCCTGTATGAGTGTTCCATGACGACAAAAATCCCAGAAAAGTTGTTTGCGGTCGGAGCACATGAAGCAAATGGTCGTCTGTTTTTCGAAAAAAAAAAAAAAAAAACTGGTCATATCGCAACTGTTCCAATAGAGCAACGTAGGTCAATTATGAGTGGTACATAACCCTCTGTTTGCCAAAAGTTTTCAGTGAATGGAGGAAAACCAGCCGCCGTAGATGGAAATATGACAAGACGAGCTCTTACACATATGTAGGTCCACACAAGAGAAGTCTTTGAACACTCAAATATCGCATTGCTGGGTCATCAGTCTTATAGCCCTGACTTGGTACCAAATAACTTCATTTTGTTCCCGAACATCAAAAATAAATTGCGAAGTCAACGTTTTTCAAAGCCTGAAGAAGCAGTTGAAGATGTTAAACAGCACGGTTTGGAGGTACTCACTTCTGAGTGGCAGAAGGGTTTCGAAAATTGGTTCAAACACATGCAAAAGTGTATTGATCTTCATTGAAAATAAAGTTATTTTCAATGATAAATTACTTATTTTTTCATTATTAGGAGCACAATAAAAGAAGCAATCCTCGTACAAAAAATCCAAAAAAAAAAAACAAAACAAATAAACAACCTGTAGCGCAGTCATCTCTCTCTTACCATACTCTTCTCTGTACCCCTTCCACAACTCTAGCCGCACTCACAACTGAAAAGAATGCAATATGTACTTTAATCTAACACCGAAAATGTATATACAAAAGCAACATTCGAGCAGCTTCGTATTATTTTTGTTGCTTATCATTTGGCGATAAAAACGGATAAGAATCAATCGAATTCCACACAACAAAAACAATAACAACAGCAATAAAAGCAAAAATGAATCTAAATAAAATAGCATTCGCAAGCATTATATAGACAGAGATTCATACATACATAAGTACGCACATACATGTGTATTGTATGTGCATTGAGAAATTTTGTGGAGGGCATTTTATGAGGCCACAAGGGTCACATTAAAACGCATGTTTAACCACAACAATGACGGCGACAGCTATAAGAACAAATACAGCTTAAAAACTCACCAAAGACGACGGTCACAATAACAACAACCGGTACCGGCAACCAAAACGTCTAACTACAACAAAACTCTTTACTCTTTTTCAACATCTCATCTCCCCCTTTGCTTTCCGCATTCTTCTTGACCATTTCACTATTCGTCCCCCTTCACTATCTTTAACTACCATAGTATTGTATGTATGTATATGCGACTACCTTTACAC
This sequence comes from Leucophenga montana, assembly GCA_035044765.1. Taxonomy (NCBI): domain Eukaryota; kingdom Metazoa; phylum Arthropoda; class Insecta; order Diptera; family Drosophilidae; genus Leucophenga; species Leucophenga montana. The sequence continues at coordinate 393,988 of JAWNNQ010001280.1, read as the reverse complement.
GCAGATTCTGACATTTTAATGGACTAACGGAATCAAACGAACTTACGGCCTCCCACTCGCTGATTCTCAACTTTTTAGTCCGCTGTTCATCTAACCATACTTTTATTTAATAGTGGGCCAACTAGAGCGTGTCCAGTACACGTAACTGCAAAAACAACAAGAATGACGACGAAAAAGTTATCAATACACAAAGGAGAAAGCGAGAAGGTGAAATGTCGAACTCTGAACCGAATCGAACAAAGTGTCAAACATGACAAAAACGAAGCTTACAAGAAAACGAAGCAGTGTTAAACAAAAAAGTTAATAAATAAAAAAAAAGAAACAATAACGTTGTTCGGTTGAACCGAAGCTCTAATACCATTTACACCAAATTTTAAATCGTGTTGTAGAACATAAACGTGGGTGGTGAATTTGTATAAGGGCTACCCAAAAAAGTAGGCGGGACACGCCCGTTAATATATATGTATGAAGCGACAATCCATAAGAAGCAACCATATCGAATTTCATGCTGATATTGACTTAATTAAGGAAGTTTTTCATACAAATGCATAAAAAGTGTGCCGTGGGTTTACATGGGGCTACCTAAAAAAGTGAGCGGAACATGTCCATTAGTCTATGTATGTTAAGCGGCTGTCCATAAAATGGCACCACATCGCATTTCAATCTAATATTGACTTTAATAAAGAAGTTTTTCATACAAAAACACAAAATTGGGCAGTAGATTTGTATGGGGGCTACCCCAATCAGTGGGCTACCCCATTAATGTATATGTGAAGTGTCCGTACATTAGAAGCTACCATATCAAATATTAAGTTGATATTGACTACAGTAAAAAAGTTTTTCATAAAAAAATGTCAAAAGTGGACGGTGGGGGCTACCTCAAAATGTGGGCGGTGCACGCCCATTTGTATATGTATGCCGGCCGTTCATAACAAACCACCATATCGAACTTATTAATTTAGTTAGAGAAGTTTTTCATACAAAAGCACAAAAGTGACGATGGGTTTGTATGGAGGCTACCCAAAAATTGGGCGTGGCATATCAATATGGATACTTCATAAACTTATATATATATAAAACTTATACTTATAAACTACAAAATTAGTCAAAAGTAATTTGCAGGAACTATCAGACAAGACAAGGGCAAGACATGATCGAATCGTCTTGACAAGCTGATCAAGAATATATATACTTTATGGGATTTTCGATGCCACCTTTACGATGACTGTGTTACGAACTTTCAGATAAAATGATAATACCGTTTCATATTGTACTATGTGTAAATGGTATAAAAACGCTCCGAAAGGATAAGCAAACTATCAACAAAAGCCGCATCATAGGCACCGTTGAAGAAGATAAAAATAACATCAACAACGGTGAATGGAGTTAGGTGGTGTAGCGTGAAAGAGTGCAAGAGCAGCGGAGTGGAAGCAACTAATCCATTACTCAGTCTCGCGGACAATTCTAAGCCACAAAGTGACTGCATATGTGGGTGGGTGGTCTGAAAAAAATTTCATATATTGAGAGTACAATTTAGTTTTGAAGTATTTTTTTGTTGAAAATTTCAAGGCTTTATTGTAATAAAATGGTTACAAATGAATTAATCAAAATATTGTCCATTGCTAGCAACAAGATGAGATGGTATCAACGAATTAATCCAATTTTTGGCTTCCTAGTATTTTCGAGAGTGCTGTACAGCCAGGCCAAAAACCATCGATAGGAACAAGTGGTAATCGAAAGAAGCAATGTCTGGTAAATACAGTTGGTGGGGTATGAATTTTCAATTGTGAGCGTTTCCAACTTGATTTTAAATGTTTATCAATATGGGGCCGAGTATTGTCGTGCTGAAAAATTATTGTACTCTATTGTCTCCGCTCACTTTTTTTTTCAATACTCGGCTCAAACGCTGACATTATTGATTGTGGTTGGTAACGATTCTCCGAGATCTTTTCATTGGGTTAAATTGCTTTATAGCGCACTACACCCAGCTGATCCCGCCAAATAATTCCAAATTCTTGGAGTTATAGATATTCGACTTCGCCATCGATGTTGATGTGTGACCGGGGTAACACTACGATTATGACGCTTGGGATTATCGTAGGGAATCCATTTTTCATCGGCAATCTCAATCATTTCCATTTGTAAAATTGCAGAAGTTGTTCGCACACTTCCAGCAATTGATGCTTTTTAACCATAACTCTGACGTTTGCAATGTTGTAAAAAACTTGTGTGTGTGACAGATCAAACATAATAGACTAGTATAATCCGAATAATTCGCATGGTGGTCGGTCACCGAATGGTAATAAAATTTGAAACTGAGTTAATTCAAGTATTTATTAATGAAATTAAATGTATTTTATTTTAAAACATGGTCATATACATCAGTTATAAAAATTTTCTATCATTGGGTATAGCATATTTAATTATAAAACATAAAAAGAAACAAAAACGTGAGTGTGTGTGTGTGTGTGTGGAATTCGCACACGGCAGAAGTGAAACTTCAGAAACGTAGCCTACAAGAGAATGAGATAAATATAGAGTATCTGGAGTATTAGGATAATTAACAGGTTTATTATTTTTATTTATAATCATTTTACCAAGCTTAAAAATCTTTTAAATTTTAATGCACATTTAATACATCCACTCGGGACTACCTGAAAAGAGAATAACACATACGGTTATACCCGTAATGTATGAAGATGAAGCATGTGATCTATGAGTAGTAAGGATTGAGGACGAAATTTGTTAGATTATTCAGGTACTTACGATGATCGTTTTCAATATTTTGTACAGTGGACGTATTATTTTGCGCAATATAAATATTATGTTGCTCATTAAATATTGCCTTTCGGGGTGCACGAAATTCCGTTGAACTTTTTGCGACCTTTTTCACCTTAATTTCTTTTTTTTTTTCTGCCGAAACTCACAACATTTTTCAGCATTAGTTTTCGGCATTTTTGGAAAATATTTTATTAAATAAAAACACTTCATAAAAATATAAAAATATTTCCACTGTCAAAATCGAATTTTCAAATCACAACGAGTAGATCATTAAACAATTTTCTTATACGTATCTGCAAGATCATGACCACTTGTTATAAGTTATGACCATTTGACTGTGCTCATCTCGCACTTCCGTTACTATGTACTCACCACACTTCTGCGCCATCTATCGTCCTACTCCAACCTACCAAACTTTTTCATGGTCATATGTTAAAAAATTGTTCCGATTTTTTTAATGGAATTTTCGACTTATTTCGAAAACCATGCCAAAGAACTTTGATCGATTTGATTTTTATAGTATTTTCACAAACCTTTTCGAACTTAGTGTAGACACCATGCAAAATAATCTATCTCATTCTTTTTCAGGCTAACTTCTACTTGACTCTTTTTAGTTGCAATTTTTCGTTTCATAGAATTTTCAAATGACAACGATGCTTAAGAAGTTTCACTTCAAAAATCTAAAAACGAAACGTTAAATCATTTTTTTTTTCTTTAACACCAAAAAACTACAAGAATCGTAAGTATCATACTAAAAATGATCACAAAATGTTCATAAAATTTGTTTCACAACCACGCTTCAAACTGACAAGAAAATTCACGGGCTGAGTAGAGAGCACAGTTCATTTCAAATAGATTGTGTTCTCCTGATATCAGTTTCAACACTCATATTTGAAGAAGAAGCACATATTAAACAAGTCAGTTGAAAAACTCAGATGAGTAACTCATGAATGTGTAAAGTCAGTTTTAAGAAATTTAAGAATTCTAAGGGGTACAAATCAACATGGTTCGTTTCTTCGCGTTTTTCCTTTCCAGGTAAAAAATTGGAAATGACGGAATGGAAAATCCGTTCATTTGTTTCAAAAGTTATATAGCCAACAAGAAATAACGCAACAGTCGAATGTGCTGGACTTCGAGATGCTATGTTCCTTGTTTAAGGCTCCTTACATTAACCGTACATTATTTTCTTTAGTGCTCCGATCAGGACATATGCGGGAGATTCTATTAGAATTTATTAAAAATAAAACAAAATATTTTCATACAAAAACTCAAAAAAAAAAAGAAAAATGGAGGTCAAGTCTGAATGAGTGCTAATCCTTTTAGTAGACAAATCTGGTCATATGAGGTACATTTCAATAGGGTCTACCATAGATACACCAAATTTGGCGTTTCTAGCGAAATAAACAACAAAACAAAAAATTTCATACAAAAACTTAAAAATGGGGGCCGATTTGTATAGGGGTTATTAATGAAAATGGGACTGGCATGTTCATTTAATATTAGTTATCTGAAAAGAGAAAAGCAGTGTCGAAATATCCAAACTTAAAGTTTCTACCAGTTATAGTCTCCAAAATATGTTTGTTCAAACAGACGGACAGACGTACATGCATATATGCACTCCTCCTTCCGCTTGTTACATACATTTGCAAACAATTAATATTTGTATCCTATGTGTACAGGTTATAAAAACCTTCTCCCGAACGATAGTTACAGGCTTTATGAGTTTCATAACAATCGGTCAAATAGCTGCTGATATATGATGAATAAGTGTTTCATCTTATATGGGGGCCCGGTCCCAAACACTTATAAAAAATAAATTCCTTTGAGAAATAATATGTACAGATTTTTCATGCTATTCAAGCTATCACTGTCCAAAAATGTGGTGTATATATTAGGAACGCCCTCTCTTACAAATCTCTTTCAACTTATTTGCAAACGATGAAACACACACATTTTCTAATACCCATCCCCTTCTAATACCAGAACAATTATATAATTAAGTACAATAAGTTGCGACCACCGACTCATAATTTCGGTAGTAATTTTTAGTAATTCGTGAACTTCACGAACATGCTCGTTCGGGGGCTCCACCATGATAAACATAACATTCTAAAAAAAATTAAAGAGTGCTTTAGTATTAAAATACAAAATTGTTTTGTCCCTAGTGAAAGTAGATTTCCTATAGAAATTATTTCCTATTCTATATCTTTTTCTTACAAGCTTTTACGACATTTTAAACAACCCTCGTTTGATTAAAAAGGAAGTAATGTCGAATAAAGGCAGTGGATTTTTATAGTCTTGTAGTGTTCCTCTAATTCTTTTGTGTAACAGTTTTAGTGCTCTCCCTCCTTCGGATACATGAGTAAAAAAAAGGCGCATGGGGGAGATTTATAAAGAAAAGCATCGATGAAAAGTGAATTGAATTGAGTTGCCGTTGTAGTTTCTTTTTCGTTTCTAGTGGCCACACTCAATTTAGTGTAGTCGGAAATGTTTTCCTGTATGTGTATGTTTTCGTAAGTCTTGCGGAAATTTAACTGCATACTTTCCCATTTTTGTATTTTTATACCATTCACACATAGTGTGAAATAGTATTATCAGTTTGTCTGAAAGTTTGTAACGCATTAAAGGAGGCATCATAGACCTTATAAAATAAATATATTCTTGATCAGCTCGATGAGAAGAGTCGATCTAGCCATATCCGTCCGTCTGTCTGTACGTCTGTATGTTGTTGCGCATTTTTTGGGGACCAATTCTTATGCTATCCAGTTGAAATTTTCCACATATACGGTCTGATCTAAAAATAACCGAACTTTTTAGTTATAAAAGAATACAAGCATGGTATTATGTTTCAAAGCTAATATTTATTCAAAATATGATTCATATGACACAATACAACGTTTGAAACGTTCAACCAATGTATCCATAGACTTTTTAAACTTGCTTTTTGGGATGTTCTTTAGCACCTGTGGAACATGTGTAACAAAACGTGCACACACCTTTCTTTTACCCAAATCTTCAGTTAATATTTTGTAGATTGTACAGTAAGATGCATTTAATTCTTCTGTTAGCATTCTCACAGTGAAATTTGTATCGATTTACTTTTTCTACTAGCTCAGCACGATTAGATGCTTCGGATCGTCCACGTAAACCACGTGTAAACTTGAGTACAACTTATACAATCATCATAAACTTTTTTTAACAATTCGTAAGTTTCAGCAAATTTTTTACCGAGTTTAAGACAAAATTTGATATTTGCTCTTTTGTTTTTACGACATAACTACAAGAACTGCTGTTATTAAAACGTGTGTCATTTTGTAAAATGTCAAACGATTAGCATTAAATTAGCTGCTTTCGAAAGAAGAAAAATGTACCTTTCTAACACTGCCAACATTTAATAGATGGGGCTACGTGTTCTATGATTTAAATTAAAAGTTCGGTTATTTTTAGATCACATCTTGTACACTTGTTTTTATTGCAGTTTAATAGAGTATCAAGATTGACCAGCCACGCCCACTTTTTGTGGTAGCTCCCATACAAACCCACCGCCCACTTTTGATTGTTTGTATGAAAAACTTTTTTATTGTAGTCAATTTCAACTTAATATGGTAACTTTTAGGGGATGGATGCTTGACATGTACATCAATGTATGATACCCGCCCACTGTTTGGGGTAGCCCCATACAAACTTACTGCCCACTTTTGACTTTTTGTATGAAAATTTCTTTAGTTAAGTCAATATTTGGTTGAAATGCGATGTGGTGCCTTAACATACATAGACTAATGGGCGCGGCTCGCCCACTTTTTGGGGTAGCCCCATACAAACCCACCGTGCAATTTTGCGTTTTTTATGAAAAAAATGCATCATTTAAATCAATGGTAGCTTGAATTTTTTGGATTTTAGTGGAAAACAGCTTAATATACATAGACAAATGGGCGTGTCGCGCCCACTTTTTGAAGTAGGCACATATAAACCCACAGCCAACTTTTATACATTTGTATGGAAAACGTCAATATCAACTTGAAATTGGATATGGTGGCACCTTATAGATGGTCGCTTCATACACATCTACTAGTGGGGGTAGGCCCTATTTAAACCCCCATTTTTATGTTTTACAATACTATTTAAAATTTCGTGTGAATGGTATTAGAGCTTCGGTTGAACCGAAGTTAACGTTTTTTTTGTTTTTTTTTTTATTTCTTACTATTGCAAATTACTTTAGCATCGAACACTTTCACTTGTCTTTCTTTTCCTTTTAATATCCTTCTCAGCCACCCTTTGGCGTTTTACACTATTTACCACATATGCTTCTTTCGCTTCGTTGGTTATACCCTTCACACAATGCGCGAAAAGAAGTTGCTTCTGTTTATCGAAAATTTTATCAAGGAGATATTTATAAAGAATTCTTGAACCTCTCGATGAGCCCTGTCAATATAGCACTAACTGTATGTTTTCGTTGCACTAATTATTCTCACAGAGTCTCAGATAACAGCCTTTAACTGATAGTATTTCAAAGTGGCACGCTCCCTATTAAATGCAATCCCTACAATCCCAAGTATGTAAGCGAGTTCTCGGATACTATAAAAAATAGATATACCAAATTTAGATATTTAGACTCTTCTAAGACCAGGTCGGATAACATGTATAAAATTAGCGTGCTAATCGCACTATAAGAGATAGGCGCTATACTTGTTTGTTTGTTATTTTAGCTAGAACACCAAATTTGCATTGATTGTTCATATGATAATCCCGATTATAACTATATCCCATCGAACCATTATAGAATGTAGTCACCATACACATCTATGGTTAGAGTGAAGAACATAACAGGGTATCTTGTAGTCGAAAACACATGCCTGCAGCCTTTTTTTGTCTATTAGTAAGTCAGAAGTTCAGAATTAGCAAATGATACTTCTAATATCATGCTCGCACAAATCGGTGTCACAGATCGGCATATAGTAAAAAAATATACGTAAGTTATGACTATTAAACTGAGAGTTTTTTTTAGTTTTATTTTTAAAAAATATTAAACATTTATTGTTTGAAATACGAACAATGATATCCACACTCTGATGTCAGGGGATTTTAAAGAGTATTCAATCTTCAGTTACTCTGAAGTTATCTTTTTTTTGTCTTATCCGTTTTATGCTTGTATGGTGAATCAGTACTGGAATGTCATACTATTTCATTGTGGCTCAACAGAATCCATTTGGAATGCACTCAACTATTCAAACGCTTCATATTTCCTCCTTTCTATTTTTTACTTATATTGCAAACACTAGATTATGTTGAGTCATGTCATTGTGTTTTGGATTGCTATACTCAATTTTCTGCTTGAGTTCTGACCCAAATTAAATGATTTTGCCCAGCGTTGAAAAGGAAAGAAAAGACGAAACTTGCAGTGCATATTTTATACTACAAAGGTGTTAAGTTTAACGTGTTACGTAGAATTTTAAAGAAAAAACGACGATAACATCCATTTTATACCATTCAGCCATAGTGTGAAATGGTATTATCAGTTTGTTTGAAATCCAGGCACATTGATTTATTTTTATTGCAGTTAAATAGGGTATTGACATACCACGCCTACATTTTGGGGTAGCCCACATACAAACAACCTGCCCACATTTGACGTTTTGTGGGAAAAACTTTATTATTGCGGTCAATATCAACTTAAAAGTTGACATGAAGGCTTTCAGTGGACGAACGCTTCCCATATATAACAATGGGTGTGATTCCCCTAATTACTGTGGTAGCACTCATACAACCCACCAGCACACTTTTAACTTTTTGTATGAAAAATAATTTTATTGCGGTCAATATCAACTTTTAGGCGGTTTTTTACGGACGGACTTCACATGTATATCAATGGGTGTGATCCCCCACTTATTGGAGTAACTCCCATGTAAACCAACAACACAATTTTGGTAAAATATTTTGAATGGAACTTTTTCATTACAGGCAAAATTAACTTGAAATTTGACATGGTTGCTTATTAAGGACGGCTGCTACATATATAAATCAATGGGTGCGAACCTCACCACCCACTTTTCCATTTGTGTACGAAAAACATATTTATTGCACTCAATATTAATTTATAAATTGACATGGTGGCTTGTTATGAGCGCACGTTTCAGTACCACGTTTATTCAATATGCGTTCATTTAAACTTAAAGTGTGGGTTTGTAAAGTAGCTACCCCAAAAAGTGGGTGTACATGTCCAGTAGCATATGTGTTTGAAGCGACAATCCATAAGATGCCACAATATCGATAAATAGTGTATATCTATATTAATATTATAAAAAGGTAAAGTTTGTGAGTTTGTTGGTTTGTGGCGTTGTAGGGGGTAATCTCTGGATCTACTGAACCGATTTTGAAAATTCTTTTACCAATAGAAAGCCACGTTATTTTTGAATAACATAGGCTATAATATATGACGATATACAGATAAATGTAATCAATAAATGTAAATATAAATGAAGTGTAAAAAAGTGAACTACATGGCGATAATTAAAACATGAGGTAAAGCTGAAAGCCACAGATTGTAAAGCGTTCATGTATTTGTCTCATATGGTCATGTGTGCGTGATTAAAGAGAAAGAACGAAAGTAAGAGATAATTTAAAATATCAAATACGTGGGACAATTTTATTAATGTTCGTGCGCGACCAACGCGACGGCGTGCGATGGCGTCGCCTCGGTCGGTTCCTACGCAGTGGACGTTGACGAAATTGAAATTTTCGAAACGTAATACGCACTCTTTCGACATTGTTTTAATAAAAAGTTCGTATCAGAACTACTTTTTTTCTTTATAGTTTTCATAAGTTCTTTTCAGAACTTCTTCCTATTTTATTGTTTCCTTAAAAAGTTCTTTTCAGAGCTACTTACTGTCTTATTGTTTCCATAAAAGGTCCTGAATATATAACGTCAGTATGCCTAAAAAAAAATCACAACTATCTACACATACATCCCAGACAAGAGCGGCTATAGTACGCCGAATGGGAGAGACTTCCTCTGAGCATGCACAGCGCCTTGCGAGTGGAAGAGAATACAGATCGCAAGCGCGTGCTACAGAGTCTAGCACCGAAAGGTCTCAGCGACTAGCTAACCATAGACAGAATATGTCAGAATTACGTGATAGGGAGTCTAGCAACGAACATTCGCAGCGGCTTGACAGCCAAAGAGCAATTACCTCAGCAAGACGTGCTAGGGAGACTAGCACCGAAAGGCTGCTTATTAAAGAGTTGCGGGAGAATATAATCGTGGCGGCCATTCTCACAGGACCAGCAGTGGGACAACTGGCTTATGCTCCGCGCATACCCATGATTCCGACTGATTTACCCATACCATTTAAAAGGCTGCAGTATTCCGTCAAGATCTCTTTTGCCCTCCCTATTAATAAGTCACAGGGTCAAACATTCTCTCTGGTGGGCATTGACCTGAGAAAGCAGTGTTTTTCCCATGGGCAGTATGTTGGCTTATCTCGGATTGGAACTCCTGAACGACAATATATTTTGTTACCAAATAATAATATTACATCTAATATAGTATACAGAGGAGTTTTGAACAATTAAAATAAACATAATTTATTCAATCATTTTAAACCCGGTAATATAGCCAAATTGGAAGGAGTTGCAGGGGGAAGGAGTTGGGGAATGAGTGGTTGGGTAAGGGGGCATGGGGAAGGTGGGACAGGGGGAAGGATTGGCAGGGAAAGTAGTGGCAATGGGTGCATAAATTTTTTAAATGCTTTCTTATATTGGTTCTGTATACTTCAATAAAAACATATCTGTATCGAGTCACTCTTCAATATCTAAAATTGCAATACTGGCTAACGATATTTTGTTTCTTCTTCATCTATCAACAGCAACAACAAATTATGAGAGCGATTTCCCTCTTATTTGAGTTCAGTTATCCTCTGAACGTGCTAACGTGTACAACAAAAATTGGCAAGTGACAACCAAATATTAAAAATAATCGCATATATAAAAAAAAAATACATATACAAAAATTAGGATAATGACTACAAATATTCTGTGCTGATGGGGTTACGAAGATTTGGTGAAATTTTTAAAAACAATAAAATTAGTGAATTAGTCGGTGCAATATATGACAGACGCAGACATTGATATACTTTTTGGAGAAAAGAAAGTTCTCAGAAATATAAAAATCAATTGTTTTACGATAGAAATAAGTATGGAAATGTGAATTATCAAAAAGATAAATATGTATGCATTGCAAACGGCTGAACAAAAATTGAAACCTTAATTCGCCATTTCAAAAAAGTCACTTCAAATGAAAGATTTACAGTCGAAACATTATCAACATTCTTAATGTAAATCAAACCCGTACTCAGATCCATTCAATCATCACAATAGAATATGTATCTATATTATATGTATTTGCAAATCCTATCTCTTATTTAATAAATCTAAAGAGTTCTTGGAAAAAGCAATCGTTAAGTCGGACGTTTAACTAATACACTCTGATTCTCCACAGCATTTTTTACCAATGCAGATTGTGCCACCAAAAGCATTTCATCTGAATTTGCACCAGATTCACAAAGGTGAATGTCATCACTCGACGCCAAACAATACGACGTGCCAGGTCTCCTCAAGCTCAACAGGTACCCCGCCGGGATCGGCGGCACCAATTTCAACACCATCGTCGGTACTTCGGACTACAGAAGCGGTCGGTTACTTGGAAGAGGTCATCAGCCATTGCGTCTGATGAGACTCTGCCTTTTGTCATCGTCGCAAGGAGGATTAAAACACTTTTTTGAATATTTGTAAATACGTCACATTAACATCAGCGAAAGTAGGTCGTTGGCAGGGTTGCTTGCTATCCACTGACACATGACAGAGGACAACTGCTGACCACTTACTTCCGTTTTTGACTAGTTAAGCTTAATTACTTCCGATTGTAATTAACTTTCTTTTTCCTGCAACATTCAAAGTACACGGAAGTAGAAAACTTTGGCTCCTAAAGAAAACTAAGTATGTATAACCACAAGCAGAGTTTTATTTAAATCTCTGCCATGATTAACGCATCATTATGAGGGAAGTGATTAATATTAAAATATTCTCAATTATCAAATACCAACTGCGCAGTTAATATTCGTCCAATTGAGTCTCTGCCGGCGGCAATATTTGTTTTTATGCAGCACTTACTCAGCAGTTTATTCAAACAGTTGATTCTGAACTTCTCATCAGATTCCAACACTCTCCGATGTAAAAAAATTTCCTTTTTTCCAAAGATGTACTCAACTTGATCGTTACCGTTTTAAAAATATTAATTTAAATAGCTTTCACGCACTGCTATCAAATTATACGTGTAATGCGACTCTAATATTTAAAGGTCTGGATAAGGATAAATCAGCTATGGTATGTGGCAGGCTTTTAAAAGTCGACCAAAATTGTGTTAGCGAAGCAAGAGTAATCTTCGAGCGAAATAGCAAGATCGGCGTGATAGCAGAGTTGGACAACACTGCACAAGTTGGATTAATTTTGCGAAGTTTTCTTTCTCAATAGAAAGAAGCCTTAGCGTACATCGTTAACTAAAGAAAGGAATCCTACTTCAACTTCGAAAGAATATTTTGGCTATTGACAAGACACAGAAAACCCTGGTACGACACTACAAAATAAAAGTGGGAAACGATTGGTTCTATTGGATTGCGCAGTTTAACTAACTAGTGGTCACTAAAAGGCAGAGATGTTATTTAACCAGATGTATGGTACAAAATTGGCAGAAGTAAGTCTAGCATACAATGACAAATTGGCTACACTAGAGACAATCTCAAAAACTAGAAAATATTAGCAATAAATTACCAACCAGTAATATTGACAACCACATAGTATACGAATAACAAGATAGTTAACAGTCAAACAAAAATAATTTTTATAAATATACTTAATGTCAGTGGTATCTCCCAAAAGTATTTGCTCCTAGATGATTTTAACTATATTCAACAGCTTGAGATATTCACACCGACAGAAACCCATGTGACTGAAAAATACATAAGTCAGGCTAAAACGCACTGTAAAGGTTTTGAAACATATTGGAAGCCAGCAACGCGTACACTCATAAAAAAATCCAGGATTTCCGTACTTGAATTGATCCATAGCGGTATCAATAGTATGTTGACTACGGATTTTCTTAAATGGAGTATAAAATTCTTGGTTCAAGAATTTTTTTTTCAAACTGGAAATTCTTAAATTTAGTCATCTTCAAGCTCTACTGAGCTTGATTTCAGAAAAAATTGGATTTATTTGAGTACAAAAACGCCCACAACAACAACGAAGCTCTAATACCATTCACACGAAATTTTAAATCGTATTCTCTACTAGTGGGCGGTACACGACGGTACAGAAATGATCGAGATAGGGCAGCAACGTTTGCGGGCCATTAAAATTAGAAAAATCTAAACAAAATGTTGTGTTTATCCAATCGCGACGAATCTTCACAGGATCGCCCAACTTACATACCTTCCACGACCACACACTAACACTATACCATTAGAAGATATCATTACCAAATATAATCCGAAATGAAGACTATCTACAAGACAAATACTAACAAACTAACTAACAAACACAGACACATATCATAAAACCATCTTAGAACCTAATCTCAAAAAATCGTACACTAACCCAAACAAACACAGACACATGTCATAAATCAACCTCACAACCTTATTTCATGAAATACCACAATATCCTAAACAAATACGAACATGCCATAATACTATCAATAACAGATAATAAATAAGTATAAATACAAGTCCATCGACTAGGATAAGTTAGTCTTAAGATTCAAAATCTACGCGAAACATCGCAGTGAAAAATAAATCATCATTTAGATTGAACTAAATTCGTTTTTTTATTTTCTTATATATAATTCTTAAGAATTATATAAACGTAATTCCCACGGGACTATTTTCAATATTGCCACAAAATTTGATCAAAATCGGTTGAGCAGTTTCGGAGTCTATAATGAACATATATACATACATACTTCCATTTTATATATATAGAAGATAAATTTAAATACATATAATAAAGTAGAAATAAAATTTTAAAAACACCAACTCATGATCATTGACCTCTTTAGCTCATGACCAGCTGGCGCGACATCTAGCGTTGAGTTGAATAACATCTAGTTCGCTTGCTAGCGCTTATGTGAAATTGTGTGGTCCTCCCAACCTTTCACACACATACATACATACATACATACATACATACATACATATATAGATTTTAGATTTATATTAAAATTGGTGCTCCGCTCCTATTGGAACAATGAACAATTTTATTACCCGACGGGGTCATGAAGAAGGACGAAGTGGTGAAGTGGGGCAGGGAGAAGGGCAGCAACGCGCCAGGTTCTAACTAATATGCAATAAAGTTTAAAATAGTTCAAAATTGTTAAGAGCTTTTATTTACATTTACATATATTAGTTAAGTAAGACAATGGGCTTTCGTACTCGTGACACTATCACTATTTATTAAACTTATTACTTATTGTTGTTTAAACAGATTATAAATATTGAAATAAAGTTAAGAAAAAAAAAAATTAAAGAAGGCATCATACATCTCATAAACTAAATATAATCTCTATCAGCTCGACGAGACGACGACGACCATGTCGGTATATCTGCCCGTCTGTATGTTGTAACGGATTTTTTAAATTTGATATTAATCTGCCGCCCACTTCTTTGGGTAGCCCCAATTTAAACCAATCCCCCGTGAGAATGTTAATAGAGCTTCGGTTCAACCGAACGTAACGTTTTTTCTTATTACTTTTGATGTTTAAAAGTTGTCAACATTTTTAAAAAGTTGTATAATAAAGTTGTCTTCAGAAAAAGACTTAGCTGCAGAAACAATTAGAGTACATTTTTCAATGAGGTGAGATTGAGATTTATAATGAGGTGAAAACTGCATATGGTGACAAAGCTATGAATCGTACGAGTGTGTACAAGTGGTGTCGCGAATTTAAAAACGGTCGTACGTCTGTGCATGATGCTCAGAGGAGCGGAAGACCTTCAATTGTGACTGACGAAATTGTGGAAAAAATCTAAAATGGGCTCCGTGACGATCGCAGATTGACTGTGGATGAGCTTTCTGTGATGTTTTCGCAAATCTCAAGATCTCTACTACACGAAACAATCACAGAAACCCTCGGATAACGGAAACTGTCCGCGAGGTGGGTCCCAAGGGATTGGCGGGAAACTACTTCGAGGAAGGCATCAACAAATTGATACCCCGCTTTACCACCTGCAAAGAGATGAATGGTGACTATGTCGAAAAATAGCTTATATTATGTACTAAAGTATGGCGTATTTTTTTTTATTTAAATAAAAAATTTGAAAACCTACAAAAATTCAGTACACTTACTTTTGGGGATATGCCTCGTAATTCACATCTTGTAAAAAAATAAAAACACTTTTGAATCTTATTTGAATCATTTCCACTTACACATGTAGCTATAATTTATTGTTTTGTTGCAACTAACGCCTTTCAAGGCCGTTTAAACAAAAAAAAAAAACAAAAAAAATAGATTTAAAGTGGGCAAAATACCATTGATCACACATACGACGTGTGCACCCTACACAAAAATATGAAAATGAGTGATAAACAATAAGAAAAAACAAAGAATAAATAAAAATCTTGACGCAAGATAGATTTGATCAGTGTACAGACAGACAGACTCACAGTATTATACAAAAGTACATGCCTAACCTATCAGCAGCAGCACAATTGTGGCACTTTAACACAGCTCAACGACTTTAGTCTCCCTGTCTCTTACACTCCATTTGCTTCTATTTGCAACTTCCAATTGGAACTGCAGTCTCGTTGCCGTCACCGTCACCGTCATCGTCATCATCGTCATCATTGCTTTTATTTGCGTGGTCGCGCCCCTCTTCCCCTCCATCATCAACAACATGCCTGTCTCAGCTGAGCTATTCAAATAAATTGCGCAATAGTTCAGTGGCAGCAGCAGTCAAGCACCTCTGCATAGAGCCATGGCAACTAGCAACATTACTAGCTACGACTCCAATTAGAAATCATTGAACTCGCGCCACAATAATAACAACAACGCATAGCATGTTCGTCCGTTCTCTTTCTCTCTCTCTCTCTCTCTCTCTCTGCCTCTGCCTCTCTTTCTAGCGCCTTTGGAGATTTTTGCAGTAGATTGCAGCTTGTTTTATGCATTTTATGCGTGGTCGCGCCAACAACATAAGCAAAAACAACAATTAAGTATAACAATATGTCTAATAAGAATTATGCAGTATAATCCAGCAGCAACAACAACAGCAACATATGCAATGTCCATTGCTACATCAGCAACAAGAACAACGTACAACTGTTAAAGGCTTAATTTAGATTTAAAAATATTTGTCTACTTAAATCCAACTAGACATACACAATGCAGAACATTTACACAATCTTTTTTCTGACCTACCAGCTCCATCACTCCATGCATTTGGCGTTTTGTGCTTCTGCTTTTAAAAAAAAAGAAAATGTTAAAAAATAGATATACCATATATACGATACATAATGCTATGTGAGCTCTACAAATTTTCGTTTGTCTCGCCTAAGTCTCGCCTAAAATAGAAGAATGCTTTAAAAAAAGGATGCGAGTTGACGACATATTTTCATTTTCATTTACATGACCGTAAAAGATAACAAAAAATGTTTTACATGTGAACTTCAGTATAACCGAAACTTCAGTACACTTTGCAAGCTTCAAAAATGGGCTCACGATAGTCAATTTGTGTACGAAAGTTAAGCATATTTTTTATGTAAGGCGAAACCCATAAACCACGTCAACGATTTTTTTTTAGCACTTACGGGCCACCCTTTTCCTATAATGAGCTTTAGTGATGGGATTGTAGGTCCCTGCCAACATTTTACACACAATTTGAAAATCATAGCTAAATAAATAAATTTTACATTTTAAACGTTTAAAACAACATTCACTATTTATAATGTGAATAAATAAAATAGTGAAAATAAATAAATAATAATTACTCTGCGTGTATGTGTCATATTCACCTATTATAACGCAATTTCAACCCACTTCTAATGGTTGAAAAAAGCTTATATTGGATATGCTCTATTGGATCCGATGACAAAAAAAAATATTACATAAATTTTGATGGTGAAATCTAAACCGCTGATAGTGGAACATGAAAAATAAATATAATAATGACAACAAGAAGGAAAGCTGCAGTCGAGTGTGCTCTACTTCGAGATATCCTGTTTACTGCTCCTTATATTAACTATAGATTATATTTTTTAGTGGTCCGATTTGGACATATGCGGAATATCGTGAGTTGCAAGTATTCACTTTTCGTCTCTTGGTTCTAACTTCGTCAAGAGGTTTTTTTTTTTTACATGCAAATACTGTATATTTATTAATATAAATATGATGTTGGCAGATATGTTGTTGTCGTCACGAAATAAAAGGGAATAATAATAATAAAATAAACCCGACTTATCTCAAAAAATATACAAACTGAAGGTTACTTTCGAAGAATACTTTCGAAAACTTTAACAACCACACAAGATACAAGATAGTCTTCTATGTTAAATTTTTTTTTGAAGTTTGGTTTGGTTTGGTTTGAAAAAGAGGAATATGAATTGTCTATTTACTTATTTACATCTTTCTATGCACTTAAACGGTCGAGTAATTTAATAATGTAGCGTAGTTCGCATTGCTGCTATGTTTTTTGTTTCTTTGGGTTGCTTTGTTTTTAGTTGGAAGAATAGAGAAAAATGTATTCTCTATCTCTGTCGTGCTGTAAAGGGCGATTCACATTATGGAGCATGCCGCTCGACGTTAGGCTCGAAACTGTTGTGTGTGCACTTGCAAACATGTTGGCGAGCATCAGTTGAATGTGTTTTTGATATTGTAAAACAAATAAGGGAAAGATTTGATACACCAACACAAATTCTTTTAAAATTGTGTTTGTGCATTAATTAATTGCATTAATTATTGCAAATAAATTATTTATTGCCACTAACTTTCCGGGAGGCCATAAGAGCAGGGCTGTTCAAACGGAGAGCGTGAATCATTTCTGTGTCATAATTTGTACAGTGTGTCAAAATACAACACCAATACAGCGTAACTAATTCAAATTCTTGAGCATCAAACAGCCGACATCGGTAATGCGTTAGTTCGTATGTGTGTAAAAACATGAAGGTGTTCGTCCCGATAGACATGGCTGGACAGCGTTGATTTAGAGGTGAAAGCATTTCTGGACAATCCTGTATTATATATATTTTTATTATTGGGTTCTTGGATTACAATGGTTAAAGTATGTTTAGAATTAACAATTAATTAAACTTGACAAGTGAACTACTCCTAATACATTTACTTGTTACTACTCGTTATATACACATATTTATTTACTTAAAGCTAACATATAAAAACAAAAAATAAATTTAAAAAAAAAACCTTCGGGCGGGATTCAGGGACCGCGTTATAATTTAAAAATCTTCCGGACGAGCAGGGAAAACATTTTTTTTCGTAACGGACGTGATCGAGACAAATTCTTTATATCGCGCCCATCTCTAACTCAAATCAATCCAATTTTTCTTAAATCAAGCTCAGTAGAGCCTGAAGATAGCTAAATTTAAGAATTTTAGGTTTGAAAAAAAAAAGTTCTTGACCAAGAATTTTGTACTCTGTTTAAGAAAATCCATATTCAAGGTCTAGCGCAATTTTCATTAACCGTGTGGCAAATTTCGACTGATATGTCAGCAATGGTTAAGATAAGAATCATTCTGAATGGCATAATATTTATGATCTAATTATATTACTTACTTACTTTGGTAGCCCTACTACCGTCTATCGGTTAAGGCCGCACGTAGGAAAGCGCACAATTCGGTGTAGTTTAGTGCGCGCCAGTCGCTGGCAATCCGAACAAAAAATATTTGTAACAGAGTATATTGTGTTTTTTAAGCTGTCGAAATGTATGTAACATAGTGAAGGAAGCATCGGAGACCACATAAATTATATATAAATTCGTGATTAGCGCAAAAGACGAGACGATATAGCCATGCCCGTCCATATGTCTGTCTGAGAGAAAAGTTCTCCATCGAGCAAAAACGTAGACACCCTAAACGGCTTACACTTTCTAGGTTTTATTCGGCCTCCTTCATAGTTGGGCCGCTGTTGAGCCGTGTTGCAACTGTAGTGGTCTGCTCCAACCACAACAGAGGTGTGACCGCGAGCGACACGAAGGAGGAGATTTCTCCCCACAGTGCCCTCCGTTGGTAACAGGTTCGACTCCCACTGACGTTTGGGCTGACATCCCAGCCCGCGATTTCTCCTCTTTTTTCTTAATTTTGATCTTAATTTCGGGGAATTACCCCTAGCGTTATAGGTCCACCGCCAGGCACCTCTTACCATGGTCCGATCTCAATATAGTAGAATATTGTACCAGAACTTTAGCTAGACACTGCTTTGCCTGAGGTTCAAGCGCGCAAGTGAAACTAGGTATTACCCGTTTATTCCAAGGTGCGTACAGTGCCCAGCCGACACCCCCGTGGAAGATTCAACAGAGGTTTTTGTCAGACCCGAACCTACTTTGTTATAAATATTTACAAGTTTTACAAGTTTTCAATAGCTTCATTTCGTATTAATGGCATTAATTATTGCAAATATAATGCTCACTTTCCGGCAGGCCCCAAATGCAGGGCTGTTCAAAAGGAGTGCACCCAAAGTGTGATTCATTTCTGAGTCAAAATTCGTACAGTGTGTTAAAATACAACACCAGTGCAAATTAACTAATTAAAAATGTTTGTTTCTCTTTAGCATCCAGCAGCCAACTACGACATGCGTTCGTTCGTGTGAAAACACGAAGGCGTTCGTCCCCATTGAAACATGGCTAGACAGCGGCGATTTTGAGGCAAAAGCATTTTCCATGACAAGCCTGTACTATGGATATTTTTATTATTAGGTACATTTAAGACAAAATGTCGAATTTCGGCCTCTGGAATCTTCGCGCTAATCTCCGTTTAGCAATAAATTATACTCATATGCTGATGATGTCAAATTATGTTTGTCTTATTCCGATGTATTTCATATGGTTTAAATAATCGTAGCCTTTGTAGAGAATTTCCTTTCCATTATTTAGGTCTTCTTATGGACCCAAAATTGAGCTATAACTATCATATTGTTTATGTGCTAAATAGAGCAGAAGGTATTCTAGGCTTCATAAAGCGATGATAATTTTATGTAATATTAAACTTCTGAATACTACAGTTGTTCGTCCGGTTTTGGAATTTCCATCTTGTGTTTGAAACCAACATTATGCTACTCATAACGATCGTATTAAGTCAGTTCCAAAACTGTTTCTGTTTCCCTCAGAAACCTCAATTGGGCTCCTGATATTAACATTCCACCCTATGTGATTCGCTTAAAACTAATTGATCTTCCAACCCTGTCCGCACGACGGTCTTTGCTCTCTTTTGTCTTTCTTCATAAGATACTTTGTGGTGAAGTTGATTCTCCGATCTTTATTTTATAATACCCCCTCAAATTTTACTCGTAACTATGTGCCGTTAAGATGCACAAAGAATTATGCTTGCCATGCATCAATTCGGTCTCTCTGCTCATCTATAATAAATTCTCTCATATATTTTCTCTTTTGGTTCTTCTTTCCACTCTATAAAAAATTCTGTCCTTAACTCGGAACTACAATATAGATGCTAATTTCATATTCGTAATCTTTTGATTTGTAATTACGCCCGCTTGGACCACTTCCATTGCTGTGTCAACTTGGTGACCAAACAAAAATCCTCCAACAGGTCTGAGTGGTCGTAACTTTGTCCTATTAATGATAAGAATTTAGTGTTAAGATGTTCTGTTTTATAATAGATAGGTGTATTATGGTTAAGCAACTGTAGTTGCAATAAATAAGTAAATAAATAAATAAATATGTAAATAACCGCTAGTTAATTTTAATTTGATGCTTAAAAATGGCAAATGATATTGTTAAAAAATAAATACCTTATTCACACAATATACGAAGCGTACAAATAAATATGTATGCCACAAAAATAATGAACAATTCCATTATAATCCCTATCACAAACGATATGCAGCAACTTGTTCCTAACCAACTGCCAGTCTCTGCCAGAGGTTTATCGTAATATAAAGGTTCCCAGCGCATTGTATCCTGGCATGCTAAAATCTAAATTTGCTTATCGCATAATTTTTTTTTTTTTGTCCAAGTCGCTTAAACAAAAAATATGCAAAATACTCGACGCTTTCTGTTTCTAGCATGTTCAAAATGAGTTTTATTGTATTTTATTTTTATGTGAATTTTTTTTTGCGAAGTTTTTTGTTTGCGCAGTGCTATCAAATCTTGATAGTTCGGTTTTCTGTTTAATAAATTCTCTTAACATTTGGTCTCATGTGCTTGTATCTATTTATCTATTTAGTGCATTTGATCCCTCCCTCTCCCATTCTCTTGACACCTAAACTTCAAGGAAAACATGACGTATGCGTGATATTAAAGCCATTTTTACTGTTAAAGTCATACGCGTACATATAAGCATTTTCTTACTTTAGTTTGTGTGAGTGTGGTGTGAGAGTATCGTGCTACCGTTATTTATGTGTTTGTTTGCCCAAGTACGTCTCCAGGTCTCACTCGCTTAGACTCTCAATGCGTGTGTTTGCGTTCGTTTGTCGCAGTAAATAATATCCCAAAGGTTGTTGAAACATTTAATAAAACCAATATAAATCATAACAAACACTTAGCATGACACAAACACACACATACTCTAACGCACGTACACACGTATGCAGACACTCAGCCAGCCGCAAAGCGGAACTAAAATTCCAATGCGCGTTTTGGGTCCCCATACTATTCTCATGCTGTCTCCCTCCCTCTCACCCCACCGCATTCAACGAATTTCAACCACAGAGCATTGCTTGGTTGCCCATGCCATTTTCGTCTACTTTCTCTGCTAACCACTCTCGACCAACAAAATTCCAGTGCAGCAAAGTGACAAACGCACTCTGACACACATATACATCGTAACAAACTATAGACGTTCACCGGACGGACACTGACTCTCACACACGTAGCCACACAAACGACAGTGTTTCAATGCATGAACGAACGCACCTTTTCGCATAGACATGTGTATTTCAGTACCGAGGGTGAGCTGAAAAATAGTCGGCCTAGGTAAATGCCCCTTTATTTTTTTGCTAAGCTTTAATTTAGATCATATAACATTTAAATCTCTTATAATAAATATCTATACATTGTCGAACTCTGTTAAGTTAATTTAATTCTTTGATATGGTATACACGTATGTCTCAGTTATGGCCTCGTCACTCGAGCAAAATGTTTTTCCACCGATTCATGTTTATACTCTTCACACATAGTGCGATATGGTGGACGGAAATATCACATATATGTATATATTCGATTTGCTAGCTTCTTATGCTCGGAAATTTAAGATATATACTTTTTGGGATGGCCTCCACATAAACCCACCTATCGAAATTCACATGAAAAACTATTTTCTTACAATCAATATGAACAAATATAAAATTCGATATGGTGGCTTCTATTGGGATAAGCTTGACATATACATTAATTAGCGAGTCCCGGTCACATATAGGGGTAGTCCTCTCAACGGCCAACCGCTCACTTTGTGATTTTTATAGGTACATTTTTAATATTTTTCGAGCTAAACACCTTAATAATGGAATGAAGTTTTCAATTTATCACTATAGCATTAAATTAGATTATTTTGTTAGATTCTATGCGGTGTCACCCTTGGCAAATAGTTACCCTTCTCAAATAGAAGTATTTAATTATTGCGGGATAGTCGTGTTTATTTATATTTATAAATTTTTGTAAATATGTACACAAAAGTTCTTCGCTTTGAATGGCTGTCGAAAATAAATTTATTTGGCAAGCTATTAGAAAATTTGACTTATATCATATAAAAATATTTTTTTGAAAATTATGTTGTAATTTTAGCCAAGGCCCATTATTTATTATCTCACCTTCGTACTGATGCGGGAATTGTGAAAAAAGGAACGCACACAACAGTCATGTTCAATTCAATACAAACAGTTGAATATATTAGCGTTCCATGGCATACTTCTTACAGAATCTTAAAACCACTCAAATTACTGAATTACTAAACTTACCGACTGTGCTCAGTTCCAGCTATCTTGAACTTGAACAACAAATCCAAAAAATAAAATTCCATACAAAATTTTATAGGGTTGGCGTGTTAGTTTTGTTTTTTTTTTTTTTTTCTTAAGTTTTGTGTCTATGGTAGGTTAAAACCAGGTAACGTCCTCTCGGCCAATCACAACGACCTGAGCTCGTTCCCTCTCTCAGTTCTCTCAATTTAAAATAAGCAACAGACGGACTTGCCAACATGTTGGTGCGAATCAGTTGGGAGCGTGGCTTCATAGTGTTGTTCAGAACAATTCTAAAATAAGAGGAATGAACATTTCTTCAAGCTTGTTGTCTCAACAAGTTTAGCAGAACATGGTGGTCATACTTGGAATTCAACTGTTTTGTGTTGTCGCTACAATGGTTGAATTCCAACCACAAAATTAATAATGGAGGATATATTAGCATGTGAAGTTTTAACTTAGCGCTAATGTATTAGAAAGACGATTTCTAAAATCTTACACAAAAAATTTTCAAAATAAAGAAATACTGAAAACGCGACTTAGATTAAAAAATATAAAAAATGAAGGTACTATAGAAAGTTCACTACCTTTCTAGTACGTAAACTTCTTTCGAAAAATTCAACAATCACACGAAAATAAAACAAACTTTAGATAGTCTTGTATGTTAAAATTGTTTTAAGTTTAAAAAAATGCGTAACCACTAGTTATGCATTTTAATAATTAGAAAATGACATTATTGTTAAAAAACAAAATCCTTAATAAATATGTATGTCACAAGTAAAAAACAATTCCATTACGTAGGTTGCTATTTAAGTTTCCGGCCAAAATATTAGAAAATAAAAAATATTTGTAGTTTTATTGTTTTTCAAAATATTTTCCGTGATAATCAATACACTTTTGCATTCGCGTGAACTAATTTTCGAAATACGTTTTCCACTCCGAATAAGGTAGCTCCAAAAAATGCATTTTAACGCATCAACCGGTTCTTCTGACGTAGAAAATAGATGCCCACAAAATTTTTGTTTGAGGTTCGGGAACAAAAAGTCATTGGGTGCCAAATCAGAACTGTTTTCGATGTTTTGAGTGCTCAAAAACTCAGTGGTGTGACGCGACGTGTGAGAACTCGCAAGGTCATGATGCAGAATGATTCTTCTTAGGCGGTTTGTTTTCACATGACCATTTATACCGAAGAAACAGAAAACCATTTGCCTCGAAGTGATTCGCGCGAAGAACTTTTGTTGGATTTAGCTCCTCTTGGAACCCCCATATATGAATCTCAAATTTTTGCAAAGCCTTAGCTCTTTATTTGATGCGTTACTGTACTTACGTATTCAAGCGCGTACTTGACCGCCCAGTAAACTGATGGAAAATTTACCTACAATAAAAACAACAACTACTACTGAAACATTCGGCTACTGCAACAACAAAACACCAATAAAAACAACAAAAAATGCGCAAAAAATTAATTGCTGAGCATAAATCAAAAGACATTCTGAGTGAATTTTTTTCCTGGCATTACTCTTCTCTCTACCTCTTGAAATTATGTTGTTTGTGTAATTTTTTTTCACTTCTTTTGCACTGTTGTGTTGAGTTGTTCGGTGTAATTTACGCTCTATGTACTGTTACACAGAAACATACACACAAAACGTACATAACAACAAGGCATGATTCTTAAGTCGAAAATGACTAGCTTTTTAAAAAGAATCACTGAACTTGTCAACAATTTCACAAAGTTGAGAAAATACTCGAAGCGCGGCTAGAGGTTTGGCTCCGACCCGACTTTCCAATATAAATTTTCAAAATGCAACATGAGAACTGGGCAACAAGAAATGGTATATCTGCAGCATTCATCTGCATTCCTGATTCTGTGTCGGCGATACACTCCTGAAAATAATTGAAAGTTAAAGGCTGTAAAGTTTTTATTCTCATCCGTTCGCCTTCAAAAACTCGGTTTCTTTATACAAAAAATAATGAAATACATGTTTGGGGATTTCGAAAAACTTTACCCCGGGGCAAAGCTTGTTTAAATGAAAACAACAAAATATTGAAAACTTTTTCAATAACCTCATTTTTGCCTATACCATTACAGCAATCAGACCTTTAAATCGGTTTAAGTTGGAAAAACATATTTTGAATATTATGGGAGTTATAGACATTTTAATAAAACGATTATGACGAAAAAAAAATTTGCGGTAATACAATTCATCGCAAGTTTTTCCTTCTGATAATAATAAACTTATTAAAAACTCATCAAATTCTAAATCTAAAGAAAAATAGATGCCTATTTATTTTCCGAGATCTAGGCGGCAGGGAGTGACAGACATGCAGATATCGATTCCCATTTGAATATGTATGTGAAGCGGCTGTTTATAACAAACTACCATATCGAATGCCAAGCTGATATTGACTTAATAAGAGAAGGTCTTCTTACAAAAGCAAAAAAGTGGGCGGTTTGGAAAGAACTGTCGACGCGACAATACGTTTCGTGAACAATGTCAATCCAGTCTCCCACCAAGTGCGAAATACGCGGCGTCATCCATTATCTCGTTTGGAAGGGTAAACCTCCGTTTGAGATTTATAATGAGGTGAAAACTGCATATGGTGATAAAGCTATGAATCTTACGAGTGTGTACAACTGGTGTCGCGGGTTTAAAAACGGTCGTACGTCTGTACGTGATGATCAGAGGAGCGGAAGATCTTCAATTGTGACTGACGAAATTGTGGAAAAAATCGAAAATGTGCTCCGTGACGATGACTGTGGATGAACTTTCTGCGATGTTTTCGCAAATCTCCAGAGCTCTACTACACGAAACAATCACAGAAACCCTCGGATATCGGAAACTGTCCGCGACTAGGTCCCAAGGGATAGGCGGGAAACTACTTCGAGGAAGGCATCAATAAATTGATACCCCGCTTCACCACCTGCATAGAGAGGAATGGTGCTTACATTATGTACTAAAGTATCACGTAATTTTTTTGTTTAAATAAAAAATTATAAAATCTACAAAAATTCAGTACCCTTACTTTCTGGATATGCCTCGTACATAGTTTATGGGGCCTTTTAATGTCTCTTTTAATGCGTTTCAAACTTTAAGGCAAACTGATAATACCATATCAAACTATCGAGGGTGTCACGAAAATCTCTAGACAAAATTCCATCCGGTGATTAGAATTTCACAGTGAAATTTCGTAGGTGTCACAGAAATCTCCGAGATTTCATAAAAAAACAGTTTTACAACGTACAGGCGAGTTTTTTGCTACGCAGAGTTGTCCTAGATAACAAAAAAAATTCAGTACACATTAGATATAATAGCAAATAACAACAGCAAACACATTCGTGTCACGGCTGCATAACTCTCTTTGTCCGTCTGTTTACTTCTATGGAAGAGAACGCGCGAAGGAAGCATCATTTGCCGTTTTTAGATTAGATTAGCACACATTGCTGCTTGATTACATACATTTTGCAAAAAGGCCATGAACAATTTAAAACTGTACGATTGAAAAAGCATAAATGCCTACACTATTTCCGGGTGTAACGTGCCACCTCAACATTTTGCATTAATCGTCCGAATCGCTTTATAATTTGTGACCAACATTTCTTGCTCAGTTGTTGCTTAAAAGAATCAAATAAACTTTTGAAGCTAACCTTGCATACGAAATCTTGTAGTTTGTTTTTGCGGCAGTTGTTGACCGATGCAGCTCTCTGCTCCTCTTTGCTCTATATCAACAAAATATTTGAATTTGTTTTTCTTTTTTACGTTGCTTCAAACTGGTGTTGTGTTCTTTTTTTTTTTTTTTTTTTGTGGTTACTTAAACATTTAATAAAGCAGTTCCAATGATTTATAACCATAAAAAAACAAGGATTTAAACAACACATAAACATCGAATATGAAAATTACTGCAATAGTAAAACAATAACAGTAAAAAAGAAGAAATAGTGCTGCTCTCGTATGTATGTACTTCACTATGAGATACCCTATACACTTCGTAAGAGTCTACATATTTTGTAGCGTTTCGATCTAGGTCTATGTGGGCAACTGTATCGAGATTACCGTAAGATTCATCTTTAGCGATTTTAACTTAAGTAACAAAAAAGTACCAATCGGAAAATGGAACTTTTTCGAAAAATTCTAATAGACATATGTGACCTAACGCGTTCGAAAATGTCATGCTTTTGTTTACTTTCAGGCTAAACTTCATGACATTTGGACCAAGGACCAATGCGGAGTTATTGTATCTGAAGTGACAGTCAGGATGTCCGAACAAGCCTTTTGGCTTTTCGATAACAAGTACTAATTTTTTTTGGTCGTCAGTCAAATTGAGTGAAACAAACCGTGCACACACCTTTCGGTAGCCCAAAATGTTTGGTCAAAATGTGATAAATTGATATTTTGAAAATGCTCAATTCCAAATCCATGATTTTCAATTAAGATTTGACTGATCTTCGATGAATTCATGCACAGTTTTGATAGAAATTGCGCTGATCATGGATTTCAGTTAGCCAATATGTTTATGTCCTCAGGCTTGTTTTTAAGCCGCGTTTAAAATCTATCATGGGATAAACAATTATCACAATTTTTAATAAGTTAAACAGAACTAAATATTTGTCTTTGTTCAAAGCTCATTTTTCGACAGATGGCACAAACACAATATCACTTTGAGGTCGTTATCGCCGCATCTAGTGGACCAAATCTCCTGAAGTTTAGTCTGAAAGTAAGAAGTCTATGAATTTCTGCATTTGTCACAAACCACGGAGAGTTAACAACAACGGAGTGTGAGTTTGTTTGTTTGGGTCTACTAATGATTTGACTATTTGACTGTTGGTCAACAGAATTCATTTCTGGAGACACAATGTCTGGCTCTAATGTCCGGAGATGTCGAGATTGAGTTTCTGAACTTATATCTTCCACCAGTCAACAGCTGCGACCCTGGGTATAAAACGATTTTGAGCCATGGATAATTGTGGCTCGGGTTCGCGAAGTTTGTGGAACACTATTAAAAAGATATCTGGTGTACCGCAGAATAGAGCTCTTTCATCCGTCACATTTGAGGGAGTGCAAATAGGATCGTCAAAGAAATGTGCCACCTATTTCTGCAGACAGTTCGTGCAACACCCTTCTCAGCAGAATAGGTTAAAGCGTAAATCCATACGTCACATTAGAAGGAAAAGAGGACATGAAGATTTGGTGGGTTTTACATGTGAGGAGGTTCTTGCTGCTATAGGGAAAGCAAAATCATCCAAGGCACTCGGCCCAGACGGAATTTCAATGGTGATGCTGAAGCACCTTGGGCCTATAGCGGTAGAATACCTCACGCACGTGTTAAACCTATCCATTTCCCAGCTAATTGTCCCTGATGTATGGAAGGTAGCAAGGATTGTACCTCTCTTAAAACCTGGCAGTGAAGCTGATCTTGGTTCCTCTTATAGGCCCATATCGCTTCTTTCACCTGTAGTGAAAGTTCTTGAGTCATTATTACTTCCTTCAATGACAGAACACTGCCTTCTAGCAGACTCAGCAAGGCTTTAGGAAAGGTCGTGGTACGACTTCAGCACTAAGCGAAATCACAACTTTTATAGCTGATGGACTTAATAAGCCAAAGCCATGCGAACGTACAGTGATGGTGGCTCTAGACTTGAACAAGGCATTTGACACAGTTGATCATGCAATCTTGTTTAAGACCTGGACTCCACCTCACTACCCGATAAAACGAAACGCTGGCTATTGAACTATCTTAATGGTAGAAGGGCATACGTTGAGTTTAGGGGTGTGAGGTCGGGTTATCGTAAGTTAAAGATAGGTGTTCCGCAGGGTGGAGTTCTTCTCCTCTTCTGTTTAACCTTTGTTTGGCAAAGATGCCCCTTCCACTCCCCATATAAAACTAGTTACCTATGCAGATGATTGTTCTGTTTTATCATCGGGCGTGAATGTAGATGATATCTGTGTGAGAATTAATATCTATTTGGATAATTTATTAAATTTTTTTTAATGCTCGCAACCTTAGGCTTTCAACTCATAAGTCATCTGCTTCCATTTTCACTTCCTGGACTAAGGAGGTGAGGATGGAACTAGATGTCTTTGTTGAAGGTCTAAGGGTTCCTACTGTCCAGTACCCGATGATATTGGGAACTACATTGACCCATTGCTTAGATTGTCGGCTCGTGCCACCAAGACAAATAACCGTCTTAAGTCGAGAAACAAAGTGTTGAAAGCGCTTGCCGGATCTTCTTTGGGTAAAGACAAGGAGACTATAATAACAACTTATAAAACTATTGGACGTTCTGTTCTAAATTATGCTGCACCTGTATGGACCGCTTTCCTAAGTAAGACTCAATGGCAAAGCCTGCAAAGAAGTCAGAATAGTGCGCTGAGGACTGCCATTGGTTGTCTGCAAATGACCCATGAGAATCATTTGCACAATGAAGCGATGATACTTCCTGTTCATCAACATAAGTTGCTTTCGAGTTGCTTTCGAAGCAGTTCTTGTTGGGTGCGTACAGAAGTGATGAGCCGAGCCATGGCACCCTCACTACATCAGCGCCTACCCGAATAAGATCGTATATCAGGATATATAAGTCGAGCATAAATCGCTTTATCACTGATAGCAACATAGCACCGTAGCACCAGGACGAAACTTGCACAGTTAAGATCCGGATGGAGCGTTATGCTAATTGCTGCCCTGAATGCGGTCAATCACCGCACGATACAATTCATTTGTTCAATTGCCCGACCCATCCGACTCAATTGAGCCCTTTAGACCTCTGGTTACGACCAGATGATGTTGCTTTTTTCCTAGAACTTGACACCTGAGGTTGCATTTCGGTCTGTCTTTCTCTTACATTCACAAATTGCTTTGCACTACTACATTCATTCAGATATAATAAATTGTGCATATATATTTCCTGATACAGCTCACAAGAAGCTGTTACAACAAGAACAAAATTACAATAAATATTTAAAAAAATAACTGAACTGAATTTGTATTTTACCACTGCGGTAAAACTGTTGCGAGCTGTGAAATTTCACCCTATACAATGAGTTTTGGTATACCATGAGTTTGTCTAAGTCTTCTCTAGACAGATAATTTTCTACCAGACAGACATACGCACAGACATGACTAAATCGGATGGTCTTGTCGCGATGATGAATGTACATATATACGTATATACTTAATGCGGTCTCTAATGCTTGCTTCGCCATTTTACATACATTTTGACAGTTCAACAAACACAATATAGAACAGTTGCAAAACGGGCTATCACCTAGCACGATAAAAGCATAAATAAAGTGAAAGGTGACGCTCGAGAGTAAAAACGCATACATATTTTTATAGTCTTTACATGTAGTGTGAATAGTATTATAATTTGTCGCGAAGTTTGTAACGCATGAAACAAAGCATTGGAGACCACATAAATATATATTATTGATGAGATTGACTAGACGTATCGAGCTAGCCATGTCTGTCTGTCTGTCCGTCTAGTCCTTCAGTTTTTAATACATCGATCAGAAATCGGGTATAGAGCTTATGCTCCTATGTTAAACATAAAGCACAATGATCATGCCACGCCTACTTTAAGGAGTAGCCCCCATACAAATGCACCGTCCACTAATCTAATTTTCCAATTTTGCATGAAAAACTTCTTTGCTACCGTTAATATCAGCATGGAATTTGATATGGTGACTTCTTATCAACGGAACCTTCATAAAATATTTAATGGATGTGTTTTGCCCACTTTTAGAGGTAGTCCCCACAAAGGCCAAACGCCAACTTTGTGGTTGGTAAAGTTTTTCAGGTACAGCTACAGTTTTTCTATAAAGTGGAATAAAGTGTTCAAATTATCACTAGAGCATTAAATTGTTACATGCTTGTTAAGAGTATTGAAACTTCGGTTCTACCTCTTGTTCATTTTTTTTCAGTCACTTCTTTTTTAGCAGTGTACAGCCAAAAAACAACGGCATAAACCTACTCTGATGAAAGCATTTAGAGTACTGATTTCATTTTTTGGTTATGTAAAGCAGATTTTGACAAACAGTGCGATAATCTAAATAGTGTTCGGCCACGGTAGACAGCCAAGCCCATATCAGTGATGTTTCTAGGATTTTATTTCTCTTAAATATAGTCTGAAAGTAATATTAGTAGTTTATCGAATAGCTTAAAACATACAGACTGAGTTACGAGTATCAAAGATACCATAGAGCAGAGAAGATATTGTTAATTAGTCTTCAAGGTAGTTGGGAAAAATTCGCATCTATTTAGATCTCTCCGTTACAGCCACAACAAACGATGACGATCGGTACTGCGAGAATCTGGTTAAGCTAAGATGTGATAGCCAGCTGTTATCTGTTCCATCAGCTGTTCCAATACGGTGTATTTATATATGGTTTTTTCATCAAGTTAGCTAAACAAAGAGCAAATCATTGATGTTACAGCAACTGAATTAACGATAATGCCGTTCATACACACTTGTATAACCGAATTTCCGTTGATAATTTTGAGAAGCTTACTACAAGGTGTGTCGCAAAAGAAACAGGACTTTTTAAAAATAGCTGTTTCTGGTGGCGACACCTAATGGTAGGTACATGCGTTGGAAAGGTACATCCTTCACTGACATCTTGTAAATCTAATTTTATTTTTTGGTGAGAAAATCGGTGATAAGTGTCGATGAGACGGCGCATTATCGCATTTTTGGTCGTCAGTCAATTTGTGCGGAACAAACTGTGAACACACCTTCTGTAGACTCAATTTCTCCGTCAAAATGCGATGAATCGAATCTTTGGCAATATTTAATTCCATTTC
This sequence comes from Leucophenga montana, assembly GCA_035044765.1. NCBI lineage: Eukaryota > Metazoa > Arthropoda > Insecta > Diptera > Drosophilidae > Leucophenga > Leucophenga montana. Next base: position 362,238 of record JAWNNQ010001280.1, on the reverse strand, counting down.
CATATAACGCAACGAAGATTTCGGCTCATTTTGTATGAACTCACGCACTTTTCCAATGTTCTTTTCGATCACCACTGATTTTGGCCGGCCCGACTTTTCACGACCTTCTTGAAAACGTTTAAGCCACTCGTGATAACTTCGCTTGTAGTGGTCCGATTGTCATACAAGTTGTCAGTGAAGGATGTAGTTTTCCAACGTATGTACCTACCAATAAGTGGCGCCACCAGAAACAGCTATTTTTAAAAAAGTCCTGTTTCTTTTGCGACATACCTTGTAAAATTGATGATAGAGAGAATGAAAAGCTTAGTAGAAAAGATTATTGTAGTATTTTGTACACATAGTATTAGTTTTAAACATTATTTACATGTCTATTGTAAGAAATTCAGCAAGACTTATTGAATATAATCTTGTATAAAAATATGTCAATGAAGAGAAAAAGAAACCACAATAGCAGAATATAAAATAAAGTTTGAAAGTGTGACGCAAACATTAAAAATGACATTCAAGGCGACAAAAATAAAAGGACGTACCAACTAAAATACATACTTTTAATGCAAATCAACAAATATGCAAATTGAAAGGACACTCGGCGTATCCGCAACAATGACAGCAACAATAACAACAAAAATAAGAAAAACCATCCGAATGGGTACATCGAATAAACACAGTTGAAAAACTGCTTCATGACGTAAATTGCATATTAAATTTTACATTTTTCATCTAGAGCGAGGACAAGAGGAAAATATAGTTAAAAGCATAGAAAAGCTAAGGACCAAAATATGAGAAGCACTGGGCAGCGGCAGGAGGCACATAAAAAGTGAAAAGTGAAAGTTGAATGCGTTATGAGACGCCGCAGGGGAGCAAACGAATGGAACGATTGTTTCTATGGACAGGACTATGGTGGAGACGACGACGAGTCCTTTTTGGGGCAGGTGCTATGATGGCTTTTCATGCGATTTCAGCAACAGCGCCAACAACATTTCAATTTAGGAAAATACGCTCATTATTTTTAAGTGACGATGACGATGCTGAGGACGATGAGGATGTTCAGGTTGTTGAAGACTATGAAAGATTTTCTGGTAGAAAGTTCGACGTGCGCTTCAAAAACGGCACAGGGCAATGCATCACAAAAGAGAGAGAGAGAGAGAGAGAAGAGAGAGAGAGAGAGAGAGAGAGAGAGAGACAGATTGGGAAAGAGTGAGATGAATTGTGATGGAGGATACTTCTTGACTTGGTTTTCTTCAAATAAGTCGTTGGTTGCATTGTTCGCGTTGCTGTTTGACTAAACTTTTATCCTACAACTCAGACTCTTTTTACTTCCTCCTTCGAGTCATGAGGCTATAAAGTTATCAAGAACAAAAGCCAGCTATATGTACAAGTATGCATGCGGCAAGCGATGAGATGGCGCAGCAAGAAGTCTGTCTACAAGTTTGAAGCGTTCTTTACTCGCTCTCGAAAACTAGCAAAGATGTAAAAGAGGAAAACACTTAAGTAAACTTTATATATAAACACTGGAGATTTTTTTTTCCTTTTCTGTGGAAGAGTAAAAAAAGTGGGTAAAGTGTGTGGCCCAGAGCGCTCAAAAGACTTTAGAGAAAAAACTTAAGACATACGAAAAATAGTAATTGTCAAAAGGTGTAACTATATCGCTTGTATTTATTACAAGTGCATATGGGCCTATTAAGATATTTTATTGACAGAGAGTTAGAAAAATTTAGACTTAAATATTTTAGTATATGTGGTTTTCGTGGAGCTAACCAAGGTCGAATTAGCGGACCTCTGCTTGTGTAATTAATTAAGTGTGTAATCATTGCTTGGTAATCTCACAATATTAGCAGTTAATTGCCGTGCAAAGTTTACTATGTCTGAAAAACAATTTCTAGATTTCTTCGAATCACTGGGTTACCGAATTCTAACTGCAGGTAACTATAATTCCAAACAGGATTCTTAGTTTTTAGCATTCAAACTTGAGGAGAAATTCGTTCACATACGATGCATTAAAAGACTTTCATAAGCAGGTTCTTAAAGTTGGATTATGAAAGGATGTACTAGCATAAAGCTACCCGTTGAAGTAGCTACACCCATCAGAGACCAAACTGAAAAGTGGGTTTGCAGCGATGAAGAAATTGCCTTGGCTAAAGGCATTATAGCTTCCACCTTTTTACTATGTTTTGCACTGAAATATATAAGATGATCAATGAAGCTTCGAGTCCCAAAATTATATATATTAATTACTTTCTTACATACTTATATGTCCCTACAACAGCTTATCAGTCATGGACGCACGTAGGTCTTCTGTCAGTCGTTGGAAATAAGAAGCTTGATGGGGTCCTCCCAGACAAGGTTTTTCCAACGTAAGCTTGGATGTCCTCTCTGACATATATTACAATGCATTTTAAAGAATTATTTAATTCCCCTGAATTGAAATTCTCTTTATCATAATCAATAAAATGCCACCATCTCACAGGGCAATTGTTTCAAATAATTTTCTTATAAATTGGTCTAAGCCCATAATGGATTATGAGAAAAATATGGCACTATCAACAAATTTAAATCTATTACCTCTGATACTGCTCCGCAATATTTGAAAATGACTACAGTATTTTTTGGTACATCGAACGTTTCGTTATGTTTAAACGAAAATTAATAAACGATGGCACATTAAGCATCCAAAATTTTGTAAAAGTAATAATGTATTTTCTGTTGAAAATAATACAAGGAGATGGGGAATGAGTAAAGCGAATTTCGAGACTTGGTTTAAAAGAGAGAATCTTCACCACGAAATAGGTGTTTGTAGCTTATATGTATAGACTATGGTAAGGATTTAAAAAAGAAAAACGGAATTTTGGTCGAAAACTAGTTTTTTTCGTATTCTTCGGTTTTACGAAAAGTATGAACGCGGCAGTCGAATGTGCTCAACTTAGATATACACTGAAACAATGTTAATTTAAATAAAGCAACATAAAACTAAAACACTACAGAAATCTAGATTATATAATTTTATTTTATTATACCATTCACACATAGTGTGAAATGGTATTATCAGTTTGTCTGAAAATTTGTAACGCATTAAAGGAGACATCATAGACTCCATAAAGTATATATATTCTTGATCAGCTCGACGAGACGAGTCGATCCAGCCATGTCCGTCTGTCTGGATGTTGTTACGCATTTTTTTTGCACATACACTTTTTTTATTGCAGTTTAATAGAGTGTCAAGATTTTCCAGCAACGCCCACTTTTTTGGGTAGCCCCCATACAAATCCACCGCCCACTTTTGACTTTTTGTATGAAAAACTTTTTTATTGTAGTCAATATCAACTTAATAATTGATATGGCAACTTCTAGTGGTCGGATGGTTGACATATACATTAATGGGTGGGACCCGATCAATATTTGGGGTAGCCCCCATACAAACCTACTGCCCACTTTTGACTTTTTGTATGAAAACTTCTTTATTAAAATCAATATTGGGTTGAAATGCTTAACATATATAGACTAAGGGGCGTCACCCGCCTACTTTTTGGGGTAACCCATACAAACCCACAGTGCAATTTTGTGTTTTTTATGAAAAAATTCTACATTTAAATCCATATTAGCTTGAAATTTGATTTGGTGAATTTTAGTGGACAACAGCTTCATATGCATATACAAATGGGCGTGTCCCGCCCACTTTTTGAGGTAGTCCCATATAAACCCACAGCTCACTTTTATGCATTTGTATGAAAACATCAATATTAACTTGAAATTCGATATAGCGGTATCTTACACATCAACTACATCGCTTCATACAAATCTACTAGTAGGCATGTACCGCCCACTTTTTAGGGTAGCCCCAATTTAAACCACCACTTTTATGTTTTACAAGACTATTTAAAATTTCGTGTAAATGGTATTAGAGCTTCGGTTAAACCGAAGTTAACGTTTTTTCTTGTTTTTATATTATTGTACTTATTATATTAGATGAAATATTAGAACTAATTAAAAATAAAAACAAAAAATAATACAAAAACTATAAAAATGGAGAGGTTTGCGTGGGGCTACCCCTTAAAGTGGTCCGTAAAATATACCAAAAATATACAAAAAAAAAAAAAAAATACATACAATAACTTAAAGAAGCGGGTTTATATGCGAACTACCCCTTAAAGTAGGGTATTCAAACTTGAAGTCTCTATATTATATAGTAGCTGAGATCTGTTCGTTCCAAAAGACGGTGATATTGACATGTTTATATCGAGCCACCTTTCAATGCTGATAATGAATATATATACTTTATAGAGGTTTGAAGTTTGTAAGGAACCGGCTTTGAAAATCGGCCCTTTAATCCCTAATCTATAGGAAGTAGGTTCTCCAGAAGACCGAGATATATAACTATATAGATAAATTAATACTTATTATAAATTCTTAATGAATTCCTTTCGAGGAGTCTGTAACACTAGAAAACGTGTCGCAAGTGGTAGGTAGGGAATAGGGGGAAATAAAACACTTCCTGCGAGACAAATATACCAAGAATGAAAAAAACGTTAAATAACGTCTAGAGCATCAATTGTACGAACAAATGGCTAACCAGATAAAATCGTGCTGCGTCTGAACACTAGATTACAGAGGGTGTCTATCTTAAAATGGGCGGCTAGCTAAATAAATGTGGAATGCGTAAAGACTTTGGACTATCTACCTTTTTCCTCAATTAGATTTTCAAATGTGGTAGTGAACAATAGCGGAAATATTACTCAAAAAGGTTACCACAATTTCGTGGCAAATTCTCCCCCTTCGGCAACCGGAACATATATTTTAAATTTTTCACAACTTTCGACGTGGATTATCTCAACAAGAACGTGTCAATAAACTCAGTTCTTTGTATGGCGATAAAGCACCATCAAAAACCGCAGTATATTGCTGGTATAGTGAATTCAATCGTGGTCGTAGTTTGGTCGCCGACGAATTCCGTGAAGATCGTCCAAAATCGGTTTTTGTGCCCAAAAACATCGATGCAGTGCGTGAACTGATAATGCAAGATTGTCATGTGACATATCGTGAGATAGAGGCATCCTTGCACATTAGTTCTACTTCAATACATTTGATTTTGCATGAACACTTAGCTGTAAAAAAAATTTGCTCTCGTTGGATATCCCATATTTTATCAATCACTCAAAAAAAGGCTCGCGTCGATTGGTGTAAGGAAATGATTAAAAAGTTCGACCGTGGTGCTTCAAAAGCCGTGTATAAAATCGTGACAGGATACGAATCATGGATATATGCGTATGAGCCGGAAACAAAACAGCAATCGAACGTGTGGGTATCCAAGACGACCCAAATCCAACAAAAGTTGTTCGTGGAAGAAGCACAGCGAAGCACATGATCGCCTGTTTCTTCGGCCGAATGGGTCATGTGGCCACTGTTCCGCTTGAGCAACGTAGGACGGTCAATTCTGAGATACAGGTACAGGACCATTTGTTTGCCGGAAATCTTCGGAGAAATTCGTAAAACCAACCGCCAAAGACGAATCATTCTCCATCATGACAATGCGACCTCTCGCACATCTCGTCAAACAAGTGCATTTTTGAGCAGTCAAAACATCGAATTAATGACTCATCCTCCGTACAGTCCTGATTTGGCACCCAATGACTTCTTCTTGTTCCCGAGTATTAAAAGTAAACTGCGTGGTCAACGATTTACGAGCGCCGAAGAAGCAGTTGATGCGTTCAAAAACGTTTTGGAGGTGTCTCAAGAGGAATGGAAAAACTGCTATGACAAATGGTTTGAACGAATGCAAAAGCGTATTGATCATCAAGGGGAATATTTTGAAAAACAATAAAGCCATTTTTATTTAAAAATCTTTGATGTTATTGGCTATTCCCGAAATATAAATAGTACCCCTCGTATGTATGCCTGTAAGGGTGAAGAGTATAAACCACATTTCAGTTTTGATGCCAATCGGTACCAATCAACTTTTATTAAGATATATGTCTTAGTTCTTATAAATACTACATACATATAATGTATCTATTCTAACACTGAACTGTCTCGAATTCGCGCCATCGTAAACGCTAATTAAGTTAATTATGTGACAAAAACTTAACACAAGTAGTTGGCAACAACATTGCCAAACAAGAGTAAAGATAGCAAAACCAAATAAGCTGTCTCATCACTCACTCACAACACCAAATACCAAAAAGCACACCAAAGACGCCCACACCTAATACAGCAGCACAGCAGCTACTGCCTCAACGACATTCACTTACACTCATCCTATCCACCATCGACATAAATACCGACATATGACCCGACCAAAAATTCGTCGATCCGCAAAAGGAGAAGTCCACAAATAAATTAATTATGTTAATCTGTTTACATGTCAGTGAGTTTAAAAACGCCCTCACTACACACATATTGACAAAGGCAAATATATTCTCTAAGTTGCCTTGTATGGTGTCTATTTATGCGTCTCGAATTTCTTCCCACTTTCGCTGTTTTCGATGTGTCACTTAATCAAGTTGAACACCTGTCACCGAGTCAAATACTTCTAAGCCACTTTCTAAGCCACTTTTTGCTGTTAGATAGAGACACGTTTTATTGTGATTGCCAATTAATCTATTATACAACAAACCATATACTTAGTGTTTTAGTTTTATAATATTTAGTTTAAATGTTAATTGAATGCATTAGCAAAATTTTGGAAAAAAAAACAAATGATACCGTTAGCTTTGGTGGTACCAAAGCTTAAACACTCCTCATATATGCATCAAAAGAATTCCGATTTTAATTATTGAAATTAAGGAAAAGGAATGATTTGGAAAGGAAAATAATTTCGATATGTTTCTTATGAAAAAACAAACTGTAACTCTAATACTCTTTAAGCGAAGAAAATGTAATGTTGTGTCGCATATGAATCAACCTTAAATATAGAAGAAAAAGTTGTTCAGTATATGTAAAACATATTTCCCAATGTAAAATGACCTTGAGGCTGCTAAAATTCATATCGGTATACCTTAAAGGTCGCTAATAAAAATTACGAAAAGCAAATAATGTTCTTACAAAAACTCAAAAATGGTGGCTGGTTTGCAAGGGACTACCAATTCATTCAAAAACTTACAAATGGAGATAAAGTTTGTGTGGTGGTTAAAGAGGTGAAATCTGGAAATTTGCGTAATATATTTTTATGATTTGCGTTAGAAACATTAAATTTTGCGTTTCTAGCGTATAAAACAACAAAACGAAATAAATTTTCATACAAAAACTTAATATGGGGGTTAGATTTGTATGGGGGCTGCCCTTTATAGTAGTCCGGTCTGGTCATATGTAGTATATTTTATTAGGATTTACGTTAGATACACCAAATTTACCGTTTCTGAACATTATATACATTTGCACAAACTTAATATACATTTTTAACCTAAGGATGCAGAGTATAAAAAGTCCATCGGCGTCGAATCGCATGATTTCGACGGTGAATTCGGCAACAACGGCAAAATTGGTTGTGTTCTGTGACTTCTGGCATTATTTTGTTGAAATCATATATCGTCAAAGTCAAAATAATCGGTTATCATACTATTCGGAAAAAACGAGGTGGCAACACATATCAGGAAAAGTACATATCGCCAATGTACTAAATAAAATTTAAAAAAAAAAATTGTAATTCAAAACTCTGCAATTGAACTACACATTAAAAAAGGAACACCGTAGATTGCATATTGTGTGTGGGTGTATATAATATGATAAAACAAACAATATAAAAACCAAGAAAAAACGTTAACTTCAGTTGAACCGAAGCTCTAATACCATTCACACGAAATTTTAAATAGTATTGCAAAACATAAAAGTGGGGGTTTGAAGCGATGTAGTAGATGTGTAACATGCTGAAATATCGAATTTCAAGTTGACATTGACGTTTTCCATACAAATGCATAAAAGTGAGCTGTGTGTTTATATGGGACTACCTCAAAAATTGGGCGTGATACGCCCACTAGTAGATCAGTATTATCTGTATTTCAAGCTAATATTTATTTAAACAAAGACTTTTTTCATAAAAAACACAAAATTGCACGGTGGATTTGTATGGGTGGTCAGTATATTTGTATGGGGGCTACCTGTTAGTCTGGGTGTGTTACAAAAAAGTCAAAAGTTGGCAGTAGGTTTGTATGGGGGCTACCCCAAATAGTGGGCGGGTCCCACACATTAGTGTCAAGTGTCCGTCCACCAGAAGCTACCATATCAATTATTAAGTTGATATTGACTACAATAAAATAGTTTTTCATACAAAAAGTGAGATGTGGCCGGTGGGTTTGTATGGGGGCTACCCCAAAAAGTGGGCGTGGCAGGTCAATCTTGATACTCTATTAAACTGCAATAATTAGAAGTTTGTGTGCAAATTTTAAACAGGATAGCATAAAAAACTGGTGACCAAAAATTGCGCAACAACATACAGACAGACAGATGAACGGAGAGACAGACAGACGGACAGAACGGATGGCTAGATCGACTCGTCTAGTCGAGCTGATCAAGAATATATATACTTTAAAGGGGTCTATGATGCCTCCATTATTGCGTTACAAACTTTCAGACAAACTGATAATACCATTTCACAATATGTGTGAAAGGTATAAAAAACCAGCCAAAAACCCAATATGAATATGTCCACATACATTTACATGCATACACATGTAAATAACAGTGTTGGGCACCCCACAACTCGCGAGCAAAAATAGTTAGACATTGCTCTCTCGTCATGTGTACGAGAGAGATAAAAAGCCAGCTACACTCTGACAACATTGCCCTTTGCTGGTATATACATACATACACTCAACAACAGTACTATTGTTTTTGCTGGATTTCATCATCGTCAGGCATTTTAGGGAAATTAGTTACGCAGCTCATGTTCCCTTGTGATTTATCGTGTTGTTGTTGCTTTTCTAAACAAATTTAATAAATAGCTAAAGACACAACAACAACAACAACAAACAAGTAACAGCAGCAGCGTTGAACCCTTTAATCCAAAACTTCATTTCCATTGGGGTTGCGACACGCTGCAAGCTGCAAGCTACTCACATTATTATTTTCCCGATTTAAAGGATTGCCATCATCGCCATAATCATGAACAGCACTACAAGGCAGCCATACTGTAGACATTCAGCTATAATCATATTTGCTTTATTATTTATGCCTCAACTGACAACCGCTGCTGCTTTCATTCATCTTGAGCTGTCGCCTTTGTGGCTTTTGCTGCGAAATGCCTCGGTTTCTCATCTACTTAACTTTCACACACAATCCAATACGGTCCAATTGTGCTCTATGACTCTGGCGACACCAGACTTAACCCAATTCGACAGTTTAACTGCTTAGTTTTTCTTTTCCTTATATTATTTTGTACCCTTCATGTACATATGTTTTAGAATAGCATTGTTGATTTGAAATTCGCTTGCCACTTATGCTAGTTGATACAAAATTATTCTTGATTTAGAAAATGACCTTAGAAGTATTTTGAAAATTCATACATTTTATTTATACCACATGGAATCACCAAACCGATAGATTACTATTAAATTATTTAAATACATATTGATAAAAAAATTCGGTATTATAGTTCCTCAGTTCTTAAGATATCAAGCTAAAATTCTGTATGATGGTTCTTTTCTGCTTTATTCTCAATGGCAGTATTATAATATCCTTCTGACACAATGACACACACATAATCTTTTCAAGGTCCTATCGCTAGATTTTAGGAAGCGAAGTCTAAATATTAAATACAACCGAACTACATAAAATTAATCAAGAGAACACGTTAACTTTGGTACAACCAAAACTTTCCATAGCACTTTTCACACGCTCCTAAATATTTCATTCCGTCCGTATTTATTTATTTTTTTTTTTTTTTGAATATTCAAGTTTCTTCTATTTGCAGTAGGAGTGTACGGTGTGAAAACTTCGACTTTGTCGACTTTATAAATTTTCTAGGACGTTTTCACACTATAGCTATTCATATCTTTTTTTTTTTGTTTTGTCAATTTATGCATGACACTTTCGCTTAAGCATATTTTCTGCGTCGTTCTTTTTTCTTTTTTCAGTAAATATTTTTGCATTCTCCTGAAAAAAAAACTGTGTTCAGTTATCCGATTTAAAGTTATCAGTTTCTTTCCTTTCTTACTTGACCGAATGCTTCTTCATGTATTCATTTATTTGTTTATCCAATTGGATTTGTTTGTTTAGTGACGACAACGATGTCTACGATGAGGTTAGCGGCACTGTAGTTTGTAGTCGCAACCAATTGGAATTGGAAAGTGGATACGCGTGTTAAATAAATAAATAAATAAATAAATAAATAAATAAATAGCAATCCTCGAAATCGAGATTACTTATAAATCAATCGAACTGTTAGCGAAATAAACATTTATTTATAGATTTATTTATAAGAATAATAAAAACTTGTGAATATTAGCGATTATTTACTTAGCAAGAAAATTTATCTTACAACAAATTTACACTTGTTTAAAACAAAAAAAAAATTGTAATTCAGTGGAACCGTCTAGGGAACTACGATAACTCCTTTAAAGCGTTACAAACTGATCTATGTATGAAAAGTTTACAAAAACAAGAAAAAAAGTTAACTTCGGTAAAACCAAATATTAAATACTTTCGCTTAAATACGGCTCTAGACTTTTTCCTGTGGGATTTTTGAAGTGCAAAGTCTATGTCAACAACACGGACCCTGGAGCTGAAGACCATTATCCGAAGTGAATTAGCCGCTTTACTGTACGAACCACTACAAAAAGTTATAAAAAAAAAAAAAAACTACCACATTACGTCGTTCACGCTGATCAAACACAATTTCAAAGGTCGAAAATAAATAATTAATGGATCGAATGAAAAAAAAAGAATCTTTACTAAAAAACAAAACTGTTTGAAAAGCCAATTTCATATCATATACGAGTATACCATCATATATACCATATTATATACCATCAAAAAGTTATAAAATATTGTATAACATCGGATCCACACGTGCATGTCTCAGCTTATTTCAAACATTAGAAGTGGGTTTAAAATTGTGGTCCAGGATTTGAACATAAGACACACACGCACAATAAGTTAAATAAGAACTTATAATAAAATGAAAAGAAATACCTAATTCATTTAAAAAACAAGAAAAACTTCGATTAAACCGAAGTTCTAATACCATTAACACGAAATTTTAATTCCTGTTGTAAAACGTCAATGTGGGCGGGACACGCACATTAATATATGCATATGAAACGGCCGTGGACAAAAAGCCATCACAACGAATTGCAAGCTTTTATTAACTTAACTAAAAAAGTTTTTCAGCACAAAAGTGGGCGATGGTTTTATACGGGGATTAATCCCAAAAAGTAGGCTAGACACGCTACTTAGTATATGCATATGCAAAGAGAGATAGTATTTGTTTCGTATTAGTACCATTTCAAGTCGACTCATAGGTGTTGCCTCCAAATGAAGACAGTGCCCCTTCTCTGGTGAGAGGGCCGCCACGTGATGTTCCCTGGTAACGTATTAAAAAAATACGGCTAATTTAAGCGTCGTGTGACTCACACATCCAACTCTCCTCTGCTACTCCATCCTAACATCCCCTCCTAGACCTAGGCATAGTCGATAAAGTGTCTACAGCAGCAGTGGGCACGACATTTTGAATCGGGAGCAGTACAACAACATCTACAACAAACATAGTTTTTGAAGTCATAAATCTAAGCAAAATGAACACTTTTATGATTCTATGCGTCGCGAAGAAAATCGAGCCTTCGCTGTATTGTTGTTGTTTGGCTTATTAAAGTAAAAAAAGATTCAACACTGAAAAAAATTATTGAAACCATTTAAATTTCTTTTATTCATTTATCAATTTTTCGAAGTCTACTTTTTCTTTACTTATAGAAGTGCGCAATAAATCAGCAAGATTTATGTCACTTAACTTATTTCTATAAATATTTTTAATATGTTTTATATGCGAAAATGCAGTTTCACACACATATGTATTGGCAAAACTTGACTCCAACTGAAGCATCGAAGACATTCTTCTCATCGTCACATGCCGGTTTAAATTCGTACTTAGCTGCTGATTTTTTTAGCAAAGCGATTTGCTGCATCCTTTCTATATCACTCAAAGAACCATAGAACCATGGAGACTCAAATAATGTCGTCGAATATTGTAGTTTCTTTTTGAACTTATTATAGTTCCGCAAATAAGGCACTTAAACATTTCCAAATTATTTAATTGCGAAAAAAATACTGAGTCTCAAACTGAAAGATTCTATTTTTTCAGCCATTATTAATTTTACTTTGAAAAATTTACAAACCGCAGTTTAATCACTTAGTAAAAATCGTAACACATCAAAACCTACTTCGCTTTCTTACTCAGTGTACAAGACGCGGCAGAAGTCGTAAATCATAGCAAAATGAACACTTTTATGACGGTCCGCGCCGCAACGATAATCGTTTGTGGTTGTTGTTTCGTTTTCGGCTGCGCCGAAAGTTGTTGTTGTCTCGTCGAAAATCTCAATCATGCAAAAGTAACGGTTTGAGCACTTAGAGCAACGAGAGCAAAGGCTTGCCCACCGCTGGTCTACAGGGCCAGATCAAGATGTCATGCATACCGTGTCGATGATCAGTCTGGTTGAGGGCCCTGTTTAAAAACAAAATAACTCAGTCACTAAATAACTCTCCGATAACTGGACGCCTCGGCGAGTGACTGTGACCTTATCTGTGTATGGCGGATCTCTGCACAGATGGACATTTCTTCTCCGCAATTCGTGGGTCCAAATATGAACCAAATCAGCAAAAATATTAAATTACCGCGGGACTGCACCGCGACACAAGCTGAAATGCAGCTTGAAGAGCAGCGGTTGGACGAGGGTCGTCCAACAACGGTACGTGAACGTATCCGGCTGCTTTCAGTCAGACCTGGTCATGCAAGACCAGGTACACAGCAGCGTCACCATGCTGAAAGGCCAGCAGTGGCGAACAGACCGAGAGCGGGAAGAACAATGACAATGACTACCATTGCCGAACGCTCAAGGTAAAAGTTATGGTGCAGCCACCAAAACACCTCAGCAGAGTAAGAAAACGACGCTGGATAAGAAGCCACTCCTACCACCACCAGGACAGCCTGGTGGTGTGGATGACCCTAAGCGTAGAGGCCTTAGTGGAGCGGGCGTGAATTGGTATCTAAGATACCTAGAACAGGGATTGACAGTTGTGCAGCCACAACAGTCGGCCAGTAAGCGAGCGAATAGGACGCTCACCCCTCCCGACCACGCGTCGGAAAAATGCAGCAGGACTGATGCTGCAAGAACGGAGGGCGACTACTTACCATCGACCTTCATGGCAGCCAGAAGAGAAAGCACCCGCAGCAGGCAGATCGCTGTGGAGGGCAGCCAACCGTCGGCCAGCTACGTCAGTGTCGTCAAATCAGTGAAGGTGGCAGTACTAGCTGAGGACTTTCCTCAGATAATGCTGACACCAGATAAGCTGACGGATCTGGAAGACGCCATCTTATGCGAGGTGACAAAAGGCTGGTCGCACAAGATTAAATTTGACGCCATACATTTTCGGCCAGGGATGCTCTTGGTGGATTGTGCGGATGAGCACACCGTGGAGTGGCTGCAGCTGCACGCTCCTGCATTGGGAGGCTGGGATGGCCCTCCACTGAAAGCCGTCATGGGTGACGACATTCCGCCATCGGAAGTCATCCACCTATTCCTCCCGAGATGTCAGGGGAAAACGGCGGAATGGCTTCTAAACCTCCTAGAAGCGCAGAACGAAGGATTAAACACGCACCTTTGGAAAGTGATCTCTCTGAGACAGGAGGGTAGCGGACAGCTGATGATAGTGACGTCCACCTAAAACAGAAACCTGCGACAGAATCATAAACAGCGGAAGCATCAGGGGCAACTGTCGTTGAGAATAGGCCCGAGACGCCTATGCATGAAGGCTCGGACTTACAAATTGAGCCCTTACTTTCCTCCCAGGAATTCAGGGAGGCAGAACAGCTCCCGGAAGTTGAGGATAGGACGCACATCGAAGAGGAGCTAGGGAGAGCGGAGGACTCTGCGCATGAGCCGAACATATAGGCCAGAAAGCATCAGCGCAGCCCAGGGTAATGTCCATCACGACAAGGCGGCGTCGGTTATCATAGCGAGGACATTCACCAACCAACAACTGGGGTTTGCGCTGCTCCAGAAACCCTGGTGTCATGAGGGCCGAATCAAATGCATGTATACCAGGACCACGAATGTAATCTGAGACACTAGATACAGTGCCCCAGAGCTTGCATTATTATCAGGAATGATATTAATTACACTATACTTTCAGAATTTCTAACTAGGGACTGCGTACCGCTACTCACTGAGTTGAAAGAGAAGGGCAGAAGGAAGCGAGTAGTCATTGCTTCAGCATACTGCGCGGGAGAGTATGCATCACCTCAGGAGGAAATTGAACGCCTCGTGCAGTTCTGCAATAAACGTGGACTACCTATCCTGGTAGGCTGCGATGCAAACGCACATAATGAGTCTTGGGGAAGCACAGACACCAACAACAGGCGTAAGTGTCTTCTAGAATTCTTTATAAGTAATCGCCTAACCTTTACTAACAAGGGATGCTCACCGACCTTTGTTACCGAGAATAGGCAGGAAGTTTTAGATGTAACATTCTGTAGCATGTCCATGGAAAATGACATAAGAAACTGATATGTATCACAGGAACCATCCATGTCTGACAATAGAATAATTAGATTCGAGATACAAGGGGACAAAGGGACCCGAGAATTGACAAGAAACCCTAGAAAAACTGAATGGGGAAAGTATGCATCACAATTAACACAGCCATAGGTAGGCAGAAAGGTACAGTGCCTAGAATGAATGTAGGGATAATTTAGTCGTTTGAGAGTGCTTGTCCTATGATCAAAGATAGGCGTGAGCAGGACGCCCCATGGTGGAACGAGCGCCTACAAAGAGGGCAAATGTAAGAAAGCTGTACAATGAAGCTAGAAGAACGAATCTATGGGAAGTACACACCAAGGAGCTCACTAGTTACAATAAAGAGATAAGGAAAGCGAAGCGCAGGAACAATAGAGTTTTCTGCGAAGGGATTGTAAACACTGCGTCGGCAGCTCGGCCAAGACACAAACTGATGAGAACATCTCACTCAGTAGACCAGATAACTCCTTTACGGAAAGTGACGAACAGAAAATTCAGCTACTCCTGGATACCTTTTTCCCAGGAGGCACATGTGAAATACTCCAAACAGAGGAGCCGCATGTAAGAACAAATAGGGCGAACATAGAATTCGCCAAGTCTGTGATTAGTGAAGGAAAAATAAGGTGGGCAATATCTACTTTGAAAGCCTTAAAATCGCCGGGAGTAGATGGAATATTCCCAGCTCTACTGCCGAACGGACATTGCCTTTCTGGACATTGAGGGAGCTTTTAACAAACAAGACACGCGACAATATGTAACGCACTAGTAGATAGGGGAGTAGACCCAATCATAGTGAATTGGATACACATTAGGGAACAAACAGTTAAGGGTTGCCCACAGGGGGGTGTACTTTCTCCCCTTCTGTGGAGCCTAGTCGTAGACGGACTACTATGTAGACTAGCCGAGAATGGGATACGATGCCAAGGATATGCAGATGATATCTTTATAATAGCAAGTGGGAAGTTTGAAGAGACACTCTGTGACATAATCAACAGAGGACTCAAAATCACACAAGATTGGTGCGGTGTGGTGGGGCTTAACCTCAACCCTGCCAAAACGACCACTGTGCCATTTACTAGAAAGAAAAAGCTTCCTAGAAAAAGAAAAAACGTTAACTTCGGTGGAAGCGAAGCTTTAATACCATTCACACGAAAGTTCTAATAGTGTACTAATCAGCTATAAAGACCTATAAGGTAAAAGGGTATATTAAGTTTGTGCAGATGAATGTAACAGGCAGATAGTAGCTTGACATACCATATAAAGTATACACAGAGAGGAAAAACAGAGAACATTATGCTTAAATCAATTCTATGTACCCTTTGCAAAATAACTTGATTTAAGCTTACTTTGGTATGTTTTCGAGAACTTAAGGACTTATATCAAGAACAATCCGTCTTCTTCTTTCAAGAACAGAGCAATCTTACATTAATACCACAAAATCTTGAATGAGTTGATTTCGGTTATGAAATAATAACGAATTGTCCTGTTAAACTATGAACGAATTGCTCTTGATATAAGAGTCCCAAAGTTCTTATTATTAGATTTTGTAAATATTTTGAATCAAGTTCGTTTTGTCTGCTCCTTTTGTAGCCATTTGTTGTTGGTTTTTTAACACAGACACACATACATACCAACACTCGAATGCACTTTTTTTCTTCCTATTTTTTTTCTTTGTTTGCATTGCACAGTTTTGTTGTTGTTGCACTTTTATTTGTTATACCTTTAATACAAGTCTTGGCAAGCGAACTGATAGCAACTGACGCGCTAAACAATGCAAAAGTAATATACGGTAGCTTATAACGCGTAGCTACTCTCTTCTTCGTTCCTTTCAGTTTCTTTGTTTTCAGTTGGCTGAATAAAAAAAATGATATATATGTCGCTGTCTTATGAGCTAATGGTGTTATGACATAACACGATCTTAATTCTCTTTAAATTTTCTACGACTTTTTTAGAATTTTGCATTAGTTTGAAGAGGAAAGAACATTGCGTATTTAGCTGAAATTTAGTCAAGATTTAGCTGTTTTTTGACAAGCAACTATAAGTTTAATGTTACAGAACGCGTTATCAGCTGTTTTTCAGTTTTCAGCAGCTAATATCGTATGTGTCGAATATGATTAAGATTCTGAAAATGGAACAGAAGACCTTTGTTGATGTTTTGTGCTACAAATGAATAATGATTTGTTGTTGTTATATGTAATGATTTTAAATTTGACTGTAGCTTCGCTTTATATAAAGAAAAAGAAAAAACCAAGCCTTTTTTCATTTAATTTACTCTTGCGCAGAAATAAAAAGGATAAGAAAATATAAATACATACAATATATGAATATGTATTGCTAAAAATCTATTATTTTTATTTCAAATTCACTTAGGTTTCAATCATAAGTTGATAAAAGAAATATGTGACGAGGACAGCAAATTACATAGCACTATTCTCCGAATGACTCCAGTTCAGTTCGAGCGAAATATAGAGTAAGTTCGACCACATATCGCCAAGCACAAAATGGTTATGAGATCTGTAGAACGATTGCAATTGAATTTCGGTTTAGCCAAAGTTAACCTTTTTTTTCTTGTTTTTTTTTCTTCTAAAATTTAGCTTGGTCATACCCGCATAAGCATTGAAGAAACAGGTACATAACGAGCAACAAAGGGAATGCTGGGATGAGAATGAAATATTTTGTTCTCTTTAGCAATTAATATTATTTGGACCTTACTTAAAGCACAATTTTCAAATAAGTACAAATCGTGCTTCGCTGTAGCACGGTTAGACCGATTCGTGCTTGTTTTTTGTGGTTCTTATTTGAATCACGACAAAACTTATTTTTCGAACGGAATTTTCTGTGTAAACAAGTATTCTTGATCAGCATCGGAAGATAAGTCGATATGGACATGTCCGTCTGATTGAACAAACAGATTTTATAGACTATAAAAGATAAACATTTCAAGTTTGGATATTTAGACTCTCCTCTCCCTCTTCAGATAACTAGCATTAAATGAACATGCCCACCCCACTTTAAGGTGTAGCCCTCATTTTTAAGTTATTAGATGCATTTTTCTTGTTGTTGTTCATTACGCTAAAAACTTCATTACGCAAATTTGGTGTATCTAGAGTAAATCGTAACAAAAATACTGCATACGAGTATTTCCAGATCGGGGTAGCTTCCATTCAAACTTGATCTCCATTTTTATGTTTTTGAATGAAATTTTTTGTTTTTGTTCCAAAATTTGGCGTAAACCACGTCAATCATTTCAAAATATTTCATATAGGGCCAGATCAGATAGCCTCTTGCAAACCTGTCCACATTTTTTAATTTTTATATGAACATTTTTCTAATATATAATCAATTCTAATAAAATTTCCCTCATATGTCGTGACCTGACGACTAAAGAATATAATCTATGGTTCATTCAAGGTGCCTTAAACAAGGTACAGGTTATCTCGGACAAACAAGAACGACTGCAGCGTTCTTTCTCCTTTTAATTAAAAAATGTAAAAAAAAACAAGATACAAGAAAAAAAGGTTAACTTCGATGTTAGCGAAGTTTTGATACCATTCACTGAAGTTTCAAGCTGTGATTTTTGGTAAGTATTTGTAAAATCTAACGACTTAACCGGGGTTACAAGATTGTTGGAGCCTACCCTCAAGTGGGTGTGACACGCCGCATTATAAGTATCCGATGTATTCATCCATATGAAGCCACCATGTCAAATATCCAGTTGACTTTGTGTAAAATCATAGTTTTTCATAAAAAAACCCAAAAATTGGAGCTGGGTTTGCATGGGGCTGCCCCTAAAATGAGAAACTACATCTATTTCTCTATATGTTAGGCGTTCGTCTATAAGAAGCTACTAAATTAAATTTTATGTTGATATTTACTGTAATACATGTAAGAAAGTTTCAATACAAAATTCAAAAACCCTAAAAGTAAGCGTGACACGCCACTATGATATTTTTGTGATAGCATCCTTCCACAAGATAGCCGTCATGTCTATATTTTACGTAAATATTATCTGCAATAAAAATGTTTTCCATACAAAAAGCAACAGTGGGCGTGTGATTTGTACGGGCTACCTCAAAAAGTGGGGGATCGCACCCGTTGATATATATATATATATATATATATATATATATATATATATATATATATATATATATATATGTGAATAGTCACTTCATAAGAAGTCACCATGTCAATTTTTAAGTGATATTGACAGCAATGAACAAAAATTTCATACACAATGTCGAAAGTAGTTTGTATGGTGACTACCCTAAAAAGTGGGAGTATCATGTAAATTTTGATACTCTATTAAACTGCAACAAAAGTCTACATACCGACTTATAACCGGATATCTGAAAGTTGGTGCCCAAAAATGTGCAACAACATCCAAGCAGGCAGACAGACAGACGGACATGGAGAGATCGACTCGTCTCGTCGAGCTGATCAAGGGGGCAACCCCAAAAAGTGGGAGGGACACGCCCGTTAGTCTATGTATGTTAAATGGCTGTCCATAAAAAGAAGACAATTTCAACCTAATATTGCCATTAATAAAGAAGTTTTTCATACAAAAACACAAAAGTGGGCGGTGGCTTTGTATGGGGGCTACCAGCATTGGGAGGGACATGCATGGGACATTAGTATATTTATATTAAGCAGCTGTCCATAAAAAAAGTACCAAATAGAATTTCAACATAATATTGACTTTAATAAAGAAGTTTTTAGTACAAAAACACAAAGTGGGCGGTGCGTTTATTTTAGGCATACACCAAAAAGTGGAAATGAACACACCCATTAGTCTATGTATGTTAAGCGGCTATCCACAAAAAGGCACCATTTCAACCTAATATTGATTTTAACAAATAAGTGTCTCATAATTTCACGGTATTATCAGTTTGTCTGAAAGTTTGTAACGCATTAAAGGAGGCATCGTAGACCCCATAAAGTATATATGTTCTTGATCAGCTCGACGAGACGAGTCGATCTAGCCGTGTCCGTCTGTCTGTCTGTCTGTATGTTGTTGCGCATTTTTTGGACATCAATTTTTATGCTATCCAGTTGAAAATTTGCACACACACTTCTCATTATTGCAGTTTAATAGAGTATCAAGATTGACCCGCCACGCCCACTCTTTGGGGTAGCCCCATACAAACCCACTGCCCACTTTTGACTTTTTGTATGAACAAATTTTTTTATTGTAGTCAATATCAACTTAATAATTAATGTGGTAGCTTCTAGTAGACGGACACTTCACATATATATTAATTGGTGGGACCCGCCCACTGTTTGGGGTAGCCCTCATACAAACCTACAGACCAATTTTTTTTTTTTTTTGTATGAGAAACTTATTTGTTAAAATCAATATTAGGTTGAAATGCGATGTGGTGCCTTTTTGTGGATAGCCGCTTAACATACATAGACTAATGGGCGTGTCCCGCCAACTTTTTGGGGAAGCCCCCATACAAACTTACCTCCCACTTTTGTTTTTTTTTTTTATAAAAAAATTCTTAATTTAAATTAATATTAGCTTGAAATTCGCTTTAGTGGATTTTAATGGACAACTGCTTCATATACATATAAAAATAGGCGTGACCAGACCTTTTTTGAGGTAGTCCCTTTTTAAACCCCCCACATTTACAATGCGATTTAAAATTTCGTGTGAATGGTATTAGAGCTTCGGTTCAACCGAAGTTAATGTTTTCTTCTTATTTTATGTTAAAAAAACCAAAAAATGTATTATTATGGAATGCGGCAGGGTATTTCGAAGTTGTGAACTCAGTTGCAAAGAAAAATAGGAGCGCCAAATTTGAATCGTGCACTCTTGTTGGGACACCCGATAGTTGTGAAGTTTCTGTCCATAGGAAACCACCATTGACTGTAATTTTTCTCCAAAAGTGGGCGGTGGGTTTGTATGTATACTATTTGTGTGAATTGGTTTTCGAGATAAAAGTTTTTAATTCATTTCTTTTTTTTTTTTTTGTAGCAGACAGCCTCACAATTTGGGCCATATATCGAGTTAGAAACGTCAGATTGGATCGCATAAGTTACCATATTAAATAAAAAAAAAAATCACTATCAACATTGTTTTCCAATCGGTTAAGTAGTGTTATGGGCCAAAACATATGGCAAACTTCGCTTTTTTGATATCTTCAATCAATTGCTCATAGCTCAAAAAATTAACCAAAAATTGACGTTTCACAAATATTTTGGCCAATAATACTTTACTGGATTATATTCGATTACCTTTAATTGGACACATTGTGTGACATAATCGGACGTTCCAAACGCGAGATAAGACATGTAAAGCTATCTCAAAAAAGCATACTCGTATCTCAAAAACGTATCCATGAAAAATTTTATCAATGTGATTACATAAGAAATACTTATAGTGGTATTCAATGTACATTTTGGCTGTAAACCAGTGTAGTTGAACCATTTTCGTTTTATTGAGAAATTTAGGTTACTTCTCGTTCAGAAAGTAGATACCGTGCACTCAAATTCCGACAATGGGAATCGTTATCTTATGAGACGCATTAAATCCGTGACAATCATGAAAATATATAATAATAATTCATAAGAAACGTAAAACTATTCGTCCAATTTGTGTAGAACTATCAATACCTTCTAACTGGATTTGGTAGATACGAAAATTTCCGGTCCTAGATAATCTTCTTATACAGTTTATAACTAGTACCCGACAAAATACTGCAGTAGATATTTGTAGTAAATATTTAGCAGATATCGGAATTTTCATTCAAACTAAAAAGAAATTAAATTTTTGTTTTTCTTACCTTCGAAATTTAGAGAGCGCCGCGCTACGTTGTTGTAAACGATTTGGTGAATGTTGCAATTTACATTGCTTCAACGGTGGCGGTGCAACGTGTACCACAGAGGCCGATGAAGATACACTAGAAGATGAAGATGTTGAAGATGAGCTAGAGCTAGAGCTAGAACTGCAGCGGGCTGTTGTCGTTGACGACGCAATAGATGAGATTGTTCGCCTTGTAGCAGAAATGTTCGAAATTCTTTGAGAAGTGGTCTGTGCTGGCGATGATGGCAGCCATAATGGTAATTTCTGCAAATTCCTTACATCGGGTGATAGACCTGCGGGTTTTGCTGTGACTGGTGTTGTTGTTGAAAGTTTCTGTTGCTGCTCCAATTGATAGTTTTGATTGAATGAATGCAGCGCAAATTGTTGTTGCTCTTGTGATTCTACCTGTAATTGTTCGCATTTAATGTGGTTGTTGTGATTACTTCGACGCCGATAATTTTGATTTGGTTGGCTTTGCAAAGTTTCTGTTGTTGTTGTGGTTTTTGATATTGCAAATTTTCCAAATGATTTCACATTTTTGTTGAAATTCTGTTGCGTGGCATAACTGGCGCTGTTGTTGTTGCTAATGCTTTTGTTGTAGTAGTCAATGTTGCTGCGTTTGTTGTTATGTGTGCTTTTGTTTTTATTGCAAATCCATTGTTTATGTACGTTTACTATTGGTGTTTGTTGTTGTTGTGAATAAAATGGCGTTTGTTGTTGTTGCGTTTGATTTTGGTGTTGTGACTGATAATTAGTATTTGCAGCACGTTGTTGACTAGTACTATTCGATGGTGTTGCACGTAAATCATTCAGCATCATGTCCAGATCGGTAGCTAATGAGCTAAGGAGCTGAATCAAGAAAAATATGATACATAAGCTTGTAGTAAATTTTGTAAAAAATTAAAAAAAAAAAACAAAAAGTAATACGTTAGCGTAACGGAAGCTTTAATACTATTTAAATGATACAAACTGATAAAATTTTTCACCATCGTTTCTTAAAATTTCAGTCATAAAATTAGACAGTCATTAAAATAAGATAATATTCTTAAAACAAGATTAAATTCTCAATTATAGCAAAAATATTGATTTAAGAAAACAAAATCTTAGATTTATATTTTATAATCTAATAAGAATTTTCGACTTGTTTGAAGTGGTCACAAATCAAGACCATTTTCTATTCTACAATCGTCACTGGCTGCTCTTGATTTTTAGACAATTTTCTTAGCTGCTGTAAATAGTACGTATCCCAGCCAAAAAAAAAAAAAAAAAAAAAAATTAAATTAATGGTATTTGTAATGTCGGTGTTTTAAGTTGTATATTTAGCAGCTATAAAGACAAAAAATTCACAACTAATTTACAGAAAAAAACAACAAAGAGCTATAGTCAAGGTGTTCTCCTACCTACATATATTATTTCCTGTATTCTTTTCTTTAAAATATTTTTCATATGGCCGTATTGTGGGCGTACATACTAGAGATGGGCGCGTGATAAAAATTTGTCCCGATCGCACTCGACCCTAAAACAAAATGTCTTTACCGATTCCGGCCGCCCCGAAGATTTTCAAATTATCACTTGGGTCCCGAATTCCACCGGATTTTTTTACATAATTATGCTATTCGCTCATAGTGTTACATGGTATTACCAGTTTGACTGGAAGTTTGTAACGCATTGATGGGGGCATCGTAGACCCCATAAAGTATATATATATTGTTGACCAGCTCGACGAGACGAGTTGATCTAGTTATGTCCATCTGTATGTTGTTGCGCATTTCGTAGGCACCTATTTTCAGGGTATCCAGTTGAAAATTGGCACATATACTTCCTTTTATTGCAGTTTAATAGAGTATAAAGATTGACCCTTCCCGCCCACTTTTTATACAAACTCTCCGCCCACTTTTGAATTTTTGTATGAAAAACTTTTTGATTGTAGACAATATCTACTCAATAATTAATATGGTAACTTCTAATAGATTTACCCTTCAAATATATATTAATGGGTGCGTCCCGCCCACATTTAGAGGTATCCCCCATACAAACCCACCGTCCACTTTTGTGTTTTGTATGAAAAACAACTTTATTAAAGTCAATATTAGGTTTAAATTCGATTCGGTGGCTTTTTATGTACAGCCGCTTAACATACATAGACTAATGAGCTAGACACGCTTACTTTCTGGGGTAGCACCCATAGAAACCCACCGACCACTTTTGTGTTTTTTAATGGAAAACTTCTTTATTTAAATCAATATTTGCTTAATATGCGATGTGGTGGCTTTTTATGGATAGCCGCATACACATATATTAATGTCACACCCACTTTTTTGTTCGGTCCCTACACAAACCCATAGCCCACTTTTGTGTTTCTTTTTTTTTTATGAAAAGTTCTTTATTTAAATCAATATTAGCTTGAAATTTGATATGGTGCTTTCTTATAAATGGCTGCTTAACATACATACTTAAGTAGGCGCGTCCCGTTCACTTTTTGTATGACAAACTTCTTTAGTTAAGTCAATATCAACTTGAAATTTGATATGGTAGCATCTTATAGATATTCGCTTCACACACATTTACCAGTGAGCGTGTACGACTCAATTCGTTTATGTTTATGTTTGATAATACTATTTAAAATTACGTGCGAATTGTTATAGATATTCGGTTCACCGATGATTACGTTTTACGTTTGGTATTATTAAATTGTCTGAAAGTTTGTAACGTATTAAAAGAGTCATCGTAGAACCTATAAAGTTTATAAATTCCTCCATCTGCCTGTCCATCTGTATGTTGTTGATCTTTTTTTGGAGAGCAAATCTTATGCCATACATTTGAAAAATGGCATATACACTAGCATATACACCAAAATCGCTTTGCGGAAATTATTCTAAGGATCATTCTGAGCAATTTTGCTGAAAAAACTGTAGGTCTAAAACCAATTTCGATCCAGCGATTTTCAAGGTGAAGTTCTAGCCATGTCCGTCTGTCTGTATGTTGTTGAGCATTTTTTGGGGACTAATTTTTTATACAATATATACAATATATATTTATATAATATATAAAATATATATACATTAATTACCACGTTTCGAAAGTAGGCAAGATTTAAGAAGTTAGTCATCTAAATTAAAAAAAAAAACTGCATTATTGGGAAAAAAATGTACAACAATTTTTCTTCTATCTTTTTAAGTGACCTTTTTGCTTTGATAAATAAGAAAATCAAAAAGAAGCTATAGCTCGTTCAAAACATAAGGAATAAGTAACGTTGACCTATTTGTATGTCAATGTATGATCGAAAAAGAGAACATTTAAAAAAAGGACAAGAAAATTCCACAAGAGAAGTAGAAAATGAAAATAAAAATGGAAAAACTGCTATGACAAATGGTTTGAACGAATGCAAAAGTGTATTGATCATCAAGGGGAATATTTTGAAAAACTATAAAGCCATTTTCATTTAAAAATGTTTGTTATTATTTGCTATTCCCGAAATATAAATAGCACCTCTCGTACCTAACTATAAAACTTCCTCCTAAAAATCGCTGGGTCGAAATCCATTTTAGACCCATAGTTTCTTGGGGAAATTTTCTTAGAATTGTCCGTACATTATTTTTCGCACATGCGATTTTCATGTTTTTTCGGTCCCATACAAATCGGCCCGCTCTAATAAACACTTTTTTTCAGTTTAATAGAGTATCAAAATATGGGGCTACCCCAAGTTTTGGGGTAGCCCCATAACCCCCCGCGCACTTTTGACTTATGGTATGGAAAACTCTTTTATTGTAGTCAATATCAACTTAGTAATTAATGTGGTGGCTTTAAATGAACGGACACTTCATATATACAGTAATGGGTGCGACCCGTCCACTTTTTAGGGTAGCCCCCATATAAACCTACTGTCCAATTTTTGTGTTTTTGTATGAAAAACTTCTTTATTAAAGTCAATATCAGGTTGAAACGCGATGTGGTGCCTTTTTATGAACAGCCACTTAATATGCATAGGTTTTGTGTTTTTGTATGAAAAACGTATTTATTTAACTCAATATTAGCTTGAAGTTCGGTTTGGTGGATTTTGGTGGACAGTAGAGTTGAGCGATATTTCACTACGTGTGATTCAATCACGGCGACTCAAAAATCACGAATATCAGTTGCTACTCGATATTGTAAATGTCAGTGATTGAATATCGTTTATTTCTTACTTACAGCAATGGTTGACACTAGAATATGTACAAATCTGATGACTACTTAAAATTCCATGTTCCCGCCTTAATTCCCAAGATTTATAAGTAGCCTATATCCTGTTGCGGGAGCCCAGTGATTCCTACTATCTCCTACTATCTCCCTACTATCTAATCCTCTCCAGAAAAGTGCATTACAAAACATCATTTTGACAACACCAAGTGTTTTCTTTAAATGTTTTCTTAGTATCCAAGCGTGATAGCTTTTAGCTTTTTCAACCTTAATGGAAACATCAAAAGAAAAGCTGCTAGCAGCCGTTAACAATAGACTACAGCCGTTGCAATATGTACTTCATCCAATTCCCGTCAATACAAATGAGATTACGCTTTGGAGTAATTTTGCTGCTATGGCTGCAATGTATAAACCCTAAGGTCACAGGAACCTCACGCGGATTGGTTGAGGTGGAACCCAAACATTAAAGAAGTCGCACGTAAAAAGCTATGTTGTCTCTATGTCGTCTGTACCATGTGAAAGATTCTTTTCAAAAGTTGGCCTTGTTCTAAATGGAAGAAGAATCCGATTAAAAGATGATAAACTTAAAATGATCTTATTTCTTAATGCAAATTACAAATTTATTGAAAAATAACGTAAATTAAATAAGACTGTGCAATACCATATATAGTTGAATTTTAAATGTCCATGTGTGGTGCTAATTGGCTTTTGTCTATGGTATTCTATAGCAGTGATGATCATTTTTTATATGGATTTCTCTATTCTTGAGCATTTCTTTTGAAGTCCGTAGTGTGATTTATTTTGAAGTGTTATGTTAAACAGTCTTATTTACATTTTTTTTTTTAAATGACACAATCGCAGACATGGAGCAGTATAGTCAAGAAGAAGGTATGATCTCATGTGGAAATAATTAAATAATGAATACACCCCCACTTTTTTTTATTGTTAATCACAAAGTAATAGAAAGAATGTAAGGAGACATTCGTTTTGTTTAATAAAATAAATGGATAAAAAGACCTTTTTTTTGCCTTTTTTGTTTTTTTTTTTAGCGATCGCAGTAGCAGTTCAAATTCACGGTGATTTGAAAGTAGCAGCTCCGATAATCACTGCTACTCAAAAAAAAATGATTAGCTCATCTCTAGTTGACAGCCGCTTCATATAACATCTCAAAAAGTTCCGTGTCCCGAACACTTTTTGAGGTAGTCCCACACAAAACCACTGCTCACTTTCACTCAGTTGTATGAACAACGTCAATATGAGTATATCTATATACCCTTAGGGGTGGGAATTTTCAACCGCTAGCACTAGGACGATCCGATTTTGTATGTTTTAACATTCTGTGATGTATGTTTCAAGCCCTGTGGTAGCTCAAATGAACGGAAATGAAAACGTCCGTTGAAGGAAATAAATTTTACTAGGCAACTAGATATGAGAATTAAAAAAATTTATTAATGCATCTTTACTTTACTAAAATGCAAAACCCAAATAGTGTGCGGTGGACTTATTTGGGAGCTACCCACTATATTGGGCTGGGCAAACACATTTCGACACATACCGAATTATAATTTGATCGCTCAAGATATAATAAAATTCTCATAATATAATGGAAAAAGGGCTGGACCTTCTATTTAGTATTGCACAGTTTTTATAGTTTTTATACATGATCAGCGTAGGTTTACGGAGAATCTCCATGCCCAGTTTCAGCCTGATATCTCATCAGTGGCTAGTTTGTGATTTTGCCGGCATTAGACAGACGGACGTAGCCATAGATACTATGCATACAGACAAGAATATATATGTATTGTAAAATACGTACATCTGTATACATTATGCTTTGCTTATTGTGTTACCAACTCCATGACAAAATTGTAATACTAAGTGTGAAGAGTATAAAACATGGATTAATGCAGACAGTTTCTTTCATTATTTTTTTTTTTTTTAATCATCCATTGATTCGTTCACTCTCTCGCGCACACATGCCAATTGAAAATCTCCAATTGGACAGTTGAAAGTAGCTTTGCAATATTTACTTAAGCAAGCCTCGAAAGAGGAAACAGAAAAAGAAACAACAACAAAAAAATTTGAGAAAAAAAAAATATTAATTAAATCAAACAAGCGCATTTTGATACGTACAACAGCATTGAAACCGTATTGGGAAATTTGGTGGGACAGTGCGCGCAGTAGTGTTGGAACACAATCGATAGTATCGATAGTTTCGTTTTTCTGCCACTATCGATTAGTGTCGATAGTTTTTTGGTCATCAATTATCCGATAAGATTGGATGGAATAACAGGATGGATGGAATAACAAATCAAAAATGGCACACAAATCAAATTTTTGGAAACTACGCCCCAAAATACATAGAACAAACAAAGTCTATGAGAAACCATCTAGAAACCATCTAAACTAGTATTATGTATTAAATATTGAGCCATAAATATGTTAAGTCTTAGAACTCATTTTGAACCTACTTCAAAAGAATGGATTTAACTTAACCCAAAATTTTAACTTGTACACCAAACAGGGCAATTTTAGCCAAGTTAACAACAACAAAATTATTTTTATTATATAAATTCGGGTACAGATTTGTATGGGGGCTACTTGTAATAATCGGGCTGGCACGACTATTTTATACACTTGCTCTGCCTATCTCTTATCGTCTCGGAGATCCTGAGATACATACGGGCGGACGGACAGACGTGTCTATATTTACAAGATTTTTGATGCTTATAAAGAATATATATATCTTAGTGGGGTCTGTCACACCTCCTTCTGGCATTTTCCCAAAGCTAGTTTACACTTTTACCATATGGGTAAAAAAAGGGTAAAAAAATAATAGATATTCCTATATGACAAAAAAAAAAAATAAAAAACTATCGACTCTATCGATAGTTTCGACTATCGTTTGAAAAACTATCGAATGGGCCCACTATCGATTGTGTTCCAACACTAGCGTGCAGGCAACGAAGTAGAATTCGAATTGGACAGTGATGAGTTGCAAAGATTAAAGCCAACTTACCGCAATCGCATCCATGACAGCATTCACCATTTTCGCTGGTTTTCTTGTTGCGCTCTTCTTGTAAATTCAATTCCAATTTGAATATTGTGTTGACTGAAATAACTTGGATTATGAGTTTTGACAGCGTTTTATGATTTTCATATATGCGACAATGTTTTTAGCCACAGCTGCTGCTCTTTTCGACATTTGAATATGTTCAACCACTTGATTGCAGGTTTTGTTGACATTTAATCCACATTGATATTTTTTCTTTTCGACTATTTGCATAAAACCGTCGGTAACTGAAAACGAGAAAAAATCATGTACATAAAGAAAAAAAATTGTAAAATAATTTATTACTTATCTAACTATTTATATAGGTACACAGAAAAAAAAAACGATTCTAAAAATAAATATGAAATTCTTGTTTTTATCCGAAGGTGTACTTAAACAGTCGTACTCAATTTTCTTGAATCAAGTACAAAACGTGATCGATTTATAAATCAAGCGCGGAAGTACTTAGAATAAGTATAAAACTCTTGAAATAAGTATAAATATCTAATTATAAGAACATGTGTCATGGTTCGATACCACTTTCCTCTACCAAAGAACTGATTTTTTTTATTAGTGTATGTATATTAAAATAAGACTTTGTACATATGTATATAATAGCATGCTAGTGTACACGGCGTGCGTTGCGACATCCTCATTTGTTTTTCTTTTATATTTGCGCAGTGCATCTTATTTTTCCGGTGACCTTACATATGTACCAAATCGGGTCCATCTAGCGTTCTCGGCTTTTTGTTTTCCTCTTATATGCTGGCGTGTCACCGACTAATTTTAAGAGCAAGTTATTTTTCATAGTACTTTTTATATTTTTGTTTTATCGCGAAAAACGCAACGACTAACAATTCGACCTGAGCCCTCAGCCCGTCAATTTTGCTGACACGAGTAATTATAGTCTTCACACAGAATGCGAATAATACTATAATTTAGTAACAATATTTGCAACACCTTAAAGGAAGCATCGGCGATCCCATCAAGTATATATATTTGCTATAGCATGTCTGTCTGTCATCAAAAAATGCCTCTGAATCAAAACTATGCCCTCGGTTTTGAAGATATCAATTTAAAAATGGGTATGGAAACTTTTTATATTCCTAGACTGAACATAAGTCACAATGACCATGCCACGTACACTTTTATGGATAGTCCCCATACAAACTCACCGACAATGAATGTATGAGACAACAGATCTTAGGAAATATATATATACAGACTTCAAACTATGACGTTTAGATTCTCGTTGACTATACGCACATATCTTCTATTAAATTTTTTGGATTTCATGCCTACAACGCCATATGACCCGACTATACACGCTTTTCATACAAATGCACACTTGCCGGAAAAAAAGTTTGTTTTATTTATTTTCTTTGTTTTGCCTTTTATTTAATTAATTTATTAAATAAAAAAAAATTGTTATATACAAAAAAGATCGTTTTTTTTTTTATTTCAAAATATGTATGTACATTAGCAAGGGTGCAAGGTATTTCATAGCCGTTAACACACAACTACTCCATTCTTACTTGTTTTCAGTGGAATTTATTGCTTTCCGTATACTTCACATAAATATGTACATACCCAATCACTTAATTTTCCCAAAATAAATTCCGGCAATATAACTAACAACATATTCTACACTACCGCGAAAAGCTTTACTACCCAACAAAACTGAGAATCTAAAATAAATTTAAAATTTATGATGCACTTAGATGGTGACAATATTTTATCAGAGCTTAGCGCTCCGTATTACTACTTCAAATTCTCAATTAATTATTGCAAAAAATCGAGGAGTTACGGATGTAAGTCGATGGAAATTACCACGAGTTGAATCTAAGAAGATTTAAACAAGAAAAAACGTTAAATTCGGTTGAACCGAAGCTCTAATACCATTCACACGAAACTTTAAATAGTATTGTAATACATAAAAGTGTGGGTTTAAATAGGGGCTACCCCAAAAAGTGGGTGGTACACGCTCACTAGTAGATGTGTATGAAGCGATGTAGTAGATTAGTAAGATGCCGCCATATCGAATTTCAAGTTGATATTGACGTTTTCCATATAAATGCATACAAGTGAACTGTGGGTTTGTATGGGGACTACCTCAAAAAGTGGGCGGGACACTCCCATTTGTATATGTATGTGAAGCGGCTTTTAATAAAAAAGTTTTTCTTACAAAAAGTCAAAAGTGGACCATAGGTTTGTATGGGAGCTACCCCAAATAGTGGGCGGGCACACCCGGGAGTCTATGTATGTTAAGCGGCTGACCACAAAAAGGCACCACATTGCATTTCAACCTAATATTGACTTTAATAAAAGTTGGCAATAGGTTTGTATGGAAGCTACCCCAAATAGTGGGGGATCCCTCTGACATTAATGTGTATGTCAAGCATCCGTCTACTTTAAGTTACTATATCAATTATTAAGTTGATATTGACTACAATAAAAAGGTTTTTCAAACAAAAAGTCAAAAGTGGGCGGTGCATTTGTATTGCGGCTACGCCAAAAAGTGGGCGTGGCGGGACAATCTTGACACTCTATTAAACTGAAATAAAAAGAAGTGTATGTGAAAAATTTCAACTGGATAGCATTAAAATTGGTCCCCAACAAAATGCGCAACAACATACAGACAGAGGGACATGGCTTGATCGACTCGTCTCGTTGAGCTTATTGAGAATATATATACTTTATGGGGTCTACGATGCCTCCTTTATTGCATTACAAACTTTCAGACAAACTTTTAATACCATTTCATACTATGTGTGAATGGCATAAAAAGCAGAAGAAGGTCGGAAGATACACGACCTCTAAACTATGCACCAACCATTATATACAAATACGCCCGTGCTTCGTTCTTCGAATGCAAATAAATTGTTTGGTTTCGGTTTCATAAAAATGATCCGTATTTCACTTTGAGAAGGATTTCACGATTTGAATTCACTTGGAATTGGTAGTTTATATTCATATTCTCAAGGCCTGGTAAATTCAAATGGCGAAAATCTTCAGAAACTGAAATACAAAATAATTTCAACGAAACCGAATTGGAATTTAACATATTTATATTTTATATATTAAATTTTATATGGGCAATTCTAAATAAAAGTCAAATGCTAGTGAATTGTGTAAAAATTGGCGTGTTTTGGTGTGTTTACAAATTTTGAATGCAGTTCATTGAGTCGTTGAGTCACTTTTAGCACTACCAATAAGACACAATAAATGCACAGGAATCTATCGAAATACATACCTATATATAAAGTATATAAAGTAATCCAACTAGTTTTTCTTTCCACGTATTCAGTCTTACAAATTCCGCATATTCTGTTACAACTGAAAAAAATTAACAAACAAAAAAATTGTCACTAATTAATATTTACATAATTTTGCATAAAAATAAAACACTTAAATAAAAATGTTCTGCTCTAACTTAAAGCGTGAAATAAATATCCCATTATAAATACACAACCAACAACAGCTATAATAATCAACATCGTTTTAAAATTCCACACATGTTGTCGGAAGTGAAAAATTAAAATAAAATCCATATAAAAACAATGCTTAAAACGAAACACTTAAATCGCACGCACAAAGAAACTAAATAAAAATTACAAAAATATAAGAGCAAAATCGAATTTCAAAATAACTGGTTGACAAAAATAAAGACAGACCTACATAAATACGACAAAAAAAAAACTGCATTTGAATCAAGGTTTTATCTTTAACATAAACACACTCTTTTACATTTATGCACTTTGTATGTAAAACTATAATATGTATGAAGTGTTAGTATTATCAGTTTTTCGGATAGTCTGAAAACGAGTAGAGAAAATTTTGACACATTTGATTATCTTTGAGCTAAATAATAAAATTTATTTTCTTTTTCGTGAGATATTATAAAAAACAAGAAAAAACGTTAAACTTCGGTTGAACCGAAATTTTAAATAGTAATGTAAAACATAAAAGTTGTGGTTTAAATAGGGGCTACCCCAAAAAGTGGGCGGTACACGCCCACTAGTAGATGTGTATGAAGCGATGTAGTAGATGTGTAGGATGCCGCCATATCGAATTTCACGTTAATATTGATGTTTTCCACACAAATGCATAAAAGTGAGCTATGGGTTTATATGGGACTACTTCATAAAGTGGGCGGAACACTTGCATATGTATATTTCAAGCAAATATTGATTTAAATGCAGAATTTTTTCATAAAAAACACAAAATTGCTCGGTGGGTTTGTACAGGGGCTACCCCAAAAAGTGGGCGAGGCAGTACCATTAGTCTATATATGTTAAGCGGCTGTCTATAAAAGGGCACCATATCGCATTTCAACCTAATATTGACTTTAATAAAGAAGTTTTTCTTACAAAAACATAAAAGTGTACAGTATGTTTGTATGGGGGCTGCCCCAAATGGTGGGCGGGTTCCACCCATTAACGTACATGTCCAGCATACGTTGACTAGAAATTACCATATCAATTATTAAGTAGATATTGACTACAATAAAAAAGTTTTCCATACAAAAAGTCAAAAGTGGGCGCTGGGTTTGTTTGGGAGCTACCCCAAAAAGTGGGGTCACTCTTGACACTCTATTAAACTGCAATAAACTGTGCAAAAATTCAACTGGATAACATTAAAATTGGTCCCCAAAAAAAGCGCAACAACATACAGACAGACAGACGGACATGGCTTGATTGACTCGTCTCGTCGAGCTTTCAGACGAACTGAGAAACAATGTACTGAAGGCGCTTGCTGGGTCTTCTTATGGTAAGGACAAAGAGGCAATAATTACCATCTAGAAAGCTATTGGATTATCTGTCCTTAACTATTCTGCTCCTCTCTGGACTCCTTACCTTAGTAAGACGCAATGGCAATGCCTGCACAGAGGTAAGAATAGTGCTCTGAAAACTGCTACTGGTTGTCTTCAAATGACTCATGAAGAGCACCTACATAAAGAAACGATGATGCTACCGGTTCACCAACATAATGAACTTCTTTCGAAACAGTTCTTGTTAGGTGCGTGTTGGAGCAATCATCCTAACCACGCACTCTCACGAGAATCTTTCCAACTCGTATAAGAGATATTATTAGTTACTATAAAACGAATATAGCTCGTTTTGGGCCACAAGATCAGATCAGCAAGGCTCAATTGTATAAAGATGCCATTGAGCAGTCAAATAACTATCTTAGGGACAATATTGTACTAGGTGGCAGACCTATTGATGAGAGTAGAAAACGTCTCCCTTGTAACACCAGACTAAATTTTCCGACTGTTGGGCCAAAGATTCCTTCCTTCCCAATTTTAGCGTTGAAATCGCCAAGCACGATTTTTATTTTTTAATCGCGATTTTAGTATTTTTGTATGAAAATTTTTATTACCCGCAGGGTCATGAAGAAGGGCGAAGTGGAGAAGTGTGGCAGGGAGATGGGCAGCAACGCGCCCGGTACTAACTATTACATAAATGATGCATCTTAGATTTTCTTTGATGGCTTTGAATTATGCAATGAGTTCACAACAGTTCACAATAGAATTATCAACATTCAAAGACGGAATATTCAATAAATTAATTATTGTAGTCAAACTCAACGCTTTGCCTTCAATGCGAAGATAAACGGACGCAAGCCGAACACAGTATTTCTGGCGTGTGCTTTTTGCACCATGCCAACCATGCATCAAAGCAAAATTTCTCTTGTGCGCAATATTCAAAAATGTGCGGGACGAATTTCACAATCGTATGCAAATCATACAAAAAAAAAAAAAAAAAAAAATAATAAAGCACAGGACCGTGTGAGAATTGCTTGTGTCGTTGTGAAGAAAAATGCACACATGTGCAAATAGTGTGGAGACTTCAATGTATTTTTAAATGTGCGTTTTGTTAGTGTGTCATTAGTTAGTTACCCTGCTTATATTTAGCTTATGCCACGCCCACTTTTAGGGGTAGCCCGCCCACCTTTGTGCTTTTGTATGACAAAATTCTTTAGCCCATACAAACCCATTGCCCACTTTTATGTTTTTTGTATGAAAAACTGCTTTAGTTAAGTCAAAATAAACTTGACATTCGATATGGTGGCTTCTTATGAATGGTCACTTCACACATATATACTAATGGTCGTGTCTTGCCGACATTCTGTGGTGGCCACTATAAATACCCACCATTCACGTTTATGCTTTACAATATGATGAGAAATTTCCGATGTCGGAAATTTGGCCAAAGAGTCGAGTTCCTACGGGACAGTCTTGGTGAACATATTCGAAAAATAATTTTCCATAAATAATCCTATGGTATGGCCTTACGAAAGCTATAAAATATTTTAGCATATATACGTAGACTATTATCAAATGGGCTCATACTGCATCTATTTTAACTCTACAGCAAAGTAAACTGTGTGTTCTGAAATACACCCTTCGAATCACAATTGGATGTCTGAAATTTGAACTAATGATGAATTTATTCGCTTATAGGTATATTATCCGAAAATTTTGATTTACATATACTTTTTTCACTGTACCACAAATAAAAAAGTATGAAAGAGAGAGAAAATGTTTCGAGGATCTCGCAAGATATGAGGCTACGAAAATGTGATTGTGACATAACATTTAAGCTTTAGGACCTATTGGCTTTTTATATTTGGTTTGTTTATTTTGCGCATTAAGTGCTTCGATATTTCAGAATGTAATGCAAAGCTTGTGTCGAGTGTTTTTTCTTGCAATTTGGTGAAACCTGTTTGCAAATTTTCGTCAACGCCTTATATGGCCCGTCCCCTCCTCTTTTATGTATAAATAAAACTACTATATCACTTCCGTTGCCACAGTTATTTTTGTCTTTATTCATTTTAAGTGTTTTATTAGTAACAGACAAAAAAATAAACCTCGACCCACTTTGTAGCAGCTAAACAACTTGTTTGACTTTGCAGCAACCACTTGAACAAAATGTCAGCAATAACAACAACAATTGCGCCACTACCACCGGACCGGAAGTCAAGGCAACTGTCAGCATCAGACGTCGGCTTTGTGGTCTGTTATCCCGTTCACTCGTGGTTTGACTTCTTCTAAGCTGTGTTTTGCTTCAATTTATTGTATTTATTTTGTTTCTATTTTTATATCGTCTATTTCGCACATAGTGTTATATAGTATTATCAGATTTTCTGAAAGTTTGTGACGCATTAAAGTAGGCTGGCTGAATGTCGGTATTTAAGCTTATTTGGTCCCAAGACTATGCAGTATCCATGTTAACATGACCAACATGAACGCCCACTTTTTGTGGTAGTCTTGTGTTTTTGTATGAAAAACTTTATTTAAGTCAAAATTAGCCTTAAATTCGGTATAGATGCTTTTTATTCATGTACATGTACATGTACCAATGGCCATGTCCCACCCACTTTTTGGGGTAGCTCCTATACAAACCCATTGCCCATCGCCCAATAATACGCTTAAAATAGAGTTGGATGCCGGTATCTTTATTATGACCCGAAAGAACAATTTCTGACATTTACTTTTTAAAGTTAATTTCATTCAAATGTTGGCCACGACTACGCTGTAAAAAGCCCATTCGGAAGCTTCAAATTTCGAGGATTGCTACCGGTATATCGCGAATTACGCGAGTAATATTGGCTTCCAATTCTTGAATAGTTGCCGTTATCATGGTGCGGTAGAGCACGGCACTGACGGTTATATTCTGTTTATGTTTAAAGAAATACGGAGCTATGATTCAACCAGCCCATAAACCACACCAAACAGTGCATTTTTGTGGATGTAACGGTAGTTTGAGAAACTCTTCAGGTTGCTCATCAGCCCAAATGCGGCAATTTTGTTTATTGACGCATCCATTTAGTTAAAATGTGCCATGTGCCTCATTAATGAACAAAATTCGGGGCGAAAACATGATGCTTGAAGTGCACGAAAAACGTTTTTCACAGAACGCTGATTTTCGTAATACAGCTGAATAATTTTGAGACGTTATTGCGGTGTGAGTCTTTCCATGATGAATTGTCAAACAATACTGAATAATAATTAGAAGACAGTATGACACCAGCCACGAATGATCTGTGAAAAAGAACAACAAATAAAAAAAAAACCTCTAAATGAATAAACCGTTGGTTATAGATTTAATACCATCCATTCGAAGTTTCAAGCTATGAACTTATAAAGTGCAAAGAAAATAATATTTGTAAAATCTAACAATTGAAACGTGAGTTGTAAGTTTGTTGGTGACCACCCCTAAAAGTGGAACAGACACGTCACCTAATAATTATGTGAAGCGTCCGTCCATACGAAGCTAACATGTCAAATTTCAAGTTGATTTTGCCTGAAATAAAAAAGTTTTTTATGAAAAACACTAAAAGTGGGTGGCTTGTATGTGGGCTATCCCTAAAAATGGGCGTAGGATGTCAATGTTAATACTCTAATAAACTGGAATAAAACGAAGGGATATCTTAAAAAATTCGCAAAAAACATCCAGACAGATGGTCAGACAGACACACGGACATGTCCAGATCGACTCGTCTCATCGAGCTAATTAAGAATATATATACTTAATTGGGTGTTCAGACAAACCGATAAAACCATTTGACACTACGTGTCACACGAAATTTTAAATCGTATTGTAAAATACAAAAGTGGGTGGTGGGTTTATATAGGGGCTACCCCAATTAGTATATGTGTGTGAAGCAACCATCCATAATAATGACTTAACTGAAAAAGTTTTTCTTACAAATCCATAAAAGAGAGTGGTGGGTTTGTATGAGAGCTACCTCAAAAAGTGGGCGGGACACGCCCATTTGTATACGTAAGTGAAGCAGCCGCTCACAACAAACCACCATATTGAATGTCAAGCTGATAAAGACTTAGTTAAAGAAGTTTTTCTACAAAAGCACAAAAATGGACGATGGGTCTGTATGGGTACTACACCAAAAAGTATTGATGTATATATGAAACGTCCGAGCGTTAGAAGTTACCATATCAATTATTAAGGATAAAAGAAGGATAATGAAAGATAAAAACTATTAAAACTCCCCGAACTTGAAAGTTTATAAGCAGCGGTGCTACAAGCCATTGTTGTAGTTTAAAAAATGCAGTAATGTAAAAATGCAGTAGATATAACACGCCTGGAAAGATGACCGTGTTTATTATTCGTTATGAAGAAATTCACCTCTCCCTGATTTAGCACGTGTGACTTTTGCTATTTCAAAAAAATGCATTTGGCGATGAAATAAGAGGACATACCGGCCGACAGCAATAACTCCGCTTGCTGTTGATCTTGTATAGTCCACGTGCAGCAGCCACACTGAGGTGGGCTCCCGTCACTTGCATAAAGTGATAAAAAGAGTTCTTCATAAAAGTGGTCGGTGGGTTTGTATAGAGTTATTCATAATAATAATACAATATTTAAAGCATTTGTCGACCCTAGAATATCGCCATAGCAGAAAAATATTTAAACACTGGAGAATATTCGTCTCTTCGAGCTGTTCTATGACTGCTCTGTGTATTACAGGTTTTATGCTAATATTACGATAATACACAATTACAATATGGATTAAAAGTATAAAATTATAGTCCATGCACGGATTTCTATCTAAATTATAGGTTTGTATATGAGGTATATACCAAATATAAACAATTATATAGAAGATTGTTTTTATTTTTTTGTTACACAAGTACATACGTTTTTTTAGAGAACCCTTATTTTAATAAAAAAAATATCATTGAGGACTGCATGTTAAACTCACCCGATCTGTCAAAACATTAATTTATGTAAACAAAAAAAAAAAACAAAAAATGAACCATCATTTGCGGGGACCGTAATGAATCAGTTAAAAAAAAATCGTATATTGACGTATATTGAATATTACAAAGATTCCCAGAGACTGTTTTCGCAATTTTTTCAGAGCTAACAAAGCAATAGAAAACTTTCATAGTACAATTATCTTAAAAAGTGAGCGAAACAACGCATATCACCAAACATAGGAAGATATACTTGATTAGATCGACTTGACTCATTAGGCTGATATATAATTTGTAAACTCTTCCGTCTCCCTGACTATAGTTGAAATTGCACAAATACAATATAACGTTTCACCAATATATGGATGTAGGGCATATAAATACAAAGCAAAATTGAAATCGTAAACCGAACAGCAAAATCAAAATGGACCGCCGTCGTCGTTGACGACGTACTCCTACAATATAACAGATCGACTGACTGATTGAACATCCAACTGAAAAAAGAGAACTGACTAAGCGGAATCATAAACAAGACGGGCTCGAGAGTGCCAACGAGGAGCGAGTTATGAATATTTTTTTTCATTTTTATTTTTAGTTGATGATGTTCATAAATTATGTTCGTTTATGATTGCGATCAACTCTAACAATAACAATGATAAGCAGAACAATAACAAAAAAATGCAACTAAAAGAAATAAATAGACCGTTGAGCATTAAAAATGAGCTTAAGACTTTTTTTTGTATATACTGAAAAAATAATAAACATTTATTAAAAAAGCAGTTAGGAGATTTATAATGGTGTCATATAGAGAACAGACAGATTGTGAGGAAGGGCGACATTTATCTACTACTGATGAATTGAGTAGAAGTGTATATTAACAGCAGTTATTTGCTCGATAATTAATCAGTAATTGACCAGCAGTTGTGTGTGCTTGACTTGAGATACTCTGTATCTTGTTTAAGGGTCTTTGTTTGAACTGGAGATGGACGCGGGATACAAAAATTATTATTATTTAACATTCTGAGACTTTCGTACAGATTTGTTCTTAGAATTAGATTTTATTTCCGTGCTTTATTTGTAAATCGTATGAGTACGCCTTCGGAGAAAAAGATGAATTTCAAACCTATTTGTAGAATGACTTTTTCTGTGTATGTGCAGCCGCGCTACACTTTCGTACGAGAAATGAAAGACATTCTAGCGCATCATGACTGGTCCTAAAAGACTGGTTGCCGCTTTAAGAAACGTTCAAGTGTCGATCAGTTCCTTCCTGGCGGTGTGCCTAAAACACAAGGGGTGATTCCCCGGAATTAAAATCAAGATGGAGAAAAACAGGAGAAATCGCGGACCGAGATGTCGGCCTAAACGTCGTTGGGAGTTGAACCTGCTCCCACCGACGGGCGGTGAAATCTTTTCTGCGTGTCGACAGTGGTCACACCTCTGTTGTGGTTGGATCAGCCCATGACAGTTGCAACGCGGCTCCCAATAACAAAAACAACGAGACAGGAGCCAAACTATGGCGCAGTGCTGGAGTCGATGAAAAGCGGCCCAACTATGAAGGAGGCCAAAGAAAACATAAAAAGCCTATAAACCGTGTGAGTTTAGTTTGTGTATGTTGCTGCCTTTTTTTATACCATTCACACATAGTGTGAAATGGTGTTATCAGTTTGTCTGAAAGTTTGTAACGCTTTAAATCAGCCATCGTAGACCCCATAAAGTATATATATTCTTGATCAGCGCGACGAGATGAGTCGATCTAGACATGTCCGTCTGTATGTTGTTGCGCATTTTTTGGGGACCAATTTTAATGCTATTCAGTTTAAATTTCCATATATACTATTTTTTATTGCAGCTTAATAGTGTCAAGATTATCCCGCCACGCCCACTTTTTGTGATAGCCCCCATACAAATCCACCGCCCACTGTTGACTTTTTGTAAGAAAAACTTTTTTATTGAAGTCAATATCAACTTAAAATTGATATGGTAACTTCTAGTGGTCGGATGGTTGACATATACATTAATGGGCCCAATATTTGGGGTAGCCCCAATACAAACCTACTGCCCACTTTCGACTTTTTTTATGAAAACTTCTTTATTAAAGTCAATATTGGGTTGAAATGCGAAATGGTGCCATTTTATAAACAGCCGCTTAACATATATAGACTTATGGGAGTGGCACGCCCACTTTTTGGAGTAACCCCCATACAAACCCACCGTGCAATTTTGTGTTTTTTATGAAAAAAATCTTCATTTTTAAATCAATATTAGCTTGAAATTTGATTTGGTGGATTTTAGTGGACAACCGTTTCATATACGTATACAAATGGGCGTGTGCCGCCCACTTTTTCAGGTAGTCCCATATAAACCCACAGCTCACTTTTATGCATTTGTATGGAAAACGTTAATATCAACTTGAAATTCGATATGGCGGCATCTCTCACATCTACTACATCGCTTTTTAGGGTAGCCCCAAGTTAAACCCCCACTTTTATGTTTTATAATACAATTTAAAATTTCGTGTGAATGGTATTAGA
The DNA here is from genome assembly GCA_035044765.1 of Leucophenga montana. Taxonomy (NCBI): domain Eukaryota; kingdom Metazoa; phylum Arthropoda; class Insecta; order Diptera; family Drosophilidae; genus Leucophenga; species Leucophenga montana. Next base: position 321,236 of record JAWNNQ010001280.1, on the reverse strand, counting down.
GCTTTGGTTCAACCGAAGTTAACGTTTTTTCTTGTTTTTATTTTTTAATATTTGATTATTTTATTTTTATTTGTAATGTTTGTAAACAGATCATATCTACAAAACAAAAGTCATTAAATTTATTGAGTCAGAGCTTCCCTGTAAACGATATTTGATGTTGTTTTATTTTGTGGCAGCAAAATAAATAGATTTTCAGGAGCTCCTACCCGCGATATGCCAACATACAGTTGGCCATGAGTAAAGCATTCTTTTCGTAGGTCGATCCCTACTATTTCGAAGGTTTGGCCTTGGGACTTGTTAGTAGTTAACGCGAAAGATGTTTCCACCGGAAATTGAAGCCGTTTAAATGGGATTGGCAGATTAGTTGGGATCATCGGTATCCTCGGTATGAGCTAGTTGACCAGCTGCTGAGCCGGTGATAATGGTTCAATTCCTTAATAAGCAGCCTCGTCCCATTGCACATGTTCGGAGGGCTTAAATTTCAAATCAAAAGCATGATTGGAATTCCGATTTTTAACGTCAATTCATGTGGCGGCGTACCGAAGGGTTTAGTGAATTTAAAAATTCCTGTGGATAATGGACTGCGACTTTGATATTAGTCACGGTGTCGATCGATTTGTAATTTTTTATTTGGCCGGGGACTTTTTGAATAATCAGATTGTTTATTTCGTTGACAGTATCATTCCTAGGTGCCACTATTGCCCTAGAACACAACCAATGAAAGTCCTTTTCGTGCAAATTCTCGATGTCAGGGTATACTGCATCTATTCAATTTTCTAAATTATGGACTATTGGCCTAGAGACTCATCCAGAAGGATGTCACAATTTCTGCTTAAATTTTGATTTTGAAAAATTCCTTCTCCAAGTTTTAATTGTGGGAAATCACTATCTATGATTCCATGAAGATGAGTTCTCATATTCGTCCGTAATTTTAAATTTTCAAACGAAGTCCATAAGGGTGATGATTTCAAGCATGCTTAGATGATATCTGCTCTCGTATCTCTGTTAATTACAGGAAGAGTCTGTCGGAAATCTCAAGCAAATACAAAAGTAATCCCGCCCATGAGAGCTGAGGAGTTTCTAATATCTTTTAACGTTCTGTCCACGGCCTATATATATGCTCTATGGCTCATGGTGCATTCATCCCACATAATCAATGATACGTCTTGTAGTAATTTACCAAGAGGCCCATTTTCGAGGATGGAACATATAGATTGTTGCTCAAGATTAACGTATAGCGGAAGTTTAAAAGCAGTTTTTCCATCCTTTAAGAGAGTTGCAGCAATTCCTGACGAAGCAACTGCTAACGCTATCTTCCCTGATTGTCTTATGTCCAGTGTCACCTGGCGCATCCAAAAAAAAAATTTCTTTTGTTATTATTCACGCTATCGACTATAGTCACAAAAGCATGTCTTTGATCTGGGACTAATTTTGGCAGGTTTTCATTGACAAAAGCGGTCAAATTATTTGTATTATAGTGATGCGCCATTGTATCTGTAGCATTATTTTCTGTACGAACTGAACAAGGTAATCCTAAATCTTAAGCTGTTATCATTTAATTGCAATAGTTTATTTTCTATTTGTATCAAACCTTCGTTATAAATGTCCTCACTTAAACGTCCTACACAATATTGGAGAATAAGGGACATTCCATCTATTATCTATATTCCTCTGATATTTAGCGTAGCGCTCTGTCCTCCATTTTCGGCGTCGCGACGACGATAAACTGGATATCCGTCCTCTCCAGTTTGGGTATCGTTGACGAATTGTCCAAGGTACTTTTTTGTACATATACCATTTTTCATACATGGTGCTGTTAAGTTAAGCTCTCAGCATGGTCCGTGCACCATATTTTTAGTTACGATATCGTACAATATCGGATCGTTTTGTTTGTTTGGCAGTTCCGCAACTATGACACTATCAATTTCGTTTGGCTGTATTTTCCTTTCGAAACAAAATAGCAAATGACAGTGTGGTAAACCTCGCTCCTGCCACTCTACACTTGCGATGTAACATTTCACTTTGCCGAATACTTCGACTTTGGTGAATAATTTTATGAATTTCTTCATCTTTAAATGAAACACCCTTGAAATTGAAAGTTCCGCTTTAATTTCAGGCCATTCTGGGTTACACGTAAAAGTGACAAATAAGTCTGGTCTCCCATAGTTTCAGACATAAGTCATCGCATCTTGGGTTTTTTCATGCAGGTAACGTGGAGAACCTGTAAATGAAGATGGCAAGATTACTCGTTGTGACCGATATTTGATGGGTCAACATTTGCGTCTTAATTTAAAGCGTCTCTGAGATGAATGTATTCATCAGCCTTTAGTCTCTGTTGATTACGACTTATGTAATTCAATCTTTCTGATATCATTTTTGCCATCATATCTACAATATATTGACTAAATAAGTCCCTGTAATAATGCAATGGATTATTAGCGTTGGAGCTATGTTTGACCGTAACGATAGCTGATCTGCGTCTGAAATGAAATATATCTGCAAGTATTTTTGATTTTGGGCTGATGGTAGTAAAAGGCTCCCTATAAGATGATATACTTGTCCCTCTATATTAAAAGTTGGCATAAAATTTTCTTCTCTAATTTCTTTCGCGCCAAACGAAGTCATTTAAAAAAGGTTATTGTACCTTCGTATGTTTGTTAAAAAATGTTCAGATAGTGAATGATTATTTGTCAAAAGATTTTTTATTGGCTGTGGAGGCTCCTAAATATTGAGGAGACTAACTTTTCCCGCACAGCACATACCATTAGGTTCATCGGCCCATTTTTTGGCAAACCACTTAGAGCAGATCTTATTCATGCCTCCGATTTGGACGGATGACTGTTGAGCATAATCAATCTGTGGATCGTATCTGAAAGCCGATCTGTTACTTCGAGATTAAACTGGATTACGATAGTCCTTAACGTCTGTTGTCTTTCTCTTTGATCTTGAAGGCGTTGGTAATGCTCAGAGCTCGATTCCGTTGTGCGAGTATTTTGTTGAGCAATTCGCTGCGAACGCTCAATACTTGACTCTCTGGCACGCGATTGCGACGAGTATTCTCTCTGACTTGCAAGACGATTGTCAGTTTCTGACGAAGATTCTCCAATACGACGTATTTGTAGCCACCTACGTAAATAAGTACGCTGGCTAATGTAATTAGATCATAAACATTATGACATTCAGAATGATTCTTTCCCCTATGTTTTATGCATATATGTGGACTTGATCGATCATAAACTTGTTTTAAGTCTATAAACTTACGTTGTCCAATCCGGACCCATGCTGTAGAGGGTCTAACAAAAGGAATGTTCGAACTTATGCCATATCTGTTTATCAATATTTGACATCTATTATAAAAAAATGATTCAAGAACCGTTGAGCGAAAAATTGTTTCCCGATCCTCTTAAATCGTCGTACACTGATAAAAAAATCCTGGAATTCCGTACTCTTGAAATCATCCATAGCGGTATCAATTGTATTTTGAGTATGGATTGCCTTTCCCGATCCCGCGCGTCCGGAAGATTTTTAAATTATCCCGCAGGACCCGAATCCCGATGAACATTCAAAATAGCCAGATTAAGATTTTTTTTTATTTTCTAAACAAATAATAAACATTTTATAAAAATGCAGTCTGGAGATTTATAATGATGTCATATAGAGAAAAGTCAGATTGTGAGAAAGGGCGACCTTTATCTACTGCTGATGAATTGAGTAACAGTGTATATTAAAATCAGTTAGTTGCTTGACAATTACCCAGTAATTGTACTTGATTCATGAAAATTGAGGAAGACTTCGGAGAAAAACAGGAATTTCAAACCTATTTCTAGAATGACTTTTTTTCTGTAAATGTGCAGCCGCGCCGTTTTTACAGTCGAACAGGGTATGACTCCTTAATAATTATACTCCATTATTCGTCGCTTTATATCGACTTATGGTAACATTACGTATCGTTTGGTACGTGGTGCAACACATTATTAGAAAAGTCAACTTGATAACACATTTTAAATAAAAACCAACAAATACAATTATTAAAAAAAAAAAAAAAATATGAAACCAATTTAACTCTAGACTTTCCCTTATAGAAGAATATGTAAAAACCATTTACGAATTATAAGAAGCTGATAAAAACTTATAAAACTTGTAAATATTTATAACAAAGTAGGTCTGACAAAAAACACGGGGGCGTCGGCTGGGCAATATACACTGTATGCACCTTGGAATAAACGGGTAATACCTAGTGTCACTTGCGCGCTTGAACCGCTGGCAAGGCAGTGTCTAGCTAAGATTCTGGTACAATATTCTACAATATTGAGATCGGCCCATGGTAAGAGGTAAGTGTAAATTTTTGAATTGTTGCTGCCCTCTGTCTATGAGTTCGATAAGCTCGAATTCGATGAGAATGGACATTCATTGATCCATAGCAGTATCAATAGTATATTGAGTATGGATTTTCTTAAACAGAGTATAAAATTCTTGCTTCAAGAATTTTTTTTCAAAACCAAAATTCTTAAATTTTGCCATCTTCAAGCCCTACTTAGCTGAGGCTAACACCTCAAACTTATTTTTTATTTATTCTTGATGCCGAGACGAGTCCAACGAGCCCAAGATCACAAAAATCGATCCACCCACTCAAAAGTTATGAATTTTGGAAATTTTTGACAAGTAATGAAATAGTTTGTGTATTTGTGTGTTTGAATCCTTTAAAAAACCAAATTTTTATTGATACAGGATTTTAGTACACAAAAAAAAACTAAGAAACTTTTGTTCTACAAATTTTTTCAAAATGGCGGATTTTAGCGGGAAAAGCTCAAAAAAAAGCTTAAACTTCAATTGAATACCTTCAAATTAATGCTGTACAATACCTACTAAAAAATATAGGTCAAAATATATTTTGAAAAGTAAATTTTGCGATTTTTCGGAAAAATGAAACCAAATTTTTGTGCTCATATTTGGAGTGATAAAACCTTCGCGAGATTGCGCAAATTTTGATATATTATACTTTTCTGTGAAAATTCCGTGACCCGAGATATAACATCGCAAATATCAGAGTGTGCAAAATTAGTTATTTTGCCTAATGCGTCATACATAATGGCTGTTACTGTTAAGCTGGTGTTACTGTTAAGCTGCTGTTACTGTTAAGCTGTTACCAGCTGTTCTTACTGTTAAGCTGCTGTTACTTTTAAGCTTCTGTTACTGTTAAGCTTCTGTTACTGTTAAGCTGCTGCTACTGTTAAGCAGCGTTAACATAAACCTGTTATATTCTTATACATTTTTATTGTTGGATTGTTTTTGTATGTATTCATATGTATATAGATATGCATGCAAGAAATAACATATATATGTATGTATGAGTACAAATCGCCAATAAACGAAATTTAATCATGGTTATTTAATCTCACACATTTATTGCCATAAATTGATATGTATTTATTATACAAAAATAAAATGTCTATTTTTATACCCGGTACCATAAGGTAAAAGGGAATATTAATTATATGTGCAAATCTATTTAACAGGCAGAAGGAGAAGTGGTAGATCCCATAATGTATACATATTCTTCATCAGCATTCGAAGACAAGTTTATATAGTCCTGTCTGTCTGTCTGTCCGACAGTCTTCTTGAACGAAAATATCTCGTAGACAATAAGAGATAGAGACTTCCAGTATGAATATTTAGACTCTCCTTTTCAATCCACAGATAAAATGTATTAAAAGAACATTTTAAGGGGCATCCGCTATACAAATATGGCCCCACTTTTTTCAATTCAATTGAAATGTCTCACATAGAAGGGACAACTTAAAAATGTAGCCCCACACAAATCTATGGTTCATATAAGACGCCTAAAGCAAGGTTTAGGTTTCATATAAAGTTTTATCCAAGTATTTTATTTATCTTCTCTATTATACTGACTTATATCAAATAAAAATACCTCTTGACGAGGTAAAAATCAAGTGACGAAAGCATAGTTGGAACACACAAAACTACTGATATAAATTTTGTGACGATATATTTGTATTTTTCATTTGTATGGTTGGAATCGATTGTAATATGTAATTGAGCGTTCGTCATGTTGCTAAACTTTTTAAACTATAAAATACAGCTCTTTTACTAGGACATCAATTTATTTCTCTACTCAAGAATATTCTTGAAAATTCACCAGTACATCGCAACAAAATTAAGAAATTTCGGAACAAACATCACTGCCACACGTTTCAAGCCCAAAAAGTCCGAAAAAATTTAATGCCAAGAGCCAACCGATATGTCGACATACTCAGTAACTTCTCTAATAGTGATTCGATGATTCTCCATAACAATTTTCTTCACTGCTACAAGGTTTTTATCGGATGTTTACGAGCTGGTGCGTCCAGGTTTGGCATCATCAATAACATACTCTCGGCCTTCTACAAAGAGCTTGTACCAGGTTGACATGATCAGCCATTTTGCATTTTTAATTTATTTTTGACAGATATAAAGGATGGTCTATTTTTTGACTATTGTTTGCTGTCGAAAGAAGTTTATAAGGGGATAAGGCCACAACAATACACAGAAGTGATGTAAAACATATACGTGTTATATAGAACTATTTCATGGGCGGGATACGGCCATTTGTATGTGGATGTGATACAGTAGATCATAAGAAACCACCACATCGAATTTCAAGCTAATATTGACTTAAGTAAAGAAGTTTTTCATCCAATTGCACAAAATGGTCCGTGGGTTTGTATGGGTGGGACACGATCATTAGTATATGAATATCCATAAAAAGCCACCATATTGAATTTCAAGCTAATATTGATTTAAATGACGAAGTTATTCATACAAAACACAAGAGTTGGCGGTGGGTTTGTATGAGGGCTACATTAAAAATTGGACGGGACACGTCCATTAGTATCAGTATTTAAACCGGCTGTCCATAAAAACCATCACATCGAGTTTCAAGCTAATATTGATTTAAATAAAGAAGTTTTTCGTACAAAGACAGAAGAGTGGGCGGGCGGTGGGTTTGTATGGGAGCTACCACAAAACACTCATAATTGTTGTATGCAAGTGTAATCAGTGCAAAAGAATATACAATAATATAAAATTTAATTATGTGTATACCTCAATAAATTACAGATTGAAAATCGAGCATCTTCAAACATGTGCTAAAACAACAAATATAAAGGCGACGACAACCGATCAAATGACGACCGTCTGACAATCAGCAGCATTCGAAGACAATCGACAGATACTCGGAACAAATAAATGAACAACAATCAATTGGGCATTGAAGTGGACAATTGAAAAGCGAAAGAGATCGTGTAGAAGAATGCCAGTTGGTTTAGGCACAGGGGAAAGGAGTGCGCAATTATGATATTCCATCGTTTATTCGTTCGGTCATTCAACGTTTTTCCACTTTGATTCATTTCAATTGCAATAAGAATTCTTGTTGCTTATCAGCATCATAAATTTTAATTAATTTATTGAACTGCGCGAAAGATACGCTATTCGTTTAACTCTTCTCTCTCTCTCTCTCTCACGCTCCATTTTTTCATATCTTCATTAGGTCGCCTTCCCTATATTTTGCCGATTTTTTTTTTGCCACTAATTGACCAATTCAAACAAAATTCACCTAGCACTACATTTAACTCAAAAGAGGGAGGAAGACAGAGAATAGAATAGAAATCGTGTGTAACAATCATCAATTTAATCAAGTAAATTGTGTGCAAATCAAACAAATAGTTGTCACAATTAGTGATATACAAACTCTATTTTGCACTTTCCATCGTTATTCAAATTTCAATTCCATCTTAGTTATTTCATATTGTATAACAGGTGATTTATGATTCACAAAATTCGCGTTTTGTGAAAAATGTTTTTCGTCCAACTCGTTCAAGAATTGAACCGCCAGACTTGCATTTACGCTTTAATTTCAGTCAATGGGCTCAGGAACAGCACAATGAATATCCGCCTTTTTCGCGCCGAATTTCATTGTCATAAGGCACATTTCTGAATCAATAAACAAAATTGCCCCATTTGGTATGATGAGCAACACGGAGAGATTCTCGATGGAAAAATCTATGTAACATTCGATATAGTGGCTTTTTATGGTCGCTTCACATAACTTTCAAAAAGCATAAGCAGATTTGTAACATATTTGTGCATCTACAAGCATGCCAACTTTTAATCCAATTTTCCATACACTTGTTATACGCCTCGGCCGGAATAGTCTTTAGTTCCTTCAGCCAATTTTTTTTTTTTTTATATGTCCTCAATCGACTCATGACGCGTTCCCCGGAGCGGATATTTAAGTTTCGGAAACAGAAAAAAGTCACAGGGTGCCACATTTTTTGAACACGATGGTTGTGCGATGACTTTGGTTTCATGTTTGGCCAAAAACTCCGTCACAATCAAGCTGGAATGTGACGGTGCATTGTCGTAGTGAAAAATCCATGAATTGTCTGCCCACAAATCCGGCCGTTTACGACGAATTGCTTCATGTAGACGCTTCAAAAGGGCCAAGTAGTACACTTTATTGACCGTTTGACCCTGTTGAACGAATTCATGGTGAACCACACCACGGCAATCGAAGAAAACGATCAGCATCACCTTAATTTTCGACCGAATTTGACGTGGTTTTTTCGGTTTCGGCTCATTTTTGGTGCGCCAGTCGCTAGATTGTTGGGCAGTCTCGACGTCATATTCATAAACCCACGTCTCGTCACCAGTACTGATGTGTTTGATGAATGTAGGGTCATCAGCTACGTTGGCAAGCATATCTTTTGCGACCTCTACTCGACGTTGTTTTTGCAAAAAATTCAGGTATTTTGGTACGAGTCTGGCGACGACGCGATTCATACCCAAAACATCAACCAAAATGTGTTGAGTCGATCCATAAGAGATGTTGAGTGTCTCTGCTATTTTTCTAATACCAACACGACGATTTTCGTGCACAATTTCCATCACTTTTTCGATGTTTTTGTCGTTAACAGAGGTGGATGGACGAGTTGCATGAGGCAAGTTTTCTACGATTTCACGACCCTCACTGAATGCTTTATGCCACTCAAATACTTGCGTTCGGTTTAAATCCACCATTCCGAGTCAATTTTGATGGTATATGGAGACACGCCTAGTATGTAAGAAGAAATTTTTCTAGCCCTCTTTATCTTGGGATTATTTAGGATTAGGAACAACGAGTAGCAGCATGGAAGAAGATGAACAAATGTAATGTATAGTTCCGCAGAGGTGAATGTAGAATGAATAATAAAAGTACGTTAAAATAAGTTGGATTTGTTGTTGTTATTATTTTGTGTATCTCAGTTAAAGTTCATTCACAATTGTGGTTACTGTGATTCACAATGATTAAAGCTTTAAATACGCTCTAAAATAAAAATAGAAACCCAAAAATGCACGTTGACTAGGTGCTTATCTAACTATTATAAACAAACAAAAAAAAAAAACTCAACAAAAAATTTGCAAAGGTGAATAAACAGAGATTTGTATGGTAGATGTATATGTATATATGTATATATAGAACCAAAAGTACACGTTACAATAGCGACAAGCTTTCTGCAAAAGGTTAGTAACAATGTGTACAATTTGTTTCAAAGCAAAAAACAAGCAAGAATGCTTTCGTGCATACACGACTACAAAATACCGTGCACTCTTCCTAATGTAGACTTTGAAATTTAAAAAAATCAGCTTTTTTATACATATTCGGACATAGTGCGTAATGATATTATCAGTTTGTCTGAGAGTTTGTAACGCATTAAAAGAGGCATCGTAGTTAACATAAAGTATATATATTGTATATATTCTTAATCAGCTCGACGAGACGAGTCGATCTAGCTGTGTCCTTCTGTCCGTCTGGGTATGGTGCGCATTTTTTAGAGACCAATCTTTATTGTATCCAGTTATAAATTTTCACCTAGACTTATTTTTATTGCAGTCAAATAGAGTATCATTGTTTACCCGGCACGCCCTTTTTTTTTTGAGTAGCCCCCATATAAACCCTCCACCCAGTTTTGTGTTTTTCTATAAAAAACGTCTTTATTAACGTCAATATTAGCTTTAAATTTCGATGTGGTGGCTTTTTGTGGACAGCCGCCTTAACCTTAAATAATGTCCATAATATTGTACATATAATGCCTTTTTTTAATAAAAAACGGCTATTTTTTAAATATTGCAGCTCGTAACTTTTAAACTGTTCAACCGATTTTAGCAAACTAAAACCAATTGTAGTTAGTATGTCGATTTTATCTCAAGATATATGTAACTAAAATAGTATTCCTACTTTCTAAATGCCGCGAAACGTTTTTTTAATGCCTTTTTGAGCTCATCAGATCTCTAGAATCTATAACTGTAAACTAGTGTAACTTTTTGAATAAAACTTGGCTACCAGAGTCAAACTATTGAAACAACACGAAAGGTTGCAAAAGAAAAAGATCTACACGATATATTTTTCTGATTGTTACAAACTTTTCGGCAAACTGATAATACCTTTTTTAAACATTGTACGAACTTTATAAATTCGTACATACTTAATAACAGCAATATAAGTAGTTGTGAATGTTCTTATCAAGAATCTTAGCAATGCGAATTTCATTAGAAACGCGCATTGTACATAAAGCAACATGTTGCTAAATGAGTGAGTCGGAAACATTTTAGAAATGTTGCAATATCAAATATTGCCTGTAGTTCGGCCAGTGACAAGTCACCACATGAGGAATTGAGAAGTAGACAGTAAATCCTTTTCTTAGGCTACTAGTGGTGCAACGCCGTGCCTGTCGAAACCAGAACGCACAACAAAGAATGCCCTCACATCTGTTTGTTTGCCTATAGTTGTTATTGTAAAATCAAAAATTAGAAAAGAAGCTTAAGAATAAGAACGCCTTAGTAGAGTCTAATTTAGTAAATATTTATAAAGACATACCAATAATATATGAAAACTAATGAAAATTTAAATCTTCAGACTCAGCTAAAAGCGTTACACTTGCAATCGGTTTCTTTTTTTTTTCAATAAGAAAGTTTCAAACTTGACATCGACGTTTAAGTTTTTGTATGAAATTTTTTTGTTTTGTTCTTAATTAAGATAGAAATGCAAAATTTGGCGTATCCCAGATCGGATCACTCCTCCCTCATTTTAGAGTTTTTGTATGAAAATTTTTAGTTTTTTTAATTTAATTAATATTTCATCAATTACATTGTTATAAATTATCCCGCATATGTCATGATCGATTTACTAACGCATATAATCTATGGTGCATATAAGGAGCCTTAAACAAGGTGCATGGTATCATGAAGTCGAGTACACTTGATTTCAGCGTTTTTACTTGTTAATTTCAAAAAAATCGTACTACTAAAGATAGCGTTATCTAATTTAAAATAGTTTGATTCGTCCGCTGCAAAGCATCCACTGAATCATTCCCTGTTCACATTAAAGTTGATTTCTTACTCCACTTGTTTGCATCGAATAGTTTCTCCGTAGTAATACACAAATGTTTCGCAAAAATTATGTTTTAGTGGTGAGAGAACTCTGTCAGCAATGTATGCAAAATTCAATCAAGAAATATAAGATGCGACATGGTTTGTACAATATATGAAACGCTTAGAGCAAAAACGAGACAACTGTATGGCTCTTCAGTGTTGTATGTTTATCTTTTGCATGTTATATATTGTACAAAAAAACATCAAATATACGAGAATCTATCTCGTATTATTCGATTAAATTTTTATATTTTGCAATATGAATAACTTATTCTAATGTTACACTTTGTTCAATACTTGTTTAATGTCAAACAGTTTATTATTTAATAACAAATAATAATGGAGCACCTCGTTCGTTTACGAAATACCCTGCACCTTGCTAACCTATGCAGACTTTGAAATTTTAAAACAAAAAATACAATATCTAAAAACTCCGTTCATAATCAAATTAACAGTTTATTTTGCCCGTAATAATCCCAAAAGATTGCGGTGGGTTTGTAGGGCGTGGCATGTCAATATAGACACACTACTTGACTACACTAAAAATAAGTGTAGCTGTCGGTTTTTAGCTGCATATCATAAAAATTGATCCCCAAAAAATGCGTAACAACTACCAGACGACCAGACAGACGGGCTCGATGAGCTTATTAAGAATATAAATACTTTATAAAGTGTACGTTGCCTACTTTAATCCAGATCAAACTTTCAGATAAACTGATAATACCATTTCACACTATGTGCGAATTGAATAAAAATGAGAGCTACTTTTTTAACCGAATGTGTTAATATTATACACCGTTGTCAAGGTGAACTCTAACGAGCATGAAGCAGAGAGCTTAATAAGTCGAGGGATAATGGAAGAGAGCGAATTAAGAAGACAGAAATTTATATACAAATGTATTAGTATTAATATACATGTATAATCTAATATTTAATATATACTATGTACTTGTACATATCTACTCGTTTGCAGGTACATAAGTAAGAATCACCAAACAAACGAAAAATAAATATTGTGCGAAAGGCGGGAAAGATTTAAATAAGTGCAATCAAGAGTGAACACTGATGAAGATAGAGAAGAATGAAATGAAGTAGGCGAATTTATATTTAGATAGAGCGGCGTGTAGGAGTTGAAGAACACAGCATAGAAGCATACAAAGCTACATACAAGTACATGCACATGTACGATATATAATAAGGAGCAAAGGTGCTAAACGAAAGATCACGAGAACGAAGTACATATTGCCATCAAAGGAAAAACGAGATTCTTGGGAACTAGAAACTAATACTGCTGATATACTTGTATATATCGTAGGGTGTTCTAAAAGCTATAATCTGGATAAGATAATAGTAAAGCCAATGTGCCCAAAATTCGGCAACCAATAATTGTACAATGTGCATACGTGCTCCCAGCTCCTTCCTTGTTAACTTCGCCTTGTGAACTTCTTGCACAAATTTTAAGGTTCTTTTTCGAATTAATCGAGTTAAAATGATTTAAAATTGTTTTATAATCTTGTATCCCTCCATTTTCATTTGCCATATATCTCTAACTGTACTGCTTTCAGTAAATATAAAAAAAGCGCACAATGTATTCAGAATTCCAACCAAAACATTAATCTGCTCTACTAAAGTGAAATGTATTTCGGATTTGGTTCAGGTTTTGGTATGTACAGAAACACAAAAAACGTCTGTTTTGGTAAAATGTTTTGTGTCGATTATAATTTATCTCGGTATTCAGTTTCGGCACGGTTCTTGGTTTTTAGTATCGGTACATCGCTACGGTACCTGTCAATATTAAAATTCTTTAAAATATTTGTTCTGGCTCTGGTTCCGCTTTCGGTTGTCAATTAGAATCGGTTAACGGTTCCGGTTGTGATGTTATACGTTGCTGATAACACGTAAAATACAAGTGACGAATGCTTACTTGCAGCTCTCAAAACTTCTGATACCAATTTTGTAACGAAAGATTTAAAATGTTCATTTGCATTGTTGTATTTGATTGTAATTTATAATTGGGGAGTTTGTCATGTTGCGATGTAGTGTTTGATTTTCGAGAAAATACTTTCAAATAACGAAGGGAACGTATTTGATGTCCTAGAAGAAAAACTGTATTTTATACTATATAGTGTTTAGCAACATAATTAACGCTCAATCACATATTACAATCAAATCCAACAATACAAATGATAATTGGTATTAGAAGTTTTGGCAGTTGCAAGTAGACTTTCGTCACTTGGTTTTTACCACGTCAAGATGTTGGTTCTTATTTGATATACATACTCCTTAAGTGTATTTACATACTACATACAAAAGTACTTCCTCATCTCTTTATCGGCTTATCAACATGTAACTATGTGTGTCGTAGATTCAACGAGCTAGTATGACATTTTGTCTGTCTGTGCAGTCGCTTGTCCGACTGGTAAAAACTCTTGGCAACCAACACATGTTTATCACAAAATGCTGCCGCATGTCGTGCATAATCACTCTATCACTCGCTGTCTCGTACGCTCTTTTACATTGCATATGTCTCCTTCGCATTCACACGCACATGCGCTGTTTGCGATAATGTTGCCGACTGATTATGCGCAGCTATCTAAATATGACAACAACAATAATAGGCTATTGAGCACAAAACTAAACTACTGCAAAGCAGCAAAGCAAACCAAATGAACAAACAAAGCTTCAAGAAAGAGATACTAGATGGAGAAGTGGCAATGATGGTTAAAAAGGAAAAAAAAAACGACGGAGAGCCAAATATTTACACATACTTAAACTCAATTGTAGCGCAACTTGCATAGGAACAACAACAATACGAAAGAAAGAACAAAAAAATGTTGCTCAAATAATGTTTATGAATACTCAGCTTTGTTTGGAACAGACACAACAACCGAAACAAGCAACATCAACAATAGCAAATATGCAAATAAACAACTCGTGAATACATACATACATACATCGAAAAACACAAGAGAGGAGTGATACAAATAGATAGCGACAAGCAAATACATAAAATATTAAACCAATATGGCTCAAACATTTTGAAACTATTTAAAAACTTTAAAATAGTATCAAATTTATTAATCACTGTGGACGGTAGTCCACGCAAATGACGGAAGCCCACCTCAGTGTGGCTGCAGCACGAGCAGTCTACTCTACGAGCATTATCGAAGTTTTTACTAGTAAGTCTGATCAAAACGTTAAAAATGTTAAAGCATATAAAATCGGATCACATCAGTCAGTTATATAGAGGGTTGAAAGTACCCATTGGGTAAAGGGGGGGGGGAGCTGCAGGGAATGGTGTGATGGTGTTCATTCATAAGAAGCCACCAAACGAATTTCAAGTTGTTATTGACTTAACTGAAGAAGTTGTTCATACAAATGCATAAAAGCGAGCGTTGCGTTTGTATGGCGGCTTCCTCAAAAAGTGGGCGAGACACGCCCATTTGCATATATACGTGAGGAGCTGTCAATAAGAAACCACCACAACGAATGTCAAGCTGATATTGACTTAAAAAAATTTTTCATACAAAAGCACAAAAATGGGTGATGGTTTTGTATAGGGGCTACCCCAAAAAGTGGACAGAACACGCCCATTAGTCTATATATGTTAAGCGGCTGCCCATAAAAACACATCAAATTTCAAGCTAATATTGACTTTAATAGAAAAGTTTTTCGTACAAAACCACAAAGGTTGGGGTGTCAAACTTGTGGATGTATATGTGAAGCGCCCGTTCATTAGAAGCTACCACATCCTATTACGTTGATATTGACTTCAAAAAAAAAAAGTTTGCCTTACAAAAAATCAACAGTGGGCGTGGAGTTTGTATGGGGTACCCTAAAAAGTGGGCGTGGTGGGTCAATATTGATAGTCTATTTGACTGCAATAAAAAGAAGTCACCTAGACTATCAATTTACAACTGGATACCAGAAAAATGGAACCCCATAAAATGTGCAACAACATACAGACAGACAGATGAACATGGCTAGTTCGACTCGTCCCATCGAGCTGTACAAGAATGTACATATATACTTTATGGTGTCTACGATGCCTCCTTCTGCCTGTTACATACATTATTTTGTTAATGTCGCTTTTAAATAAATCGCTCAAGCGAGTGTTTACTGTATTATTAGTTCTTTTGCTTCTGTCCTTTAGAACTTTAAATGTACGAAATTCCAGTGACATGTTGCAATGGGCAAACAAGGGAACCGAGGTATCATATGTAACTATGTGCATGGTAAAGTACCAGTATATGCATGAAGCAAAGTGTGGTGAACTACGCAGCTACATGTTGAGGTAGGTTCACAGACAAACGGACTCATGTTGCACTAGCTGTCGCAATCGCGAGCTTAGACGCAGCTTCAAAAGTGCCAAAAGAAAGAAAAAAATAAGTGCGAGAGAGAAGAAAACAGCCTTCCATTCGATTTTTTGGCCGAAAGCTATTTATAAATACTGATCATCATCGATGATGTTGCCGAGCTCAAATGCAGATGATAATGATGTTGATGACGACGAACGAGTTGATGATAATCTCAAATGCTTATAATAATGTTGGGCGAGTTTCTCATTGTTTTTTGTTTTTGTCCATTTTTGGAGCGCATTTTATATAAATTTCTGTCTGACCAAGTGTGTTTGGGTGTATTTTGGTAAATATGGTATACACATATGTATGTACGTAAGTGTGTTGTACTCATACATACTTACATATTTAGGTTTGTGTGATTAGCTAATATCGTTGTTTTTTAAACAATTATTTTTACGTGGGTGTCTTTTTTTTATTATTGTACTATTTTTAGTTTTTTTTGTCGTTTCATGACAAATAATTTTAACTATTTAATTTATTTAAAACAAAAAAAAAAATCTAAAAAAACAGAGGCAAAGTAATTTAAGTTTACTCTTCGAACACATTTTAAACAGACTATAAAACTAGTAAACTACTGTTTTGAAATCAAGGCAACAGTTCATATGTATTAAAACTAATTTACCGGATATAAAGTACCATAATTTTTATGCAGTACTTACTATTGTACGTTTTACGAGTATCTAAATACAATCGAATTCCAAATTTAAATACTTACAAACAAAATAATAGACCGACGAACATAACATGTCTATATCGATTCGGCTCGTTGAGGCATTTAAGAATATTTACTACTCACACTTCGTGTAAAGAGTACTTTAAAAATTTATGTATAACCAACTGCAACAATATCGCTGCTGTTGACACTTGAGAGGCACTTTAAAGGTGCGCCCGACAAGCTTTGCTGCACTCAGAAAAATTTTTCAGCACTCTTAAAACTTAAGTAACGTTTTAACGAAAATTTATTGATATTCAAAACAGTTAAACTAAACAAGTTTTTATTTGTTTTTTTTACGTGGTGCAGTAATCCAATCGGAGCAATCTCTGGTTTGAAACTGATCTAATTGTCTAATTGTGTATTCATTAAAGTTTGTTTTTTATAGATTATTTTACGAAAAACAAGGCACTATATGAGAATAGTAAACACGTTAACTTCGGTAAAACTGAAGCGTTCAAGCCATTCACTCGACAATTCATATCGTATAGCAGTTATACTTATACAAGTATATTTCGACCAAGGAGTTAAAATAAAAAATACATATTTGGTAAACTTTTAAAAATTTGTAATAAAAAAATGTGTTGTTTCTATAATGTTACTTCATTTGAGAACAACCTATACAACTTTCAAATTAGTAGTAAATTTATACTTTACACCCATAAGTAAAAGGGTATATTAACTTGGTGCAAATATATGAAACAGACTGAAGGAGGTGTGGCAGATCAGATCAAGTATATTCTTGATTAACATCGAGAACTACGGCGATATAGACATGTCCGTCTGAGCGTCCCTCTGAGCTTCTGTTTGATCGAACAGGGAACGAAGACTTAAGAGATAGAGACTTCAAGTTTGTAGATTTAGACTCTGCTCCCCTTCAGATAAAGAGTATAATATGACAACCTCAGTTTACCTCACCTCATGATATGAAATCATATTGTAAAACTTAAAAGTTGGGTGGGTTTTTTAGCGGCTACTCCAAAAAGTAGGCGGTACACGCCCATTAGTATATGTGTGTGAAGCGTCCATCTATAAGAAGGCACTATATCACATTTCGAGCTGATATTGACTTTAATAAAGAAATTTTTCATACAAATGCAAAGAAGTTTTTCGTACAAAAACACAAAAGTGGACTGTGGGTTTATGTGGGGGATACCCCAAAAAGTGTGCGGATCACGCCGATTAGTCTATGTATGTTAAGCGGCTGTCCACCACATCGAATTTTAAGCTAAAATTCAATAAAGAAGTTTTTCATACACAAAAGAGGGCGTTGGGGTTGTTTGGGGACTACCCGTAAAAGTGGGCGGGTCACAACCATTAATGTATATGTGAAGCTTCCGTCCATTAGAAGCTACCATATGAATTATTATGTTGATATTGACTACAATAAAAAAGTTTTTCATACAAAAAGGCAAAATTAGACGGAGGGTGTGTATGAGGACTACCCCAAAAAGTCGGCGTGGTAGGTGAATCTTAATAAATATTAGTCCCCAAAAAATGCGCAACAACATCCAGACGGACGGCTAGTTCGACTCGTCTCGTCGAGTTGATCAAGAATATATATACTTTATGTGGTCTACGATACCTCTTTTAATGCGTTACAAACTGATAATACCATTTCACACTATATGAGAATAGTATCAAAATATGGAGCTAAGATCGCACCACTATGAGGGATCGCTGCATCGCTTTTTTGAGATTTTTGTGTGCAATTTTTTTGTTTTTATCTTTAATTAATTGTAAATTTTCGTCAATACCAATAATACTATATTCCGTATATGTCCAGATCGGACCAGTAAAGAATATAGCCTTATACTAATCTATGGTTCATATAAGGAAGCTTAAGCACGATATAAGATTTATTCAAAGTATGCAGCGATATTTCTTGTTTTAATTCTCATTAAAAAACTCTTTCTCTATGAAGCACGACACAGTTACATACCTTTTTGTAAGCTTCGCAGTTTTTTATTTTCTAAGTGTATCATTGTACCATTCACACATAGTGCGAAATGATATTGGGACCTTGAATTAATAATGAGCGTTATTTTCGAAATTCACGGATTTATTGTGCAAAAATGGTTACAAATATATTGTCCAACGCTGGCCACAACTTTTTCCCATCTTTCTGGCAATTTTTGGATACCAGCTCGCAAGAACGACTCGTCTTTTGAGGCAATCCAATCATCGACCCATTTTTTGCATTGTTCATATGAAGTGAACTTCTGCTGGGATAGACCATGTGTCATCGACCGGAACAAGTAGTAGGGGGCTCAATACCCATTTCCCTTTACCACAAAAACCAACCTTAGATTGTATTGGTAGATCGGCTGTATAAATCGAAATGTAAATCAAATCGGTATTCTACGGATCGAAACCAAATTTGGAAGCTATTGATACACCGACTCGACTTTTAATACTGATCAAACATTTATATAGTTTATGAGTTCTATCACGTTTACTTTTAGCATTTACATACATTTGCACAAACTTTATATACCCTTTTTTCACCCTTTTTAGAGGGTGAGAAAATCATAGACTCATGTTGATACAAGAAACAAACAAGCGGAAGGCTTTTTTTACAGATAAAACCAAACACGTTTACCGCGTTTCATACTTTGAGACAAACTGATAATACCATTTTCACTCTATGTGGCTTTAATACCATTCAAAGGAAGTTATAAAAAAGAAATTGTAAAACCTAAGAACCGAAATGTGAATGGTGGGTCTTTATTGGGGCAACCACTAAAACTGGGTGGCACACGCCCATTAGTATATACATAGCTGTGAAGCTTCGGGTTGGCTTAACACTCTTCATTGTCTGCAAATGTCAAGCTGATTCACGATTTAACGTGAGCTACACATTAATGGATATGAACGCGAATAGCTCATGTATATTTATATAGATTTAAAGAGAGTATGTGCATTCTATTTATGTCACTCTCGCTTTTAAGCTACTTAAATGCTAGTAAGCATTTAATTTCATCATAAATAATATGCATATGTATTGATTTTTACATTTTGTACATATCAATTGCTGTAGAAACTGTAAAATAAATAAACATTTTTTGATTTATTGAAAACAAAATTTAGAAAAGAAACTGCTTCTATCGTGGCCAATAAGAAAGAAATTCTTCGGAAGATCAATGAGGGAGTTTACCAAATATTGGAGAGACGCGATAAGAGTGCTATTTGGACCCTGTTTACTGATGTGAAAAAGGATGATTCAACCATACTGGATGGCTTTGTTTTTTGAATAATAAGCAATAGCAAACAAACAAACAAAACGTAATACGTCGTTTCCGTCGTAAACCTTTAGTGCTGGAGCTTCGGGGTTCATCCGGATGACCTCATCAGCCTAGTGCAGACTCTGGAATATAATGCGCTGGACTATGTCATCGTCATCATACAGCTCATACAGCTCGTGGTTCATACAAGTCCTAAACTTGACGCCAACTAAAGATTCTTTCTCTCGAACACTAATACAGCGTCGTCCGTAGATGACAAGGTCCATGCTTCTGCGCCATACAGGAGGACCGGGATTGTCAGTGTCTTATAAATTTCTATCCTAGTACTTCGAGAGAGGCCTCTACTTCTAATTTGCTTGCTGAGGCCAAAGAAGCAGCGATTAGCAAGCGTGATTCTTCGTCTGATCTCTAGGCTGACGTTGTTATCGCTGGTAATTTCTGTTCCTAGATAATGGAAGTTTTCTACAACATTGAAGTTGAAATTCTCACGAGTATTTTCCAGGATTTAGCGTAAAGTGAAGCCACACTGATAATGGCCTATCAGTGGATCCGAGTATGGCTCCAGCCGTTTACACAGTACGCGGGACAGAATTTTGTATCCTATTGAAAAGAGACTTATTCCCAGGTAGTTCGCACAGACAGCGGGGTCTCCTTTCTTGAAGATAGGACAAAGAATTTGCAAAAGAGTGGGTACATACGCCTTACCAACTCTTCGTCACCGGTCTTGATTAACTCAGCTGACAGCTCATCGGAGCCTGCCATTTTCTTATTCTTCATTTTTTTAATTAATGAATCGACCCCGTTATAATCCGGTGGCTCTACAAGAGAGCCATCATCAATTGGTGGTTCTAGAAATGCTTCTCTATTGGCGGTGTAATTCTCTGGATCCCTAGCCACTGTGGCATTGAAGGAAACGAGCTAGCCGACACCATAGACAAATCCACAATCAAGATGCCCCTACATTACACTCCCAACTTTAACACTACAGACATAAACATATTCCTCATGAACAAAATAGCTCAACAACTCAAACACAACATAGAACTCTGCAATAGATGGTACTAACAATTTAACACTAACCTAACACACACAGCCTCTACATAAAAAACATAAAACAAAAAAATATCACACGCAGGCTCAGACTAGGACACACAAGGTTTACACAACAACACTACAACAACCCTGACAACATCCTACCATGCCCAAACTGACATACAACAATAGACCTCAAAATAAAACATATCCTAACAGACTGCCCCGCAACATCACAACTTAAAAATCAAATCTTCCAAAATCGGTGCCCCATATTGACCCTCTCAAATCCAACCCCAGAAAACATCTCCAAAATAATTAAATTTCTTAAACTCACGAACACATATCACCTCCTATGATTTAAAATTAAATTAAAATTACAATATAAGAAAACAAAATTGTATATTAGTTGGTCTTTAAAATACGAATTTTCAACTTGTATGAAGACCATTATACTTGCTTTAAGTCCAACACACTTTACACTACTTTCGTCACCAGATGGTTTTAATTTAAAGCGCACAGATCCCAGCGGCAGTGTATGTATTACTGCGTTCTGTCTCCTTTTTTCTGGAAACTGAACTTTTCTATCTTACTTCAGTATTATAAAGTGTACGGATTGTGGTCAGTTAACTTTGCTTTCATTACATCCGTCTGCATTACATCCGATCTTATCGGAATTCTAATTGTACCGTATTATATCCGACCTAGTGCGAATATTACTTGTACATAGTGAAAAACTGACTACTGCGGAATGAACGTATTCAAACAAAATTTGTTTTGGTACACAACGTTAGCGTTTCCCTACACATGATATGACCATGGCTAGAAATGATGCTCGTATTTTCTCGTGTACACCGTAGAAGTAGCGCATTCCTTTTGCTTTCCGTTATACATTTTTATTGCTAGGATGTTGCATTTGCTGTGTGGGAGTAAAAATACGTTTTCGTTTACCGTTGCACAATGCCGGCTAGCAGCTCAGTAGCAGAAATGCAGAAGAGAAAGAGAGTACACAGAACACATAATGCCGGCAAAAGATGTGGCGACAAGAAAATTGGCAACACACACAAATACATTTACTAAGATCATATATACATGCATACATACATATGTACAAAGCGACTTACATGCCAACTTGAACTTGCATACAACAATGCAAATCACCGTTCGGACGGACAGCTGACAAAACAAGAAGAAGCGACAGCAACTGAATAAACACAATAAACCGTTGTTCTCATGCGAGTTTGAGATTATTGAAACTTATTTTTAATGAATTATTTGGCCACAAATTGATATAATGCTTAATTCGAATTAAAAAATTACACTTTATTTTTATGATGCACAGAACCAAAAAAAAAAAAAAAAAATAACAATTTTATATGCATATGTATGGACATACTACATATGTATGTATGTACATATGTACATAGTTGAACGACAAAAAAAATGTTTTTTTTTGTTTTAACCGGTAAGAGCGCAGCGCACGTTTCCCAAAAATTCAATGAGTGCGAATATATTTGCTTATGTATTATGCCAATTAGGAAGTCGAACATGGGACTGATCAAAATATATACATACAATAACGAGCTGAACCGAACCGTACTGAACCGAAACGAAAATTGAACTGAAAACTGAATTCGAAACTGAATTGAAAGCGAAATGCAAACCGAAATAACAACACAACAATATCAACGCGTTATTGTTGTTGGTTTTGTGTTCATTCGCATAATTTACTGAAGACAACAACAACGAGTGCAAAGAGATAACAACGCTTCTCTGCTGCGCCGTCAAGAGCGACAATTCAAGATAACTTGGCGCGGTGTATTTTTGCGCTATTCGGCTTTTATGTTGAGTTTTGTATTGTATATGGTGTGGTGTATATAAAGTTGGTGAGTATGTGTAATGTGATGATCGCAATTAAAGCAGATAGGATAGGGGCATTTATGAGCATGTGCTTCTCTTTGCGAGTGTGTGTGCGAATTTGACTATGCGAAAGGAGAAGTATGTACTTAAATACAGGGTATCCTAATTTAAGTTTGTGCTACACGGAAACGGAGGCGTTGCTGACGCCATAAATTGAAAAAAAAAAACAAATTGTCATTTCTTAAGACCTCTAGATGTATTTATTCTATTCACACAGAGTGTGAATAGTATTATAATTTAGTCACAATGTTTGCAACGACAAGACGAGTCGATTTAGCCATGACAGTCTGTCTGTCTGTGCGTTCCTCCCCGCCGTGTTCCCAAAATCTTTGAAATATTGGTCTGTAAGTTGGTATGTAGAGTTTTTAGAACTAAAAACAACACAAGTTCAAAAGTAACCGCGGTTTATACACTAGAAGGTATAGCTCCCATACAGAAACACTTTGTATATATTTTGTTTTATCGAACATATAGCAATTATTTTTAAAATAATAATAGTTTCGAAATTGGCTGATGTATAATTTGTACACTTGTGCCATTAAATATTTAAGAACTCGATAGCTGTCTGGCGTCCTGCCTAATTTTCCAGACGACCTACTTTCAACCCCGCTCCATTCAAAAAAATCATTTCATGCGTAACAAAATTATCCACAATAGTCAAGAGAGCGAAATTGATGCCATTATATAGGGTGTTTTTTTTTTTTTTTTTTTGGAGGTTCCATTTTCCGACAGAGGTTAAACTCTATTGTCATATGTACTCAGTTTGGTTTTCCATTTTATCATGAATAGACTAACGCCCGAACTAT
The DNA here is from genome assembly GCA_035044765.1 of Leucophenga montana. Taxonomy (NCBI): domain Eukaryota; kingdom Metazoa; phylum Arthropoda; class Insecta; order Diptera; family Drosophilidae; genus Leucophenga; species Leucophenga montana. Next base: position 297,694 of record JAWNNQ010001280.1, on the reverse strand, counting down.
GCTTTCAAATTGTGCAAATTTATTTCGAAAAAAAATTATTATGAAGAATGGTTTATGAAACATAAGTTTGAATAAAATTTCAAACTTATTACAACTAGAGTCGAGAGAGATAATTTAGTGCACTCCACAGATTTGAAACGTTATTGTATACAACTATGCAAGAATAAAGGATGAATGGGAAGTGCACTTTTCTTCATAATGATATGGACCCCATAATCTTATCCTTATCGCTATTAACATATGATTGGCAGATTGGAATGATATAAGAAATTGAAGGAAAACCAGTATAAATTTATTAACTATATTACAAAGAAGTCAAAAAAAAAATATGACGAAATAATGTTAAATAATAAATTTAAATAGTAAGTTAAATCATATATTCTCACTCAGGATCATATTGGTCTATATGTGACCTCTATCAAGGGGTCAGCCGGCGTAACTTAAGACATATAATAATCTGAGTATGTGAAATAATTATGCGCACAAATCATAACCACCGATGGGTACCAACTTCACAGAAACACTCCCTGGTGTGGTTGGAGTGATCCCTTATAGGTCAAGATCGGACTTTACAAATCTTTTCTTTTTTGTTGCTTTACTATTTTCTAAAAGTACTGGACGCAATTGCCAAGTGGCGCATTTTTAAAAACAACTTAAATAAAATATAAGCTAGTGATTTAACTTTTAATGCTACAAACTTACCACTCCATATGAAACATCCTATAAAGTTTTTCATAAAACGATTTAAAAGAGGTAGTTGCCTTTCAATTGCTGTGTATGCTAGGCTCATTCCAAAATGTGTGGTGCCACACAAGCATACAAGTATGTAAGCACATAACGCAGTTTAACTTAAATTTATAAATCTTTTCGAGACGCCCTGTAAGCATACATATTGGTTGAGCTGATTACCTCGCAACTTCATACTACCCGGCAGTGCTTGTACCGCCTCAACTGTTGCCTTTCAATGCAGTAGCGGATTGGGATAAAAACGGTGCTGGTCTTGAGACACATGGACGGGTGTGTAGATATTGCACATTTTTTTTTTTTTTGGATATAAATAAGTATCCATACATACATATGTATAGTTCATATTTTCTACATGTCTTATGCACCTCAAAAACGATTAAAGCCGCTCCTGGTTCTTACTGCGTAGGTAGCATGCGGCATAGAATTTGTGGGGCAGCCGGGGTGATTGATCGGAGGTGGGCGAAAACTTGTGCAAAAATAAAAATAAAGCGAATTCCATGCGTGTTATACTAGTTTAAAGTATCTGCAGCAACAGCGATAAACGCCGACACGTTGCTATCGACGAAGACATAGTCTATTATATCAGCCATTCCCCCTCTATTCGATGAGTGCTCCCAACCCAGTGAGCCACTTGACGTAGGACTCCTTATTGATCTACGTCGCTCTTTCCTTAAATCGCGCTCTGTTGCTGACTGCATGCTACCGCACTGGTAACATCCACTTCGAGCATACAGCTACTTACTTACTTGTACAAGAACAAATTATCAATGATATACTGTGTCGATAAAGTAAATGGATACATTTGCTTCTATATTTTTTGAATTATAGCTAGGCTCACTATTTAGTTTTTTGTCGAAATTTGTAACATTGATTTATCACTGTGAACGACATTCCACGCAAGTAACGAAAGCCCACCTCAGTCTGGCTGCTGCACGAGCACTATATAAGTCCGATCGAGACGTGTAATATCATTAAAAAGGTCGTGAAACGCACATTTTGAAAATGGTCAAAATATCCACCAACGAGTCCAACAAGCTCAAGATCAAGAAAATCGGCCGACTCCCTCAAAAGTTATATGAATTTTGAAGATTTTGAGTTAATGAAGTAGTTTGTTTCTTTGTTTGTGTGTGTTTATTTGAATGGTTATTTTTAATCTCGCACATTTATTCGCAGAAACTGATATGTATGTATTTATTACTTCTTTTTAAAAATAAAATGTCTGTGTTTTATACTCTGTTCCATGGGGTAAAATTGTATATTGAGTTTGTGCAAATATACGTAACAGGCAGAAATAGGCGTGGTAGACCCCATAAAATATATATATTCTTGATCGGCATCGGGCTATATTGAGCTATGCCCATCAGTCCGTCCATACGTCCGTCTAGATGTTTGAGACAACAGATATCAGGAACTATATGAGCTTGAGACTTCAAACTTGGTCAATTAGATTCTTTTTGACCATAGTTGTTAAATTTTGTGGATGCCATGCCGACAGCGCGCATCACTTCCATAATACAACCATTATGATCCGTATATGCACACTTTTCAGGACTACATAGCCGGATAAAAGTTTGGTTGCTTTTCTTTGTTTGGTTATACCATTCACACATAGTCTTTTTGAAATTTGATATCGTGGTATCCTATGGACGAGCGCTTCACACAAATTTCAAGAGAGATGCCCCGCTCACTTTTGGGGCTAGCCCCCATTCACACCAACCGCATAATATAGCATTTAAATATAGTATTTTGTTAGATACTTTTGAAGCCACGAAATGTAATTGAAATAAAAATAAATGATAATTTCGGTGGAACCAAAGCTATAATACCATTCAAACGAAGTTTCAAATTGTGTACTACTGACATCTAGTTTATACGACACATTTTTACGAATTATATTTCGCAACAAAAAAAGGGCAAAGTTATTGCAACACCGACTATTGTCGAGTTACAGGCACTATATGCGTTATATACAGGTAAAGCAAGCATTCCAATAAAATTGCAACATGTTGATAATGCAGCAGTGTTGTGCGTCGCTTCGGTAAATTACATTAAGTAAATGGCGGTTGCACAAATACAAAAGTCCTACACGGAGCAACTAATATTGGAAACTGCTGTCGATGGTCTAAAAACTGTTTTTACGAGTTGTGCGACCAGTTGGTTCCCCATATTCCCCATCAGGAAGAGTTTGTGACTATTACCGTACCGATCTAAAAGCAGGCAGAAATATGCCTTTACAAGTTAGCATCTTGTGCGGAATACAGAGTTTAAAAATTTTCAAAAAAATTTATACAAATTCCAAAATTAAAGGAGAGCGTGTACATAGCTTCCGCATTTGAAAAGATGTCAAATATTCCCAATGTTATTGGTGTCATAGATGGTAAGTTACGTTATATAACTTCAAGTGTGAAATGATATAAAAGTTTAAAATTGTTAACGGAACCCATATACCTCTGAAAGTATCAGCAAACGGTTGTATGGCCTATGTACACCGGCAGGGCTGGACATCAATGGTTATGCATGCTGTTGTCGACAACCAATATTTGTAAGTAAAAATATCAGATTTTTATTTAAGCTATCACACATATATAAAATAATATTTATCGCACAATTTAAGCTCTCACACATATTTACAGGCTGCGTGCATGATGCCACCATTTTTAAAGAATCAGGCCTGTTCACAAATCATGAACAAATCGATAAAAGATTCTACAAAGAGATGGACAACGTTGAAGTTACTTTAATGATTTTAGACGACCCAGCTTACCCGTTTCTTCATGATTGCTGAAATCCAACACAGATCACGTCACTGCAGAAGTGAAAGCATTCAACTGTCACTTGTGTCGTGTGATGGAGATGTCTTTCCAAAAAACATTGATATTTCTTTTAAATTTGTTTCATATGTGGCCGTTACATGTGTTGTTTTGCACAATTATGTCGAAATAAAAGGGGAAATATGTTCAAAATTCTATAGGACAACATCAACCAAAAAAATAGTCTTTGGCTCTCCTGAAAGTTATACTTCTTCTCTCCAAAGTAGCAGTAGTTGCAACATAATGTTTCGATGCGGCAAACACATTTTATAATATTTTTAAATGTTTTCAATATAATTTTTAACAATAAAAAACGTGTGTTTTATAGCCCACTATTTTAATAAATCTACAGGATTGTGCTGTGAAATTGATTTACATTGTACAAAAATTCTAATTTTTGTTTAATAGTTTCTCTATAGGCTTTTCCGTCGTGTCCCGCTCCTCCGCAAGCAACTGCTGCACATTAGTGATGTACAGATTCGTAGATCTTAATTTGTGGATCCGGATCCTTCAAAGATTCATTAAAAACGAATCCAAAATATGCAAACGAATCCAAAATGTGCAAACGAAACCGAATCCCCGAATCCGAATCTAGATCCGAATACAAATTTTTTCATACAATTGTCGCAAGAGTCATGCACGACTCTCCTGACGATGTGTCTTGCAAATAGTCCTATACGAGGCTTTGTACAGAGTGTTGTCTTCAAGCGCTCCCTTTTTAAATATTAGCATGACACTGTACAAGGCATGTCCCTGACGAGGTCTATATTAGGGAATCTTTTGAAATTGAAACATTTTTTATATCATATAAACATTAAATATCAATATGATAATAATAGTACAGGACATACACATTTTGTAGAATGTAATAAAATGGAAAGAGAATGAAAACAATAATATCTATATATGAAAAAAATTATTATTAGCTGCTCTTGTTGCAATTACGTGAAATGCTTTTGTGAATTCTATTTTTATTCACTTTTAATGCTTTTCTAAGTTGGCGTCTTCTTGGAAGATGGTGTAATAAAATGAAAATTATTAGACTATTTGCACATACTGTTAAGTATTAAACTATAATTTTTGATTTTTTTGTTTTTTTTTTTTCAATAGATCTCCTAATGAGAAATAATAAGAAACTGTTCGCATTTTGATTTCTTTGTTTTCAGCAGTCTATATTTTTGTTCATTTCGGATTCTTTGTTTTCTGTTGCGCTCTAACGCTCTCACCATTGAAGGAACATACAAGAGGGCGAATACCTTAGTTTATGTTATTCCACCATGTAGTCAGCCATCATCTCTTTTTGCACTTTAACGTCATTTATGAAAAGTGTGAGCGATCACTTAAACCTTTATTCGACAATATTTCACTCTCGTCTTTGCCTCTTTTCGTACTCTCTCGTTGCCACAATATTATTATGCTGCACGACGCGTCATCGACATGTCAATGAGCACGTCAAGGCACATGACAAAACCGATGCCAAATCGGTAAACGAGTCAACTAACCACATGTATAACGGAAAGCAAAAGGAATGCGTTACTTCTACGGTGTACACGAGAAAATAAGAGCATCATTTCTAGCCATGGTCATATCATGTGTAGGGAAACGCAAACGTTGTGTACCAAAACAAATTTTGTTTGAATACGTTCATTCCGCAGAAGTCAGTTTTTCACTATGTACAAGTAAAATTCGCACTAGGTCGGATATAATACGGTACAATTAGAATTCCGATTAGATCGGATGTAATGCAGACGGATGAAATGAAAGCCAAGTTAACCGACCACAATCCGTACACTTTATAATACTGAAGTATGATAGAAAAGTTCAGTTTCCAAAAAAAAGAAGACAGATCGCAGCAATGCATACACTGCCGCTGGGATCTGTGCGCTTTATTCCACTTGTACTCATTTGATTCCACGCTTTCCCCAACTTATGTGATAAGGTTCATCACAAAGTGTGTAACACCTCGGAGGATCATTTTCGATCAGATTGACAAGACGCGTACATTTAGCTATGTCCAACCGTTTGTCGGTTAATTTTGTTCTAATCCCTCAGTTTTCATCGAATCGAAATAAAAAACCTCCGTATAAATACAGTGGTGGATTCACTTGGGCCGGTAAGAGAAAAATCTGTGGAAGACGTAAAAACGTTAACTTCGGTTGAACCGAAGCTCTAATACCATTCACACGAAATTTTAAATAGTATTGTAAAACATAAAAGTGGGGGTTTGAATATTTCATATTTCAAGCTAATTTTTATTTAAATGAAGAATTTTTTCATAAAAAACACAAATTTCCGCAACAACATACAGACAGACGAATATAGCTAGGTCGACTCGTCTCGTCGAGCTGATCAAGAATATATATACTTTATGGGGTCTACGATGGCTCCTTTAATGCGTTACAAACTTTCAGACAAAAAGGTATAAAAAAGGATTTGCTAAAAAAACAGATTTTCAGCTGGTTGACGACCTCGAAAAATTCAAGGCTGACATCACCACAGTACAAGAAATCCGATGGATAGGACAGGGCTGCTCAAAAAAGTCATTCTGTAACATATATTATAGTTCCAGTTTCATACCTGTGCACACGCCCTGACGGAAGTCGCAGACGATGCTGGTGATGCGCCCCCGTCACGATTCAATACAAATAACCCTTCCGATGAGCTTGACGAGACGACGCAATCTAGTTATGTCCGTCCGTCTAACTGTCTGGATATTGTTGCGCATTTTTTGGGGACCACGCCCACTTTTTGGGGTAACCCACACACAAACCACCCGCCTATTTTGACTCTTTGTAGGAAAAACTTTTTTTGGTATCAATATCAACTTAAAAATTGACATGGGCTTTCTTATGGACATATATGTCGATAGGTGCAATCTTTCTGGAGTTGCTACAATATTTACATCTCGCTCAATTTTGAGTTTTGCATGGAAAACTTTTTATTGTAGTCAATATCAACTTCAAAACGGATATTTCACATAAATAAAAAGTTGTTTTGTCAATTTTTGTTTTCTTTTTTTTTCATTTATAAACTTCAGTATATCGTAAAAACATTTCAAATTTTAAGAATAATATGTTATTTTTCGATCTAGCTACATTTAGCGCGGATGATACCATCGAGTTTGTCTGGGAAGGCTTCACACGCTGCACGAATGTGGTACGATGGTACTTTGTCCCATTCTCGGCGAACAGCAATCTTCTAGGCGTTGACCGTCTTTAATTTTCTAGTTGATACTTTGGCCTCCAAAATGGACCATTTGGAAAAATCCGCTGGTTTTAAGTCTAGGGAATATGGTGGCGATTGTTGTGAAGAAATGAAGCTGGGCACGTTATCTAGTACAAATCGTTGGGTTTCTCTGGCTTTATGGTAAAAAAGGTAAAAAGCAAATTGATCGATTTCTTTTTGTTTACATTTTGTTAATTCTTAAAGATTTTTTCATCAGAAAATACTACATTTTCAAACTCGCCACTAACGTGCAAGTGTTTTAACACCTTTGTTCTTACTAGGCGAACTGCCTTTTGTACAGGTGTTAAATCGTGCACTTCTCGTATTTTGTAGGGCTTAAATCGTAATTATTTTTTTAATATTAGAGTTCTCCCAGTGGTCGAAATTCGACCTTTTGTCTTTAAAGAACCCATTAATAAAAATATCCATAATACAGGATTGTCACGGAAAATGATTTCGCCTCTAAATCAACGCAGTCCAGCCATAGCCCCATGGCACGAACACCTTTATACGAAAGAACGCTTGCCAAAGTCGGCTACTTGACTCTAAAGAGAAACCAAAATTTGAATTAGATACATTGCATTGGTGTTGTATTTTGGCAAACTATACATATTATGACTCAGAAATGATTCGCACTTTGGGGGCTCTCCTTTTCGACAGCTTTGCTCTAACGGCCGCCCAGAAAGAGAACGGCAATAAGTGAGCAATTTGTTTAGCAATTAATTAATGCACAGTTATATATAAAAGAATTTTTCTTGTGGTGTATCAATTCTCTCCCTTTTTGTTTTAAATATTTGTTTGATTGCGCTTCTTTTAATAAAAAATACTATCACAAACACACAGCTGAAGCTCGACATATTGTTTGCATGTGCGCCCACAACAGTTGCGAGCCTAACGTCGTGTTGCTCTATCGACATGCTGTACGATGTGAATCGCCCTTTAAAGCATGATATTCTTGTAACTGAAACCAAACAAAAAAACAATTTACCAAATTGAGAGCGCTGAGAGAGAGAGAGAGAGAAAGAGAGAGAGAGAGAGAGCTTTGTGAGAGAGTCTTTGTGATTGGTCGATAACGTCACCTGGTTTTTACCGATTTTAGATGCAATACTTTAGAAAAAAAATTTCATTCGTCCGTGCTCCTCTTCACATTCTTCCAAAATAAAAAAAAAATCAAGCGAATACGTTGTGTTTAAGAGGGTTAAAAAGGGTTAAAGATGTGCCCATGCTACGAGCAGACACATAGAGTTTTTTGGCCAATTGAACTGCGCTGATTTCTGGCCATCACCTTTCTAACCATTTCTGCCGATGTTGCAGTTTTTGGATGTCGACGGCCACTTTTTAGGGTAGCTCCCATGCAAACCACCCACCCACTGTTATTTTTTGAATGAAAATCCTTTTATTGCAGTCAATGTCAACTTAAAAATGGACATAGTGATTTCTTATGGCCCAACGCTTCACAATAGGTGTGATCTCCTTGACTTTTTGTGTGAAGAACTTCTTTATTTAAGCCAATATCAGCTTGAAATTCGATATGGTGGTCGTTTCACACACATATATTAAAAGTTGCTACCCGTCCTCTTTTTGGGGTACCCTCTATACAAAACTGCCACCCATGTTTATGTTTTACAAGACGATTTGAAATTCAGTGTAAATGGTATTAGACCGGCGGTTCAACTGAAGTTAACGTTTTTTCTGTTTCTTGTTTTAAGTTGATATTGTCTGCAATAAAAAAGTATTTCTTACAAAAAGGCAAACGTAGCAAAAAGTAGGCGCATCACACCCACTGATTTTTGCCCGAATACGGCGAAGCAAAAAGGAGGGTAATGATTTTGACCGGTATATACATATGTGTTTATTCTTTGTTCCCTCTGTTACCGCATAACTTCTAAACTTATCATGATTTGACAAACGAAGTATCATTGGAAGCGTTTCGATCGTTCGCTATTTATAGGCTATTGGGCGTCACATTAAATTGAATATGACACCCTCTAGAGGACACAAAGTCGTGAATTAAAAATAAATTTTATTTTAATGATTCCGTGTTGGAATCATTGAAATATATGTATTATGGGTACTCATTCAATTGATTTTCAGACAGATTCTCTAAAAAAAAATTAATATACTGTGTAGAGATTTTGTTTTGAGATTTAAATCAGAAAATACAAATAATAGAAAAATATATTAATTTTATGGGAGAGTTTTTTATTTGAGTCGAACAAAAAACCGCTAAATTTTGAGATAAAAATAGCTAAAAACTAAATTGTTAAATATAGGAGGACTAGGACCATTCTTTTTTTAATTTAAAAGGAACAAAATAAGTGTTTATTTAAAACACAAATCAAGCTTCTCTCATGACTCGTTTGGGATATATGGAGCTACAAATAAGTATATTAGGGTTGTGTTATTCAAGCGAAATGCTGTGTAAGTAAAAGAGAGTGTAAGTAAAAGAGAACATTTGCGAAAAAATGTATGATATGTGATGATAAAATCTATTTTTTTCGTATAAATGGTACTCATTTGTCTCTGGTAATATTTTTCATTCATACCTAATGGGATAAAACTACATTAATTAAACTTTAATTGTTTTTACTTTTTTTGTAATTTATTTTATTCAATATAAATTTTTAGGAAAATATTTATAGAAATTCAAAGCTTAAATAATCTTTAGGATCTCTTTTTCTGGAAATTACTATGTACTTTTCTATAATTCACAAAAATTATAGAAAAATTATTTGAAAAAAAAATCATATTTTCATTATTAATTTTATAAACTTGATTTTATTTTTGATAATAAATTGAATCCTGAGGAACAGAAAAACAGATTTATCAATACTTCGTTCATATTGAGCCAAGCCATTAAGCCGATTTTAACTCATCGTAGATCGCAAGTAGTTTTTTAGCTGACGTATCGTTAAAAAAGGCCGTTCATTTGTTGATATCGTGCTGTAAAATTACAGCATATTTCTCGAATAATTTTCTGCAAGCTTCTTTATCAAGGGTTGAAGTTTTACTGGGAAATAGACATCTAAAGTCCGAAAAAATATCACGGTGTTTGAGAAAAACTTAAAATTGGATATGATGGTCTTTTATGGTCGGACGCTTCACATATAATCTAATGACCATGACCGCTTTCAACGGTAGCTCTGTTCAAACCCACATCCCGCTTTAAGGTTTTTGTATACAATTTATTTTGTCTAAGTCAATATCAACCTAGAATTCAATATGGACAATCCTTATCGACGATCGCTTTATATAAATTTTCATTGGTGGGTTTCACCTTCTTTCTTGGATAGGCCCCATACAAACCCACCACCGATTTTGGATGAAGATTTTTTTTTTATTTCTTGAACTATAAATTGCACTCTTCAACTGGCTTTTGTAGGTAAAACATTTTTTATTTGTTGAGCTAGCCACTTAAACCGAAGTCGGTAAAATGTGCGACGAGCTACATCGGTTTGCAAACCGTACTAATGAACAGCGAGCGAAAGTTAATGTTAATAGTCGTGTTGATATGTCCGTTGGATATGTTGGAGAAATGTCTGTCGTTTGTCCGTAGTTTAAATACAGCGGTGAAACTTCTGGATTGTGTTGTGCCGGTGGAAAAGAGAAATTCCTACAATTGGTCGCACTACCAGATCCATAACGATCATTAATTTTTGGAACGGGAAGTGATTCCACCCTTTTCTTGGCCAACATTCGAAACACAACAGTTGTTTTCAAATGACATCGTTTAGAACAACACGTATTTTACAGGACAATTTCATGTCCAATTTCAAGATATAAGTACAATTATATCACTTACTAGGAGCGCTGTTACAACTACCGGATGCGGACCATGAATTCTTACAAATTTATTTCATGGGCCATTCCGATGCGGAAATTGATCAGCGTTGTGATCAATTTCCGCATCGGAATCCGACAATGAAGCGAGCCATTGTCAAATTAAACCGCGTGTCCGAAACGCTCAGGACTTACGACGCGCTGCAATATCCATTAGTTTTCTGGGAATCAATCTGGTTAATTAAGTAACAAGCGTTGAAAAAGTAAGTGGTATGAATTTTTATTCATACAGACTCATAATCCATGAAGGTTAAACAAATCACATTTTGATGTGTCGCCGTCTTTTCCATCATTTCGAGGTTGACATGTATGTCATGTACTTACAATATTTAGACCGAACGATTGACATACCAACAAATGTAACCAACAACTGTAAATGCTCGTTTGTTCCTAATCGGTAATCTCCAAAAGTTCTTCACCGATTGCTTTGAAATATTGATACAACGTCGCATTCGAATACGCGCGTGTTTCAAATATAGGTAGTACTCGCGGAACAGAAGCTGTGCGACGAATTGACAGAAAAAATGGTGCTAAGTGTTAAAATGGAATTGTCAGAAGTTGCAAAAAATAATTAAAGAAACAAAAAAACTTTTGAAATATCCGATGATATGCAGAGATTTCAATTTCGATACGCATCGCATATGTCTCGCTGCGCACGTATTTTTTTCATAACACTGATATTCGAAAAGGTGATTGGCAGCACAGCATTAACAGAGTTGCAGTACGCCGCCTTCATTATATTATTTTAATGTGTACGAGATAGAGGGCACAATTTGCTTTTCCACTCTGAATGTGAGGCGGGCTTTTAAACGAAAATTACTAAATTTTCAAAGAAAGAAAAAAATAATACCTAAAGAACGCATTGGAAGTTGCAAAGTGTACTGCATCATTCCACAAAGCACTTGCAGTGCACACCTGTTAATACTGCGTGGTAGGGGGTGGCTGGTATTAATTAATTAATTGAAAAATAATCTTGCATCTGTCAAAATATTCGCCATCATCAGTCATTCACTCTCAAATTGGTAACCAATTGGGACCACACCAACCGATTTAGTTGTTGGAAACAACATTTTGCTCGAGTAGGGATGTGTACATTATTTTTGTACTAAAGTGATTATTTTGTGTCATTGCTTCTGCGCGTAGTCCTGAGAGACACATACCACGCTTACGCATTGAGCACGAGCACTATGTTGGGCTAGTGTTCTCCTTCTGAGGCAGTTCGGTATACTCACAAATACACATACACCCACTTTAGCTGCATTAAATGCGGTATTTTAGAATGTACGGTCAATGCATTGCATTGCGCTCGTTAAGGTATCGACAATTTATTTCCAAAAGTCGCATCTAAATTATTATGAAGCAATACTAGCTCACAACAAAGTTAATATGAGCAACAATAGATCGAAAAGTGCATACATAAAATATATATGTGAATATAATGTGATGCATATATTGTGAACAAGCTGGCCCTCCCAACGTTGTATGCGCCCACTTCCACAAAATGACGAACAGAGAAAGGGTCAGTAGCTAGCGTACACACATACTATGTATGTATATTCAAACAAATATTTTTTCACACATTGATATGAGTTGACCACAGATCAACTGCAATCTCATGAACTTTTAAATGCACACAATGGTTTTTAATCGATCATTTCCAATGCGATAAAATGCTTTTAACGCATTTTACTTCGAATATAAGTATACTTTTGTTCTTTCTCTTTGATCACGCAGACATGACCATATGAGACAAACACAGGAACGCTATAATTTGTGACTTTCAGCTATACATCATGTTTCAATTATCGCCATCTCGCTCATACTAACTACTTTACATTACATTTAATTTACATTTATTCATTACATTTATGTGTATAATATGTGTCGTCACATATTATAGCCTATGTATTATTCTAATATATGAGCTATATTATTGTAATGTTTCATTGAAATCCATTCAGTAGTTTTTGCGTGAAGGAGTAACAAACATTCAAACATCCACACATTCATACAAACTTTGGCGTTTATAATATTAAGTAGGATAATGGGAAAGGCTTACTTTATATGTGTCCTTAAACACATCATTTTGTAAATTTAAAAAAAAAGTTAAATGAATCCTTAAAATTAATTGTTAATTTTTTAAGCGAAAAGCAAATTTAAGTCGTTGTAAAATCGAAAGAAGTATGCATCTCATTTGTTATTGTTATGAGAAAAAGCGAAAGTATTTTCCTTAATTTTTAAATAATTTTTTACGCGAATCTCAGCACTCAGGAGGAGGCCTTCATTGATCACCGCTGCACAATGGATAAACCATGAGTTTTATTATAATCTATATACACCTATATCATAAAATACATATATTCGCTTTCTTTTCGAGACAAAAACCTAATTTTGCCTATAATTGATTTTATTTCCTTTTTGACCTAACGATAGTACAAGATGAGATTGAACTTCGGTTCATGTTTCATATTGCATCTGTAAACAAAGAAACAGCATATAGCGTCGAACTGGACTGAATTTTGATTTTTAGTTCATTTAGCAAATCAGGTTACAATGATACTGGTAGCATCAAAAAACACCATGGAGGTGGAGATCCAAAAACATCAACATCGGCAAAAATGGTTACAAAGGTGAAGGTCAGAATTCAACGAAATTCACGACAAATTGTAGTTCAATTGGCGAAAAAACTGAAGGGTACTCGTAGCATGGGGCACATGTTAAAAAATAAACTACGATTGATGCCCCACGATACAAAAAGTACACGTTTTAACACCTGCACAAATGGCAGTTCGCCTAGCAAGAGCAAAGGTGTTAAAAAACTTGCACGATAGTGGCTACTTTGAAAAGGTGGTCTTTTCTGATGAATAAATTTTTCGGTTCAGCTAAATGTAAACAAACAAACAAAACGATCGTGTATGGTTACAGTGCAAATTAAAAGACAATTTAGAACAGCGAATTGCTCTGCGAAAGCAAGCGCCTGCATCAGTGATGGTTTGGGCCGCGGTAACTACCACAGGACGCTCATTACTCGTTTTTATTGAACAGGGCAGGGCGTAAAGGTAAATCAACAAATACAGCGTGAAAAGATTTTAGTGATGCTATTTTACCTTTTACCATTTTTACCATAAAGCCAGAGAAACCCAACGATTTTACTAGATAACGTGCCCTGCTTAATTTCTTCAGAACAATGGCCACCATATTCCCTAGACTTAAAACCAGTGGATTTTTCCATATAGTCCATTTTGGAGGCCGAAGTATCAACTAAAACATATAAGACGGTCAACGCCTTAAAGATTGCTCTTCGCTGAGAATGGTACAAAATACCATCGTACCACATTCGTGCAGCGTGTGAAGCCTTCCCGGACAAACTCGATGGATTATCCTCACTAAAGTTGGCCACATCGAACTAGGTATAACATATTTTTCTTAAAATTTGAAAAGTTTAGACGATATACTAAAGTTTTTAAATAAAAAAAAATAAATAATTAAAAATTACAGCATGCTTAATTGGTAACACTTCGAGTGACGACCCCTGTATATGCGAGAGCCTTGGCAAAATATCTTTCGTAGTCTCTCGCACTTATTATGAACCAATCAGTAGCTATAAATCGCCTGGTACACTTTTGCAATCTACCGTTTTTAATAGTTTCCGATATACCATGACGTTAATAGCTCTTTTGGATGTTCACACTGTGCTACATTTTTTATATTGGCATGTTTTCCCGAAAATTTCAATGAGAATATGTTAAAATTGTAGTTTTATAAAAATTGTGGAAATTTTTCATGTTTTCTCGTAAAAACGGGGATACGGAACAGGCAAGCAAAACTCATAATTAGTGTACAAGAATATGAACAATACGGAAGAAACTGAGTTGCTGGCGACATCTAGTGAGTGATTTGAGTTACTGGTATTCAGACCGTAACATATGGTGTATAGCGGGTTTTTCATATAGAGGGTGCTATACGTCCATATATATAAATTTTTGGGAGTAGGTTTATATCAAATAAAAAAACCTCTTGTGGAGGTAAAAATCAAGTGACGAAAGCATACTTTCAACTCAAAAAACTACTGATATCAATTTTGTGACGATATATTTATATTTTTGATTTGTATTTTTCGGATTTGATTGTAATATGTAATTGCGCGTTCGTCAGTAGTTTTGTGAGTTGCAAGTATGCTTTCGTCACTTGATTTTTACCTCGTCAAGAGGTTTTTTTTTTATTTGATATCAGTCATTTTAATAGAGAAGATAAATAAAATACTTGGATAAAAGTTTATATGAAACCTAAACCTTGCTTAAGGCTTCTTATAGAAACAAGAGATTTGTGTGGGGCTATATTTTTAAGTTGTCCCTTCTGAACATAATAAATTCATTTCAAAATACAAACATTATATTTTAAAATAGACATGTTGATATTGACTACAATAAAAAAGTTTTTCATACAAAAAGTCAAAAGTGGGCAGTGGGTTTGCATGGGGACTACCCCAAACAGTAGGCGGGTCCCACCCACTAATGTATATGTCAAGTATCCGTTGACTAGAAGTTACCATATCGATTATTAAGTTGATATTGACTACAATAAAAAAGTTTTTCATACAAAAAGTCAAAAGTGGGCGCTGGGTTTGTATGGAAGCTACCCCATATAGTGGGCGTGGTGGGTCAATATTGATACTCTATTAAACTGCAATTAAAAGAAGTGTATGTGCAAAAATTCAACTGGATAGCATTAAAATTGGTCCCCAAAAAATGCGCAAAAACATACAGACGGACAGACAGACCGAAAGACAGACGGACATGGCTAGATCGACTCGTCTTGTCGAGCTGATCAAGAATATCTCGGAGATTTCTGTGGCACCTCCGTATGTGTTAATGGTAATAAAAGAGTATAAAAGTATAACAGGTTACTGTCAACGCTGCGTAACAGTAACAGCAGCATAACAGTAACAACAGCTAGTAACAGCTTAACAGCAGCAGCCATTAGTATGACGCATTAGGAAAAATAGTTAATTTTGCACACTCTGATATTTGCGATGTTTATCTCGGCTCACGGAATTTTCACAGTAAAGTATAATATATCAAAATTTGCGCAATCTGGCCACAGTAACCAATTGAAGTTAAAGAGTATTTTGAGCTTTTCCCGCCAAAATCCGCCATTTTGCAAAAAGTTCTGGAACAAAAGTTTCTTACTTTTTTGTGTACGAAAATCCTGTATCAATAAAATTTTTCCTTTCCAAAGGATTCGAACAAACACACACACAAACAAACTATTTCATCAACCTGCCAAAAATTTCCAAAATTCATAACTTTTGAGTGGGTGGACCAATTGTTGTGATCTTGAGCTCGTTTTACTCGTCTCGGCGTCAAAAATAAATAAAAAATAAGTTTGAGGTGACAGCCCCCCAAGAGCTCCAATACCGTTAAGGGTGGGTATTTTTCAACCACCTATATTTCAGACTGGGGTGATCCGATATTAACATTTTCTGAAAGTATGTTTCAAGACCTTTTTAATGGTATATAACACGTTTCGATCGGACTTACCAGTAAAAACTTCGATATTGCGCGTATAATATAGTGCTCGTGCAGCAGCCACACTGAGGTGGGCTTTCGTCACTTGCGTGGACTACCGTCCACAGTGATAAATGTATGTTTCCAATTTATATTTATTGTAAAACAGTTTTTAATTCAACAACTTAGAAGTAGGAGGTAGACATGTGGGGTTATTAAAGTGGACGGTTGGCCTCCCAGTACAAGGGGCATATGTCATCTTATTTAGCCAAATGTAATGCTAAGGTACATACAAAACCTAAACCTACATGTTGATATTGACTGTAATAAAAAGTGTCCAATAAAAACTTAAAAGTAGGATTTAGGTCTGTATGAGGCTAGTTCTATTAGTACGCTTGGCATACATAGAAAATCAGACACAGAACTGATTTGCAGAACGATTTGATTTAAAATGCACTAACACTCTTACCGACAGACAGTCAGACGATACCCTCTTCTGTTGGGTGTTACAAATGTTATAACAAAATAAATCTACTATTATTCACTGTATGTGTGAAGTTAGTAATTCGTTTTAAATTCTTTCCATTTACTATTTTAACACACATTATAGATACACACTCTCAAGCTATTTTCTGTAGCTATTTTCACAACGATAATAATAGTTGTGATAATAATGAATGATGATCATGATGATATTTCAGTTCTTTTATAACCTATACCCATAATGTTAAAGGGTATATTATGGCTGTGTAAATGTTTGTAACAGCAAAAAAAAAAACGTGTGAGCACAGTGTGTATATTTTTGAACAGCGTCGAAAGTTAAGTAAATATAGTCCGGTTCATCTCTCTGCTAGACTTGCAAATTTATACTCTTCTGACAGAGTATTCTCGTATGATATGAACGTGCCAAACCCACGATGAGGGGTAGCGACTAGCGGGATCGTGCGGGATCCGAAAAATTCTTCGGGATAGGGCGGTTTCGGGAAACTTTTTAAACTCGCGGGACTTCTCATCTATCCCCAAATTCCCGCCGGTTCCGAAATTTCATTTGGGACCCAAAATTTGAAATTTGGTATCACTCATTCACATCAAAATCAGAGATTTTGGAACAACTTTAATCTCGTGGAATTCATTGACAAGCTTGTTGATTTATAAAAAATATTTAATGACAATAGTATTTGGATAATTGGATTACAATAGTTTAAGTATGTTTAGATTAGCAATTAATTAAACATCCTGACAATTGAACTACTGATAATACTTCTCTACTTATTACTACTTGTACATACATATATTTAGTTACTTAAAAAAAATTAAAAAACAAAAAAAAAATTATGTAAACAAAAATTTTGGCGGGATTCGGGACTGGCGGGATAATTTGAAAAATCTTCGGGTCGGGCGGATAATTTTTTTTTTTTTTTGACAAATTTTTTGTTCCACGCCCATCTCTTATAGCGACCATACAAAGAAACCCCACATTTTCAATTTTTGTAAAAAAACCTTTTTGTTATCTCGTACTTAAAGTACAAACAACAAATTTTGTGGATGAATCTTGCGTCGATTCTAAAAAAATAAACAATATACATATGTATGTACGTATATAAGTGCTATGTAAGTATAGATGGGACCATTACTGACTCTTGGACTATGTACAGTGGATTTAATAGTCGAGCACACTGCACTGAGCTGCAGCGCCATTCTTGTTGTTGTTCTAGTTGTGTAGATGATGAATTATAATAGACTTCTCTTGATGCGTTTTATTTATTCTTTTTTAATGTTGACTTATGTTGTTGTTATATTTATTGCTTCACTCTAGCGTCACTCTTCGCTTCGTGTTCATTTTAGCTCACTACGTTGTGTCTCATTTTACGCTACGATCGTTTTTTCCTCACATTCTCTTACTCTCTTTCAGATCTTGTGAATTCATTCTCTGTTTGCGAAATTGTTGTTGTATTCTCAGATACTTTATTCGCGCAACGCAAAATTGAGTGACTCGGTGTGTTTCCTCTTTCTTTTTTATTATTTATTCTCTGCTTTCGTCTTCTATTTTGTTTCATTGTCGATTTTGTTGGTCGTGTTTTTGAACTGTTAATGGTTTCGTGTTTACTTAAATTAAATGGCGTTTGTGGAGCGTACATAATATGAGCGACGTTGAAAGGCAACGAGATGTAGCTGAATTGGGGGTGAGATGTCGATTAAAACCTATTAAGCACAGTTGAAATTAAATGACCATACAAATTACAATATGCGAAAAAAAAAAATTCAAATAAAACAAAACTAAAACAAAACTAAAACAAGCGTTTCTTAGATGGAACTGAATCTTTAAAACCCTTTACCGAAAAATTTTAACAGTATAACCGATGTACATATGTATGTACATATATACCTATGTATGTACCCATGTGTTATATGTACATATATTTGCAAATAAAATATATGCGAGCTATATATATAGTAGCCACTTCACGGCGGTTTTTATAAGTATGCTGCTATTGGCTATAAAAAATCTGCTCACCGATGTTGAAATCAATATTTCAAAGATGGAGGGAATATGGCGTGCACAAAGCTCGTCTCGTCGAGCTGATCAAGAATATGTATAGTTTTTCGGGTCTATCATGTCACCTTCAATGCATTACAGACTTTCAGGCAAACTGATAATACCATTTGACACTATATACTGAATGGTATAACAAGAGGAAAATTACCTTCGGAGGCTCCGCAGCTTTAATACTCTTCACAAGCATTTAATAAATTACTTTCAAGTCTTTTAATGCTCCTGTGATAATTTCAGGCCTCCATTCCATTTTCAAGGTGGCTAGCTCGAAAAATAAAAATATTTTAAGTATAAAAACCGGGTGGTTTGTCTTTATGAGGATTACCTCTTAAAGTAGGCTGACGCGCTTATTATTACCACTGTGACTTATGTTCAGATTAGGAATATAAGAAGTCTACATTTCCGATTTCAGAGCGATATCTTAAAAACTGAGGGACTAGTTTTGATTCATACAGACAGGGGACAGACGAATAGACAGACGGACGAGGGTAGTTCAATTTGTCTCGCAGAGCTGATCATGAATATTTATACTTTGTGGGGTATCCGATACCTCCTTTATTTCGTAATTATCGTGACAAAATTATAATACTATTCACACTAAGTGTGAAGAGTTTTCTACTTAATATTATAAACGCGAAATTATAATACTATTCACACTAAGTGTGAAGAGTTTTCTACTTAATATTATAAACGCGAACGTTTGTATGGATGTCTGAATGTTTGTTATTCCTTCAAACAAAAATTACTGAATGGATTTTAATGAAACTTTACAATAATATACCTCATATATTAGAATAACATATAGGCTATAATGACGGCTTTTGAAGATTAAATTAACGCATTTAATTAATTAATTTAAAAGAAACACAGCGCAAACATATTAACCACGTCTGCTGCTCTGAGTAGACGACAAAAAGCTGATAGCTACAAAACCGTCTAGCGTTCATGTGTTTGTCTTAAATGGTCACGTGTGCGGGATGATTTTAGAGAGGCAGAGAATGAAAGAAAACCGTTGGCTTTTTGAAAGTTTAAATTTTAATTAATCAAATTTGTGATGATAGAATTTGGGTTTTAATGTAATTCAAAAATAAGCATTTGTTTAAAAAAGTATGCATGTATATGCCGCTTATCTGAATAAGTTCCACAAAAATGTTTCTATAATTTTTTATATATAAAATGAAAATTTATATATACAAGTATATACATATGAGAATAGGTCGTTTAGTATTTTGCACCCTCCTACCCCCCTCCCTATTTTTTAATCGCGATTTTAGCATTTTTGTATGAACAATTTTACTACCCGAGGGGTCATGACAAAGGGCGAAGTGGAGAAGTTTGGCAGGGAGAAGGCCAGGTACTAACTAGTAATACAATAAAACTACAAAAATAATACAAAAAATAAAAAAAAAATTTGAAAAACTCATTTTGCATTGCAACTCATTTTCGATTTGAATCAATTCAGTTTCGTTTTAAAGTAGGCCTATTTTTGGATTAAAATTAAACTCACTCGAGCTAAATTTAAGAAATTCGGGATTGAAGAAAACGTTCTTGAACCAAGCACTCAAGTTAAGAAACCCCGTAAATACCATGCTATTGAATATTGAATTTATTTTATCAGTGTAGCTCTTACAATTTGTGAGATCTGTTGTTTGATACTATAAGACAAACAGACATACACATATAGATATGGCTATAAACACCCTGCTTCCAATGCTGAACAAGAATTTGCACTTTTATTGTGATCAGCCATGCCTCCTTCTACGAGTTACAAACACGCATAAACTTATTATATCTTTGTTCCTTTCGTTACAGGGTATAAAAAATGCATAAAAATATGTATTCAGAAAAGAACAATAAATTATTAAGTATTCGATGCTGCATTAAATGCGTTACAAACTTTCTGGCAAATGGATAATACACTTTCGCACTACGTGTGCAGGGTATAAAAGAACTTAAGTTCAGTTATTATTGCTGTTTGATCAGTCGGCTTGGTTTTTGTTTATGATATGTACGTCTATGACTGGAGGTCGCCTACCTGTACAGTGAACTTCATAAATTCCTCGTGTGGGCAATAAGTTCCTTAACGATATACTTTGTCGGCCAAAACTATAGTGTACGAATATCACAAACAGTCAGAAAATGACTCATGTGTCAGTTTGTGGCAGTAAAACTGTCGTTTTCGGGATGGTGACATCTTTAACAAACATTTGTCGTCATAAAAAAGGTTGAACTGAAGCTCTAATACCATTCACACGAAATTTTAAATCGTATTGTAAAACATTTACGTGGGGGAGGAGGGGTTTATTTGGGGGCTACATCAAATAGTGTGCGCGACACGCCCATTTAAATATGTATATGAAGCGGCTAAATCGAATTTCAAACTAATATTGATTTAAATATATAAGTTTTTATACAATAAACAAAAGTGGGCGGTCGGCTTTTTGCCACTTTTTGAGGTAGTGCCATACAAACCCACAGGTCAATTTTATGCATTTGTATGAAAAACGTTAATATCACCTTGAAATTCGACACGGTGGCATCTTATAGATGGTCGTTTCATGCACATCTACTTGTACCGCCCACTTTTTAAACCCCTACGTTTATGTTTTACAATACGATTTAAAATTTCGTGTGAATGGTATTAGAGCTTCGGTTCAACCGAAGTTCATGTTTTTTCTGGTTTTTGACTAAATCCATGGCAACCTCTCACTTGCTTGGAATTCGTTGTTATAATCGAAATTTATTGTTTTCCTTCCAGGATCGGTCCAGAAGTTGAATTTGTATCCGAGGCTTCCATGTGTTTTAACTGGTAAATGTTATTTTGCTGTGGCGGAAACCAAACTTAATTAAGAGGAGTGGTTACCTTCACGTGAAAATATCTTTCAGTGAAAAAACAGTTTCGAGTGGTCACCGTTTGCTTAAGTGTTTAGCAGTTTAGAATCGATTTATCGGGTAAAACCGTTCTACCGAGAACTCATTGATCGAAAAACAAAGTGTTATTGGTTTGATCGAAAAATCGACAAATGCAATAAAACAAGAAAAAACGATAACTTCGGTTGAACCGAAGCTCCAATACCATTCACACGAAATTTTAAATCTTATTACAAAACATAAACGTGGTAGGGGGATACACGTCCATTTCTATATGTATATAAAGCGGTTGACCACTAAAATGTACCAAATCGAATTTCAAGCTAATATTGATTTAAATAAATAAGTTTTTCATGCTAAAACACAAAAGTTGGCGTTGGGTTTGTATGGGGGCTACAAGAAAAAGTAGTCGTGACACGCCCATTAGTCTATATAGGTTATCCATTTAAAGACACCGCATTGCATTTCAACCTAATAATGACTTTAATAAAGTAGTTTTTCGTACAAAAAGTCAAAGGTGGGCAGTACTTTTGAGTTTTACTATTCAAAACGCAACTATTCGTGACACGAAAATGCAAAATGCAAAATTTTTCCAGTTTCAAATCGGTTGCGTTTGGGCCCGTGAAATAAAAAGTAAAGGCAATATATAACATAAAAATGTCTTTCTAGCATCTGAAAATTATGTTGAAATATGTTTTAAGATTATTTCTTTCTAATATCATTGATAATGAGTTAAATTTTTGAATACTTATTTACTAATCATGCCTCAAATTAACTAAGCGACTAAATCATTCATAACAAAAGTAACGTTTCGGTTTGTACGATAAATTGACTTGGTCCGTTCGATAACTGAAATAACAATTTCCGTTTTGCCTAGACCGATAACCGATAGTATGTTAGAGTTATCTCAGTGAATTGCTTTGAAACACTTTATAATCTCTGCATATCACGTTGTTTTTTTTTTCGCGAATTAATAATTATCGTATACAGAATATAAAAATGTATTACAATAGAACACAAAGACAATTTTAGAAGTAAAACACTAATTGTTTATTTATGAATAAGACAATTTGAAATGCTGGCAACTCAGTGGCGCTGCAGCTGTTTGGCGACAAACAAAAACTCACAACAAAACAAAAAACTGCATCAACGAAGTAACTCCGTAACATGTAAGTATTTTGAAGCAATTTTATCTATATATATAAAAATGGAAGTATTGATGTAGATTCCCTATAGATTCCGAAACCGCTCAACCGATTTTGATCAAATTTTCTTGGCAATATTCAAAATAGTCAGTGGGTAATCCTGTGAAGTTTCGTGGCGATTGGAAAAACAGAAATTTTTTGGATTTTTTGGATTTTTTCGTTACAGACAATATCAACTAGAAATTTGATATCGTAGCTTCTGTTCTGATAACAGGCTGATCCCGCCCACTTCTAGAGGCAATCCCCATACAAACTTATCAACTGTTTGTTCTTAGAATTCACAGTTTTATAATTATTATTATTTTTTTTTTTTATAGCTGCAAAGTAAACAATTTCATTCTTCGTGTAAATGGTACTAAAGCTTTGGTTCAACCGAAATTAACGCTGTTTCTTGTACTGGGACCATTGCTATAAACAAGCGATTTAATGTAATCCCAAATAAGCGGATGGTGTTAAATTACACAGTCTTGGTATCCAATTTGAGGGCAACTTATAAGAATAAGCAAATCACTTCACTTTCAATGCATTAAATCCATTGCAACACAAACTATATTGTTAAAATTAAAAGTCTTCACCATAGATTTCATCAAACTAGAGTTCTCCGAGTCGTCGAAATTCGAGCGTTTGTCTTTAAAGTATCGTGAGGTAATAGCGTTTTCAGCGACTGCCCAATTGATTTGAAAGCAGCAAGCCTTAACGTTCAAACTGCATAAACTGCTTGGAAATTATATCACACGCCTTGTGTTGTAAGTGTTTTACGTGAAAAATATTCAACCAAATTTGAAAAAAAATATAGATTGTGATCTGCCCATCTCACAACCTTTCGAACAAAACTAAAATCAAGCGAATAAGTTGTGTTGTAAGTCAAGTGAAATGGTAGTGAAGTGCTTATTATAAGCGGAATGATGCCCATGTTTTCCATGAAAAGCTTTATGAGTTTTCAAAATCGAACTCAAATTTTGAACTATCTTGCAAATAGGTATTAAGCCTTATTTATTTTTGTTAGTCATTTCACTTGCAAACCCTAAGCTAAATGTCTTTTTGTGACTCCTTAACTTATTCTAATGTATTGTAGCTTTTAAGTTATCTGCTTGACATTTTCATATGATATAAAAAAAAAAAAAAATTTTTTGACAACAAAGTTTTTATAATTTTTAAAAGTTGTGGCAGTGTGAATTTATTAATTTTAAAATGACATACTAAACACAAATGGCACAGTATGTCAAATATTGATAAACAAAATTTAAGATAGTAGGCGTAAAACCTCGAACAACTTTTTGACTTGATAACGTCTATTAAATCGGTTGGTTTAGCGCAGAAGCATGACTCATTTTTGACGTTCCGTTTACCGTTACGACACGACACTAAACGAACGAAAAGCAAAAGGCGGAACATGTAATCGTACACATATGAATACATGTGACTCCTGAACAAGCAAGCGATAGACAGACCAGAGTGCATTGGCTTGTTGAAAGCTTTAGTTATGTGTGTATCTGCGCTTGCGAATTAGTATTATCTAGCGCGCGGTGGGGTGCAGTATGCACTTGGTAGAATGTATGAATAATAACATTGTAAGTGTATAATTAAGTTTGTTTCAAATAAAATACATGTACAAAGTAAACAAAGCACGCACACCATAGATCAAGTAAGACGACAATAACAGTTACTTTTGCTTTTGAGTAGCAAAAACAACAACAAAAGGCTTTTAAAGATGCTGGTGGTCAGTCGAAGAGACAAAGAGAGAGAGAGAGAGAGAGAGAGAGAGAGAGAGAGCGTATATTTCACTCTTTGTTGTTGGTAACGAAACTCTTTTATATGACAAGTTGCTTGTGTACTGATTGAATTATTGGAATTACATTAGAATTCAAATCACAAAAGCATGCAATTTTTCATCAATGTTTTCTTATGACGTTATCACGTAAAATTATCGTCCGTAAGCCGACATTACAGATAACCATTTTTTTGGTAGATCCATTCCAGTGTATGACAGGGTATGTTTTTTTTTTCAACGTATTGCATCTACAAGCTATCTTAAGATATTAAATAGATTTACAACGGCACTTAGTCAAATTTCATATATCTTGTGTTCTTATAGACACAATACTAATGCCAACCATTTATATATAATATAATAGTTATATAATAAATTTATATAATTTGTATAATGCTATATTTAATTTAATATAAAATATAAAAGATATACTATAGTGTAAATACTATGGTGGTCTAAATGGTAAGTCTAGAAGATGGCATCGCTTAAGTCTGCGTATCTCCTCACTATTATCGAGCAGATTTATAGCTAGGGAGTTGCAATGATTTTCTAACTTTTCCAAGTATTTTACGCTTACAGTTCTTATTTCGTCTTTCTTAAGTCGTTGTGAATACATTTATTAGTAACAAATCAAGGAGCATTGCATATCATTCTTAACTTTTTTGATTGATATCTCTGCAATATCTCTACACTGGAATTACTTGCAGTTCCCCATAACTGAATGCCATAAGTCCATACAGGTTTTAACATCGATTTATATAGCAGCAATTTGTATTTCAAGCTGAGTTTTGTTTTCGGATTAATCAACCAGTACATTCTCTTAGTTTTGCGTTGGAGCTGTTGGGCCTTAGCTTTGATATGCGGTTTAAATGGCAGTCGACGGTCCAAATGCATTCCAAGATGGTTAACACAATTAGTAATTGGTATAAGCGAATGGTTAATTGATGCGCTAGGACAATCTTGTCTCCCAGTTGTAAAAATTATATGAGAAGACTGGTTTGGATTTACCTTTATATTCCATTTATTTAGCCAATCTTGCATTCGATCTAACTGGTCTTGGAGAATGTTTGAGGCAGCAGTAGCACTGTCTGCTGTAGCTAGGATAGCAGTGTCATCGGCATAAGTTGCCACAGTCACATTGTTATTAACGGGCATGTCCGCAGTATAGATGGTATAAAGAACTGCTCCTAACACACTTCCTTGAGGTATAACAGCTTTATTTGGATATATATCTGAAAGTGAGTCCTTAACCTTCACTAAAAAATTCCTTTGTGTAAGATAAGATTTAAGCATCACATACAATGGAGTTGGTAGAACGTTTTTTACTTTGCATAACAGTCCCTCGTACCAAACTCTATCAAAAGCCTGCTGAATATCCAAAAACACAGCTGAACAATATTGCTTCCTCTCTAGCGCATTTGTTATAACTTCAATAACTCGGTGACATTGTTCAATAGTGCCATGACCATTCGTAAAGCCGAATTGACTTTCCGGTATAATATTACGTTCATTAAGCACTGGCAACAATCTACGCAGAAATATTTTCTCGAATATTTTGGAGAATATTGCCAATAGACTTATAGGACGATAAGAGGCGATACTGTTTTCCGGTTTATTTGGTTTTGGAATTAATATATTATCTGCACATTTCCACTGTGTTGGGAAGTGATTGAGACGTAACATCGAATTATAAATACAAGTAAGAAATATATAATTGATTTCTTACTTAGTGCTTTAATGGCAGCTGCACTAATGTTGTCATACCCAGGAGATTTTGAAGTTCGTAGAGTTTTGATCGTTTAATCGTTTCTGCGACTGTTACATATTTTAGTGGTAAATCCATTTGACAGGGGCTATCAAGAAATTGCAAAGGTGATTTCCGAAGGCCTTAGTTTTACTATCATTACTTCTGCACCACTCACTATTAATATCTTTAATGGGAACATTTCTCTTTACCGGACGTTTGCTAGAACGAGTTGCTTTCCACAGATTGTGCTCATCATAGTTTTGAGGATCCAGGTTTTCTAAATATTTTGGAATAGCTTCATTTTTTAGCTCGTAAAGTTTGTCTTCAGTTCCTTTAATGCTCTGTGTTTGATTGTAGTTGATAAGTAAGCTGCTTCGTGAATTAATTGGTTAAACGATTCAACAGCATCTTCAATTTCATTGCTTGAGTTAGGATAATTAGTGAGGTTTATATGTAAGTCTAACCAAAGTTGAAAAGATTCAATGTCCGTATTTTGAGTATGTTTGTAGGACTACACTCATATTGATCAGTATTGCTGTATGGTCCGAACTTAGTTCATCACAAGTGGCTATATCCAGAATATTTGAAGGAATCCCTTTGTATATGCAATAATCTAAGAGATCAGGAACTTTCTGTGGATCAGTGAGCCAATATGTTGGACTGCCTGTTGATAAGGTGTTGATATGATACTCCGTTATGCATTTATATAGCTCTCGACCTTTCGGTTTAATAAGCCTGGAGCCCCACCAGGTATGCTTTGCATTGAAGTCTCCTCTAACTAAAAACTTTTGGCCAAGTTTGTCAAAAAAGTTTTTAAAGTCTTCTATGAGTAATCTGTAGCGTGGAGGAAGGGAGATGGCAGCAATAATCAAGTCTCCTGTCACACACTTAATTTTTATTACGGCTGCTTGAATAGAATTTGCCTTGATAGACTCCAATTCTTCATACTTAATGTTTGACTTAATCAAAATTGCGCTACCAGCATGTGCTCTATCGTCAGATTGATTAGCTATTATGAGGTCGTATCTTCTAATTTTGAAAAAAGATTTAGATGTGAAGTGAGTCTCAGATATTAATAAAATGTCTATATATTTTCGATGTAGGAAGTTTTGAACTGCGAGGCAATGGTTTCCCAGGCCGTTTGCATTCCATATAACTATTCGTAAGTTTATTTTAATTTAGTTATAAGCATCGTCATCATGTTAAGCAGATTATTAGTAAGCTCTATTTGTTTACTTAATATTGCTTCAATTTTCATCATTAGGTCATCATTTGGCTTCACTTCACTAAATTTGGCTACTTCAGCATATGACATGGGGTAGTTTAATGTTGTGTCATTCAAGTGTTGACGTTTTGGTAAAAACTTATTTTCAGGATTTGGTGGGGCATTGTTGGAGTTTGGTTGGAGTTTATTTATTAGTTCCTGGTAAATTTTGCAGCTCTTATAGCTCGCTGCATTCAGCCGTAGTCCATACTTTACGCAGCGGAAGGCTTTTCTACAGTATCGCTTTGTATGGCCAAATTCCTTTTCTAGGAGGTTCGACGGTAATGATTGTTGTCATTCGGCTCTAAGTCTATAAAAAACATGGGAAGCGGAATGTTCGTGATGCGGCTCTTGACATTTGAGACATGTCTAGCAGTATGACCGTTGTTAGCTAGACATTCTGTGATTTCAGCGATGGGTGTATTGGGATGTAAGTTTTTGAAAACTACTCTAAATGATCTTTCATCTTTCAATTGGTACGTATGAAACATTATTTCCTTTTCTTCTAAGAACTTGACCATTTTTCTATACGACTCAACTGATTTTATCATAAGCCTTACATGATTATCTTTAGTTGACTTAAGTACAAAATCATTATAAGGAATAACAGTCTTAAAACCACTTATCATTTTGCTTATATTTTTAACCTGCGGTTGATAATTGGTGGAGGATTCAGTGACTGCTTCTTATCATCAAAGTAGGCGTTTTCTTTTAATAATAACTCTAGGCACACAGACTGCCTGCCAGTTATCATCACTTTCGTCGCTTTACTCAGAACTTTCACTCATAGTAGAGTTTCATTTTAAAACAGGTGATGTTTAACTAACGCAACAAAGTTCTTGTTTTTTCTTGAACTGTTAAGAATTGCCGTTAATGTTTCTTTTCGCGCATGCGACTGCACTCAACGAGATTCAAATCACGACTGACAGGGTATGTAACTATATTATTTCCCATTTCTATGAGGTTTTGCACATCTTAAGATATCTACCCTATTTTATGAAAAATGTGTATATTGGCAGTTTAAAAATATATCAATTGTAGAAAGTACAAATTTAAAAAATTACTTTATTCTTAAGAAATACTTTTATAAATACTTTTTTTTTCAGATAAGCTTCTTGCTCCCAATTACACTCTGACTACCAAACTCGACCGCTGACTTACTTATTGACGTACAATACTTACGCTATTTAATAAGATCGTTCCCATTCTTTCTAGTAATCTCATGTTGTTAGAACATTTGCTTTCACTGTTTAACAACTTTCATTTATTATCGCACATTAAAGTTCTTTAAAAAGGCTCGACTGCTAGTTTGTCCTGTCCTAGACATTATTGACATGCGTTGCAGCATCAATATTTAATAATTTCCTAAACCTCCCACACTCTAACAATTTCCACTAACTAACAACATAAAATTAGCATTACACGGCATGCATTAGGAATGCGCCTAAATAAAGAAGAGCGCGAATTGTAATGCGCCGCTTTAAACGCGTGTGTATGTCCTGCCATCACCTCATCTCCAGCACAATGTCAGACATCAACCCTCAATCTACCAAAAAGCGACGAAAGTAAGTAAATAAATAATCATAAAAAAGATGAATTCAAACGCATTTAGACATACTCATCAGAAGGCAACAACATAAATGCAGGGCTGAAGGTCCTTTACATAAGGATGGGAACAGGAGTAGGACGACACAGTGTGTGGCGTTAATGTTTGCTGTCGGTGATTAACGCAATTTAACAGGTGCTCAAAATGATGTTTCCATCGGATTAGCCACAAACTGACAGTCGTTGTATAGCAGCCGCGGAGCGAGGAGGGAGTAAGACTCAGACAGTTAAAGCAAGCCCTGTGTGGGCGGCGGACCAAATGCTAATAAGCGCTACATTAGCACGAACGAAAGCATTAATCCGCCGTCATCGTTATCATAAGCACGGATGCTGTAAGGAATTTACTACACCACCGCCAGCAAAGCTTCGAGTAAACTCACCCATCGACAACACTTGTTCGAAGTGTAACTGCCGCGGTGTTTGCCGGAACTGGAGTTGGGCATTTGTAATTGTTTGTAGCAGTTGTTGTTTTTTGTGCGGAACGTTAAAATCCCATTAGAGTGTTACACATTAGCGTATTGACCTGGGGCATCTTTAATGGAAGAAGCAGAGGGGTCATGGTTTTTCGAAAATTGTTTGAAGCAGTTCAGTAAATTATTTTTTCAATTACAATAGTTCTCACCGTTTGTCAACGTTTGGGCTAACAAATATGTGCCGCAGTAAGTAATATAATGTTAAACTAATTATTTTATAAAACAATAGTTAACGCATCGGAAGACAGTCTTTACACGCTGCAAGAATGTGTTGACGTCCTGGAAAAGGGTATAGGTGAGATCTATGCCGACAGTAGCGCCGACTTCCAACAAGTAAGCAACCAAAGTTTTTAATTAATGATTATGATTATTGCAAAAAAAAAATAGTGAATTCCAGGAAGTTAATGAAACTCATGGGGAAAAGGACTGGTCTGCATGGAAACCAATTGAGCTTCAACAACCAAAATCGAAACAATTGAAAGCAAATATGTCAGTGGGTCATAAGCGCAGACTTGAGGAGCACAAATTTGATCTCTATGAAGTTCAAACAAAATTTTACAAAAAAGAAGACGCTCGCGCACAAGAAAAACATGAGCAGGAGCTATTGTGTTTAAAGAAAAAGGAAGAGCTATTGGTTTTGCTGCTTGAAAACCTGAAGAAACATGGCGAATTCTATATAAAATAGAGAGAAAATAAAAATTGTATTTTTTTTAACCACCTATATGAAGTCATTTATTTATTTTGCTCTTCAGTATTATTTTTCATTTATCATTTTTCATTAATATTATTCATTTATAATTTTACAATTTGAAGTCAGTTCCTTCCATGACAAGTGAATTTAAAGTCTGAAATTATTTCATACAAATAAAGTAGAATTACTTACCTTGCAAAATCTTATTCAAAAAATGCTAACCCACAGAGCTGTGAATTCGCAACTAAGAGGGGCATTGGTCAGAAGATTTGTCAGTAGAGGAACCCCACAAGGAGGTGTACTCTCACCACTTCTGTGGGTGATAGTGGTAAACCAGCTGCTAAAACTCATGGAGGAGGCTGGCTATAAGGTAATAGCGTACGCGGATGATGTAGTGGTGTTAATTAGAGGAAAATTCCCACAAACACTATGTAACCTAATGTAATCCGCACTTGCGGTACTCTCAAAATGGGCTTCTGGCTGCGGCCTAGGTGTGAACCTTACAAAAACAGTACTAATGCTCTTTTCAAGGTATTATAAGACTCCTAAATTGATTTTATCCAAACTCAACAATACTAGTCTTACTATCAGCGAATATGCAAAATATCTGCGAGTGATCCTGGACAAAAAGCTCAACTGGAACAAAAACACGGAAGAGCGTATTAAGAAGGCAAACATAGCACTCTTTGCGTGCAAAAAAGCTATTGGAAGAAGGTGGGGTTTCTCTCCATCTATCGTTCATTGGTTATACACTGCAGTAGTTAGGCCCATTCTGCTATACGGAGTATGTGTATGGTGGCCAGTACTAGAAAAGGCTTCTATCCTTAAGCCAATGCATAAGGTGCAAAGGAGTGCTGAACTTTGTATCAGTGGAGCGCTGCGTACCACACCGACGGACGCATTAAATGTACTGCTCCATCTGATCCCACTTGATCAATATCTTTACAGACGGTTCTAAGCTTGATGGTCGGGTAGGAGGAGGATTAGAGAATCCTTTAGACTGCCCGATCATTGTAGCGTCTTTCAGGCAGAGATGCTAGCCATTCAGGATACTCAAATACTCAAGAACATGTGTTTTTCTTCGCGGATAGTCAAACTGCCCTGAAAGCGCTGAACTCTTTCAGCTCTAACACTAAAACAACAACAGAGTGCCGGAAATCTCTTAACGAGATTGCAGAGCACTATGTTATACATCTCATCTGGGTGCCTGGTCACAAAAACATAGAGGGAAATGATGAAGCGGATAAATTAGCAAGAGAATGTACCACTGCTGATATCCTTCCGGGGAAGGCCAAAGTAGGTATACCCATGGCTACATGTAAACTACAGATCTCAACAGAGATGATCGGTATAGCAGCCAATAGATGGTGCAACCTTGGCACGTGTAGAATCTCTAGACTCACCGGGCCAAAATATAATCTTAAAAGAACAATAGCACTTCTTCAGTACATGAGATATAAGTTAGCTGTTATTGTGGGAGCCCTCACAGGCCACTGTACAATAGGGAGACATGCCACAAGGCTAGGTTCAACTCCTGGGACTTCTGCAGAATAGCCTTCCTCCAGACGAAAGTGTAAACGACTATTACGAGATATGTTTGCTGCCGTGAGCAGATCCAGGCCACCTAGTTACAATATCTTGAAAGATCAAGTTTGCATTGCATACAGCCTGAACGATCAGTAAGAAATATCCTTTTCGGTTTCGATAAATTTCTGCCTCGTTTCCACCTGGTGATTGTATCCGAATGTGGGTGCAATCGATTGCTCCGATCACTCTTGGAAACTTTGCTATTTTAAAGAATTCAGCAGCTGTCTTCTGTAATGCTCTAATGTAGCGTGGAAAGTGAATATATTCCTTTGATAGTGCTGCTATGGCAAGCGACACTTCGCTAACTGTACGACCTAATGACACAGCCGCTAAAAATTATTCAAGATGGTGGATATTGCCCGCATCAAGTATTTAATGCTGACGAAACTGGGATGGTTGAGAAACGATTGCTTCGTTCCAGAAGTTAAGCAGTATATGTCTGATATAGGGCTTCCTTTCGCCCGGTCATCCTTGTATAGAGCACCCTAATGTGAAAGTAATATTTTTACCACCCAACACGACAAGCCTTATTAGATCACTTAGATCATTTTTTTTTTTTTTCATTAACATAATCGCAATTTTTTTGCAATTTTTATCAATTTTCAAGGATTTTTTCCAATTTACTTATATTTAAATGGCTTATGATCCAAAAAAAAACTTCAGATTCGGATACAGGGAATTAAAATACATGAAAATCATGCTTGGTCTAGTTCCACAAAATTTGTTCATAACCAAAACACCCAATTTTTTGCAATTTACTCGAGATTTTGAGGGTGTACTGACGTCAGATTCGGATTCAGCGGGTCGAAATACATGTCAGTAGGTAGGTGGCGTCAAATGTACAAACCACTTTTTTTTTTTTGTTGTGTGCCAGTGTAATTGTTTAAAAATTTAACTCATTATCAATGATATTAGAGAGTACATCAAAAAAGTCTTAAAACAAAACGGCATAAATCAACATCATTTTTAGACGCATGAAAGTCCTTTTTTGTAGTATATATTTACTTTTTATTTCACGGGACCAAAAGCAGATTTGAAACTGGAAAAGTTTGGCGTTTTTCGTTGCACGAATTATTGCGTTTTGAAAATTATACGCAAAAGTTTTGCGTTTGAGTTTATAATTTAAGAATTATATTTCCGGCTGACTGGCCTTGAAAAATTTGGGTTGTGGGCGTTCTATGCGTGGCACCCACAACATTTTATGAGCTTGCCCTGCGTGGGGATTGGGCAAGTTTTGTTTTACATTTACAATCAGACAGACGAACATGGCCACATCGACTCGGTTTCCTGATGCTGATCATGCACTTTACCACGCCTTTTACGTACATGCATACAAGCTTATAATTGTTCCTTGTTCCTTAGCGCTCTTCGAGAACAGGATTTTAAAATTTAGCTTTTACAAAGAGTTCAAAGACACAAACTAATTAATTAAATCATAATTTAATAAATAAGTTTTTCATACACATCTCAAATGGGAGTAGATAATTTGTATGAGGGCTACCCTATAAAGTGGTGAATTAAACCCATTTATACATATCTGCAGCGTCCATCCATAAGAAGCCACCACGTCAATTTTTAAGTTGATATTGACTGTAATAAAAATGTTTTCATGTGCAGGTGGTTTATATGGAGTCTAACCCAAAAACCGGGTGATCGCACGATATTTAAAAACCAAAACTTTTCTAAATTACGCAAGTTATGCAGTTGCACGTGCAAATTTTCAATAATCTAATAAAAAATCATACAATAGCTACTTAGTTAGAATTAAAAACAACATTCGAAATGACCCAAAATCATTTTTCCGTTTTGTTAATTCTAAGCGAAAGTCGTATTCCTATCCTTCGAGTATGTTCTTTAACAATTCTACTGCTAATTCAATCAGTTTACTCGTCTACTATGTTTATGTTTCAAATGGTTATGCGCATAATATACCAAACCCTAATATCTCTAAAGATTTGCTACTCAAACATTTACTTCTACTCAAAATTAACAATTCTTGTGGTCCTGATAATGTTCCTTCAGCTGTACTTTGTGATCCTTTACTACACCTTTTTCAACTATCTCTTTTAGAATGTACAATACATAAAATTTGGAAGGAATCTTTTCTAATGTTATAATGGTTTTATTAGAAATAGATCAGTTTCTACTAATCAATTGGAACTTACGACATTGGTTAACAAAGGCTTGATTAATGGCTTACAGACGGACGTTATTTACACCGATTTTTGTAAGGCGTTTGATTGTGTTTATCATCCAATTTTGGTTTACAAACTTGAATGTTTTGGTTTTCCTCAAGCTTTAGTCAAAAGGATCACATCCTATTTGGATTCCCGTTCACAATGAGTAGTATTTGATAACCCTTATCTCACAGAATTGATGTCTTTTCAGGTGTACCTCAGGATAGTCACCTTGGACCCCTTCTATTTGTACTGTTCATTAATGATTTGCCTGATAACATATCTTACTGCCATACACTGATGTACGCAGATGATGTTAAGTTATGTTTGAGTTATAATGGTGCTGAGGTCCATGATTTGATACAATCTGATTTAAATATACTTCATAACTGGTGTCGTCGTAATGGCCTAGTGCTACATTGCGATAAATGCAAAGTAATGACTTTCTGTCGTAGAATACATATTTTATCTGTACTCTTTATCGAAAGCTCTGCGCTGGTGTGTGTATTTTCAATTAATGACCTTGGCGTTCTTTGTGACCCAAAACTTTTGTTCTCTTTCCACATTGATATTATTTTTAATAAGGCAATGGGTTTGCTTGGCTTTATCAAACGATGGTCGAGGGAATTTAATGATCCTTACGTTACGAAACTTTTATTCACTGCATTGGTCCGCCCAATACTTGAATATGCTTGTTGTATTTGGAATCCGCAATACTCAGTTTATAAGGAACAGTTAGAATCTGTTCAAAACCAGTTTCTTCTTTTTGCTTTGCGTAATTTGGGATGGAATCCTAGTATAAATTTACCGCCTTACACACATCGATTAAATTTAATCAATCTGCCTACACTAGAAAAACGTAGAAATATACTTGGTGCTTTATTCCCAGAAACTTATCTCCGGTGATATTTATTCACCCTATTTATTGGAGCAATTAAATTTCTCTATTCCTTCAAGTATTACTAGAAACTTCTCATTGTTTCACCTATACACGTGTACAACTAATTATGCATGCAACGATCAGTTTCGCGTATTATGTTCTACATATAACACATTTTATAACTTCAGTTTAATCTCTCCAAGTCTCCCTATAAAATCTGTTCGTAATGCATTAAATAATTATAACTTATAATTTTTAATTTAATTTTCATTTAATTATTTTGTTAAGTATTATAAGCAACTTCTTTATATTAATATGTTAGTTGTTAAATAAATAAATAAATAAAGCTTCTGTCCATAAACTTTTTGACTCGACTCGACTCTATTTAACTGCAATAAAAACAAGTCTACGTACCAGGTTATAACTGGATATCTTAAAAACTGGTCCCCACAAAATGCGCAACAACAACCAGACAGACATTTCGCAAAGTTGAAGAGGTAAGCTTTGCTAGAATGACTATATTACATAACGTTAGTAATAAAATAATATTTTTGGCGCAGCATGTTGCCGATGGTGATGAATACGACGAAATCGTATTTTCACGTAATATAGGCCCTCAGAAGATTTTTGAGTCGGAGCCATTTGAGAGCGAGTCGGATGGTGGAAGTAGTGAAGCCACAGAACTTGAGAAACCAATTTGGATAGATGCGCCAGTAAAGCTCTTACTTCCTCAATATAAGGAATTGCAGTCAAAGGTTGGCAAGAGGACCAGCCTTAAAAAGACACGACAATTTTGGAATAAAATAAGGACAAAGATTTCTGAAAGTGGTTACTCTTTTAATGCTGTGCAGGTGGAATCGAAGTATTTTAGTATAGATCGGCAATAGAAAAAAACTCAATAGCTCAATTCCAAAACTGGATGTAATAGACAAATCTGTCCTTAGGGAGCTAGATGAAGTATATCAAGATAGGCTGACCATACATCCGGAGTATATTTAGATAGGGGAACCCAAGACTTGAACAGCAAAGAGCCGAAGGAAAGTAATGAACTACCAGCAACGTCTGCGGGTATGAGTAGGAAATTGTAATCAGTAGCACCAGATTTCCACACCTTAACATACACAAGGCTAATTGGCGCAGTAACGATCAAAACACGCGTTACGTATTGGATGCGCGAATGTTACGAGGTCACAACATCGACTCGGACCACAACCTTGTGGCAGCCAAGGTACTCACCAGGATTAGCATGGTGCATTCCGCATGTCACAACATTCAACGAAAGCTAGGCGTCGGAAAGTTGCAATCACAACAGACCTCCGAAGCCTTTTCAGCCAGACAATTACTGTTCCGGGAGTCCTCTCACTCCTTTCACTTCATATATACGGCTGTCTTGGGTGCAACCTTTGGTATGACGAAAAGTGTCGCCAAGCTACTGCAGGGAAAAACGCCGCCTTGAAAATAACTCTGCAGCACCGCGAGCAAAAAAAAGAAAAAAGAAAGACGTGAGTTTGAGGATGTTGAGGAGCTATGTGATAAAAATTAAGCTCAAAAGGTTCTATGATCGGTGTTTTTTTCTGCAAGGACGATAATGGAAGTCTGGTTACAGATGGACAGGAGTCACTGAGACTATGGAGAAGTTACACCTCTAACCTACTTGGAAGCTATAAAGAGAACAATCCTGATGATAAAGAACTGTTTCTAGAACCACTAATTGATAATTTAATGTAGAGACAACGAGGTCGACTCAGTAATTAAAAAGGTGAGGAATAACAAAAATGCTGGCTCCGATGAGCTGCCTGTGGAGAGGAGACTTATGCATCAACTCTTATACAAGATATTGTCCGGTGAAAACGAACTCCCATGGAATGTCTCCCTTCAATTGGATATACAATTTTGTTCCGCGAACTGTGTAAACGGCTGGAACCATACACGGATGTACTGATAGGTCAGTATTAGTGTAATTTCAGACCGAAGACCGACCAGTGACCAGATTTTCACGCTTATACAAATCCTGGAGAAGACCCGTGAGTACAACAAAGATAAAGACCACCTATTTGTCGATTGTAGGGTCTTTTTCGACACACCGATAAGAACGAAGTTCTTCAATGTCCTACCTAAACTTGGTGTCCCAGCAATAGTCGTTTGTCTTTGCATGATGACGCTTTCACACACCCAAAGCGTCGTCAGAGTATGAAACAACCCTTCCAAACCCTTTGATATCAAGAGAAGTTTCAGGCAGGGTGATGCTTTATCGTGCGACTTTTGTAATCTCTTGATGGAGTGCACCCTACGCCACTACCCATACGTAGAACGGTAGGCCACGATCTTCCATAAGGAAGGAATGCTACTCGCATATGCTGATGGTATTGACATCATCGGAAAGAACGAACGGCGAGTTAGCAGGGCGTTCTTGGAGATAGAGAAACAGTCACGTGTCATGGTTCACACTCGCAAATCATCAGCGCGTCTTGGCGTTCTGTGAGTATGGATAATTTAAACTTCAATGTTGTAGAAAACATTGTGTACCAGGGAACAGAAATAACCTGCAACCACAAGGTTAACCTGCAGATCAGATGAAGAATCACGCTTACAAACAGCTGCTACTTTTATCTCAGTAAGCAAAGTACAAGTAGAGCCCTCTTTCGAAATACGAAAATAAAAAATCTGTAAGCTTTGCTGTACGGCGTAGAAGCATCATAGGATACAGCAACTTTGGGAGTGTTCGAGAGAAGGATTCTTCGTAGAATTTTTGGTCCGCTTAAAGTTGGTGTTGAGTTTAGGACCCGTATGTACCACAAGCTGTATGAGATGTACGATGATGTTGACATAGTCCAGCGCACAAAATTCCAGCGGCTGCACTTGGCTGGTTATATAATCCGGATGAACTCCGAAGCTCCAGCACTAAAGGTTTAATGCAGAAATCTGAACTTAATTGGTGGGCAACGTCAGAGAAGACGTGCGAGTTTACGATGGTATGACTAAGTCTATGATGACCTGAAGCTTCGTTTTGACAGCGACTGGCGCTGGAGCGATCAAAATTATATCGAATGGTGTGCTTTTCTTCGTGCGGATTTGACCAATTTACGGTTGTAGGTAGGTATTGTAAGTAAGTAAGTAAGAATGAAGATATTGGGAGAAGTCCGATTGTTCAAATTGTTATGATTTAAATATTGTTTGTTTGTAACCATGTTTGGCGACCTGATTTACTAAACGAACCTAAACCAAAATTCGGTCCACTTCGACGGTATATGCTGGTTTTTGAAACAGTATGAAACATGAACCGAAGTTCAGCCTCATCTTATACTATTGTTAAGTCTGCTAGGAGATTATAAGAGAATTTTCAAAAGCGAAACAACCGATTCTACGACGCGTGCATAGTCCTTTTTAATCCGTAAAGCTCAGCTGGGTGGGTTCGTTTTAGCTGAAACCTCAGCGCCTATTACCACAAGAATACATATGCATAATAGCAAAAAACAAGAAAAAAATGTTAACTTCGGTTGAACCGAAGCTCTAATACCATTCACACGAAATTTTAAATCGTATTGTAAAACATAAAAGTGGGGTTTAAATAGTGGCTACCTCAAAAAGTGGACGGTACATGCCCACTAATAGATATGTATGAAGCGATGTAAGAAGTAGATGTGTAAGATGCCGCTATATCGAATTTCAAATTGATATGAACGTTTTTTATACAAATGCATAAAAGTGAGATGTGGGGTTGTGTGGGACTACCTCAAAAGGTGGGCGGACCACGCCCACTTTATATATGTATATCTCCACCAAAGCAAATTTCAAACTAATATTGACTTAAATAAATATGTTTTTCATACTAAAACACAAAGGTTGGCGGTGGGTTTGTATGGGGGCTACTTCAAAAAATGGGCGGGTTCGATACATTAATGTATATGTGAAGCGTCCGTCTACTATAAGCTACCATATCAATTATTAAGTTGATATTGACTACAAGAAAATAGTTTTCATACAAAAAGTCAAAAGTTGGCGGTTCGCACCCATTGATACTCTATTAAACTGCAATAAAAATAAGTGTAAGTGGATAGCATTAAAATTAATCCCCAAAAAATGAGCTACAACATACAAACGGACATACAGACCTACATGGCTAGATCGACTCGTCTCGTCGATGTAGATGTGTATGAAGCGACCATCTATAAGATGCCCCATATCGAATTTCAAGTTGATATTGACTTAACTGTAACTGATTTGTACAAGGCTATCTCAAAAAGTAAGCGCGACGCGCCCTCTTGTATAAGTATACTTCAAATTTCAAGCTAATATTGACTTTAATAAAGAAAAACACGAAGTGGACGGTGGGTTGGGTTAGTATATAACTATTAGAGTATAACTATTGACCAGCCACGCCCACTTTTAGCCGCTTCATACACATCTGCTAGTGGGCGCGTTTCACCTTTTTTTGGGGGTAGCCCCTATTTAACACCTCAGCCAACACCCCCCCCCCTCCATAATTACACAATGTTATACAAAACTTTCGTGTGATTAGTATTAGAGCTTCGGTTCAACCGAAGTTAAAGCTTTTCTTGTTTTTTTTTTACGTGATAACGTCTATAAATTGATGAACGCCGGCTGCACGTACGAAAAAGCATGATTCATTGTCACGTTCCGCCTGAGCCGAGCGTACAAGCGGTACAAGCGGTACAAGCGATAGAGAGGCACGATCGGCCTAAGCGTTCGGCTTGTGACGCATCGGCTTGTGAAAGCTATAGTTATGTGTGTGTGTGTGTGTGTGTGTGTGTGTGTGTGTGTGTGTGTGTGTGTGTGTGTGTGTGTGTGTGTGTGTGTGTGTGTGTGTGTGTGTGTGTGTGTGTGTGTGTGTGTGTGTGTGTGTGTGTGTGTGTGTGTGTGTGTGTGTGTGTGTGTGTGTGTGTGTGTGTGTGTGTGTGTGTGTGTGTGTGTGTGTGTGTGTGTGTGTGTGTGTGTGTGTGTGTGTGTGTGTGTGTGTGTGTGTGTGTGTGTGTGTGTGTGTGTGTGTGTGTGTGTGTGTGTGTGTGTGTGTGTGTGTGTGTGTGTGTGTGTGTGTGTGTGTGTGTGTGTGTGTGTGTGTGTGTGTGTGTGTGTGTGTGTGTGTGTGTGTGTGTGTGTGTGTGTGTGTGTGTGTGTGTGTGTGTGTGTGTGTGTGTGTGTGTGTGTGTGTGTGTGTGTGTGTGTGTGTGTGTGTGTGTGTGTGTGTGTGTGTGTGTGTGTGTGTGTGTGTGTGTGTGTGT